>JAMPIV010006218.1:0-339019 GCA_024509875.1 Oreohelix idahoensis | reverse complement strand
GCTTTAACACGCCTTAGGCCGAAATATAAACTAATTTAATATGAGGATATTGTTTTATCTCTTAAACGATGTAATAGCATATATCTCTTTCACCTAATTTGGAATATCTTTGCTTTTTTTTCCCTTTCTGCGTCCCCCCCCCCCCCCCCCACCACCCACCACAACAAAGTGTTATTCCCTCCCCTAACCTCTGAGTGGGTCATGTAGGCCAATAAATCCTCAACACTCCCTGGTCTCATACTCTGGGGTTGCACTAGTTACTGTATAACCGTCAAGGAAAATTTCTAAACTAGCTTCTCCTCCACCAGGCATTATAAAAGTGGCCGTATCCTCAAGAATTAAAGGTACAATTTTCCAGCGTTTTTCCCAGTAGAAAAAAAACCGAGTTATCCTTTATCTTAAAAAACTTCACTAATTCGTTGAAAACTGCTCGAAATATGGAACGTTGATCATTATTCCTTGAAGTAAAGCTAACATTCAACTAAAATTAAATTCAGTTGAATTGTCCAACCGCATATTTTGATGGAATTTTGGGAAGCAGAACTTCCGGCAGAGATAATAGTTAACATATTACTGCAATGATTTCTCAAACTGCTAATACTCTGAAAACCAGTAAAACACACAATTTTAATCTATGGTATGATCTTCAGAGAGCCCATTGTTTCTGAAGTAGATTCCCCATCAGTCCCCACTGGGTTGCCATCCCCTGAACTATAGGAGATGGAGCTTGTTAGATATCCTTCATTGTTATGACTAGGCTTCGCCCCATTCGTGTTAGTATTATAGTTACATTGGCATATCCCTTTACCATTCAATCATAAGTTTAAACGGTTCTTTATTATCTGCAACGTCCAGTTTTATTGTATTTACTTGATTTGTTATGATTTTGAGAAACAAATATAATCCAGCATGGGATAAAGAGAGAAGAGAGAAAGCGGGGAAAAAAACATTTGGCAATCGGGACAATGATATATGATGGTTCTATCTAAATTTTTACTGACCTAGTTTTGTTTCGAAAGGAATACATAAACAATCTCCGATGGAGGATAACATTATGAGACGTTCTAATTATTTGGGCGGCATGCAATTCTGGACTTAAATGTTGTCTCTAGCACCAAAGAAGGTAAAAAGGTATAGGATCCCGTTAACACGTCCCATTTGAGGCATTATATGGGAATAATGGTTGGTTAGGCCCATATTTTCCTAGACCCGTCGGCACATTAGGGGTGATGTGGTTCAGCATCACACCGGCCGTCCTTAACCTTTCCTAGAGTTGATCTGGGTAACCCAAATTCATTGAGGCTGGTCTCGACACCGGAGCCGTTCGCGGTCTAAAAAATCCCACTTCTAATGGGGATCCGAAACCAAGGGACCACAGACACTAGGAAGATCTAGTGTGTCAAAAGGAAGAAGAAAGGGAATACCCAGGACAGAAGAACAGGGCTAAATGGTAAGAGATAAAAGTAATAATCAAGAATAAAATACAGAGAAAAAATGTTCATAACGAAAACCCCTGACTTCCGATGCTGGCAGAAATTTACTGGTACATTACGAAGAAGGAGAACTAAGTTGGGGGAAAAATTTAATTGTGTCAGTCTATGGAACATTGCATGTCTCCAAGTACCCATTTGGTTTTTTCATAACAAAATTGAAAATCGGATAGAAGATTATACATCACCGTACAACCAAAACTGTTGGCAATCAAAAAGGAGAAGGGTAGCAGAGCATGGCCTTCTCAAACCTCCAGGTTGAGGGAGACAGTTTATGGTGGCGATAGAAGCCTTGGACGGACTGCATGATTGAGTAAGAGATGATAGATGCTGGTTACCTGAGAGCGGATATGAAGAAGAAAAAAGATGATACTAAAACATGAATACCGTGGGAAAGATAAGAGACTTCGCCATATTGCCATGTCTCTCTTTAATCTCACTACTGTGTTTCGTTACTACCATCACCGTCCCAGCACTACCCGAGCCTACTACCAGGATCTCACTTACCTCCCGGCTCAACTACTAATCACCTTCTCTTGTACTCAATAGAATATCACTATCACATTATTTTGTCTACCACCACACTATTGTAACTATCTTGGAAGATTATTTTCAGTGTTATGGTCTTTTTTAGTAAACTTGATTAAGTATATTAAACTGAAGTGGCAAGACCTTTATATGGTCAGGGAGTTTTGAAAAATCACATGCAAAGGGGGGCAACACATCTTGTGTTGTTGCATATGTTACAAATAACCTCGAACGTCAACATTATTACTTTGTAATCATTATATTCGATCTGTACTCTTCTACTTTAGTTTTTTCCACCCACATCTGTATTAGTATTTGGTATTTTCTTACATAATATTACCATCACAGGATAACTCCGTCTTACGATCAATGCATCTGTCTTACCATCACCATCAAATTACTTCCATCTACCATGACTACCATACTATTCCGACTAACATATGACTACCAATAAACGACTTCCGTATCATAAACAAGACATTATTCCGTCTTCCTATCACTTACCATACTACCTTAAGTTAAAAAATCACGACGCACTTTACGCCGTCTACTATCCGATATCACGATCGACCATAACTTGTTACGCGGGTCTACCATCAAGATCGCACTGCTATTTTCTAAACCATCACCATCCACAATACTTTATTCTACGAAACGTCAACGAAATACGCTAGTTCACCCTTTTCGGGTCTGCACTCCTCTTCTGGCAATAATTACTCTACACCACTTCGTTCAGCGTGCTAAATTCTTCCAGTAGTCATTGTTTACGCTTTTTAACGCTTTCTCGGTTAATCTTTTCCTATACGGTGTCCTACTGGTCACTTCCCTAATTACTTGCCTATCCGCTTGGCATGTGTTCTGAAGCAAACATTGATTCTGTTTGTGCAGGATGAAGTGTTTAACGTTATGTAAAAGCTTTCCGCGAGTCCAGAAGAGCCACCAATAATAGTAGCGAGACTGGTTTGATTGAACAAACGTTTGATTTGGAGACAAAATCAGGAGGCAGGAGAATTGCCACCTCCGCAACCGATGTTGTCTCAGTTTTCTAATATGGCCGACAGACGTGTAACTGTGAGTTAAGGTGTCACTATTCGCAAACATGGACATGCCCACAATAGAACCGGGGCCCGAATTATCACTGTGATGTTCGGATCGACAATCTGGTTAGAGGATTAAAGTCACGGGACAGTGATAGTAATGCTTCAGGCAGGACGTTAATTGTTGTGATTAATCCGTACCTACGAGGAAAGTTACATCTTGGAACGCATATTATCTGTTGTAGTAAACATGATAAGTAAACAACTGAAGTGGCAAGGGATCTTTTAATGGTTCCAGGAGTTTGGAAAATCACATTGTTAAGGAGCAAAACATCCTTATTGTTGTCTACTTACTTACATACTTAGGGTTCCATTCATAGTCCTCGGTCCTTCAAAAATTGACTAATGTTGTCCTCCCAGCGGACTCTGGGTCGTCCTGGAGGTCTGGATCCCTGGCTCTTTGTTTCCCATGCTTGTCGTGGTAGCCGATCTTCTCCCATTCTGCAGACATGGCCAAACCATCCTTAGTTGGGACTGTTCTACTTGGGTCTGCAGCGGAATGGTGGCATTTTAGGCCTTGACGTATCGTCTGGTTGCGGACCATGTCTCTTCTTGTTACTTCAACCACCTTCCTCAGATACCTCATTTCTGAGGTTTGGATCTGGCTTTTTGTGGGTTGTAGTCATTGCCCATGACTCGCATCCATATGTCAAGACTGGGACATAGGTGGAGCGGTATACAGCCATCTTTCGTTTTCTTACCAACCTCTCTTTCTTGCTGAGGAATCCTCGATTTATGGCCTGAAAAAGTCTCCCAGCTGCTGCTTTTCGAGTGGCCAACTCTTCTTTGATGCCTCCCTTTGGGTCTATAATAGCTCCGAGATATTTAAAGTGGTCGACCTGCTCCAGGACCTGTTCTCCCAGCTTTAATCTGATGTCTTTCTTTCTTCTCGTGATATCACCATGGATTTTGTTTTAGAGCTGCTTATGACCATCCCTCTCTTCTCCAGCTCTTCCTTCCAGACTTGCAGGTTGGATTGGAGATGTGCCTCTGATTTAGCAATCAGGGCAACATCATCAGCAAATGCCAGCTCTGAAATATAGACCTGTCTCATCTTCCAGTACCCCACTGAATACTTTCTTGTTCTCTCCTTACATGCCTTGATAACATCGTCCATAAGGAGTATGAAGAGGTAAGGTGATAGGATATCACCTTGTCTTACACCAGTGGTGGTCCTGAACTCTCTTCTGACTTATGGTTTGCTGTCCTCACATAATTTCTGCAAGACTTGTAGAAGCTCTGTATAGCATGAATCAGAGGTGCTGGAATATTCTTCCTTGCCAAACAGTCCCAAAGTTTGCTCCAGGGGACCCTGTCAAACGCCTTTTCCAGATCTATGAAACAAAGATGGATCTCACTCTTATACTCAAGGGGCCTTTTCACTCAGCTGCCCCCGTTGAGTGTGAAGATTAGGTCTTGAGTACTTCGGTTTTGCTCGGGAATCCGCACTGGACCTCATCCAATTGTGGGCTCAGCTAGGCGTTCGGAGTCTCTGCTCTAGGATTCTAGGAGTAGATTTTACCAGGGACACTGAGAAGGGATATGCCTCTATTGTTTCCACACCTGTCGATTGTCACCCTTTTTGAAAATTGGTGCATTATGATGGCAATCCATCCCCCAATCCTTTGGCCTGTGTAGGACCCTTAAGAGTAATAGGTCGCCTGATGCTCCCATGTACTTAACCATTTCTGGTGTTATACCATCATGCCCAGCTGCTTTGCCCATTTTGATTTTCTCCAGTGCTGCCCTCAGTTCTTCCATCTTTATGTCATCTTCACCATCATTGGTTTTCTCTTCTGTGCTAGTGGTTATCATTTCTGATGCTTCACCATGCTCACCATCCAGGAGTTCTGAGAAATATTCTTTCCAATGTTCCATTACTCCTTCGGGGGACAGTAAGCAATTTGTGCCTTGATTGTTCCCTTTATAAAATTTGAGAGGGCATTGTTTTTACCTTCTCATGTTCTTTAGGAAAAAATGACTAATGTTGTCATGTTAGTTATATTCGGTTACTACATAGGGGTTCGGATTGGGCTAAGAGAGTATGGGCGTCCGCCTCGAGTTCTAGAGGTACCGGGTTCGATTTCCAGTTGAAGGGAATATAATTTTGGAGATCTTTTTCAGAAACCAGTGGTCCTAATTTATGTCATACTCCCCCACGGTTCTCCTGTTGATGTGAGATCGGATGCCTTAGCCTTCTCTGATAAAATGCGAAAAAACGGAGGTCTCTGTGTGCAAGTTGCGCACGTTAAATAAATCCACCAGCCGTTGGAAATCGTAAAGAGTAGGCCCATCAGGCCTCTGCTGTGGCAAAAATTTAAAATTTAGAAACATACCCACCACAAAATAATTTATAGAATGTGTGATTTCCGACCCCTACACCTCACGGTAGAAGGGGAACGACTAAGTTAAGTAAAGTGATTCCAATATACACACATTTGGGATTCTCGCCGTGGTGCTACAAAAGTTCGGAGTGCACTGTGCTGAGATACTCGTTGTGTGATCTAAGGGAGGGAGTTCGGAGCACTGAAGGAATTGTCCGGGTGCAATGAGATAGTCCTTAAAACCACCAAACCTAAACCAAATGTTTTACATGAGAGTAGTTGGGGCGGGGGGAGAGGGGGGGGGGGGCGGGGAACCTTTACTATAAATCACACACTATTCGCAATTGGTTTGGCGTTTTGAGATGCTAAGTTATACTGCTCCTGATTTGGGACTTGCTCCTCCAAGTAGCAACCTGGGTGTGTAGACGAAAATCTCGCTTATATTCCATCATCGTTGTAAGACTACTTCACTGACTTCCAATTTCTGTCAATGAGAAATTATAGACAGCCAGGAACTCGGAATATTAGGACCCAAAATATTGGACATACCACATAACTTGAAGTGAGTTCGAAGATTAGAAGAGATAACTCCAGAGACAATCACTTTGCGCCTTAAGGTTCTAGGTAATCCTACTTCAAGTACGCCTAGTTAGAACAACCTAACACACCTGAATAGGTGCGGCATGGTTTAAATAGTTACCCGGACAATATTCGGACGTATCCTCTGCAAAAAGTCTGTGCTAGAGCCGTATTAACAAAAATCAGTGTAGCTGTAAAATGTACACCATTATAATTTGTATTTTGACTTGTATAATTTTCTTTGTGGATTTGTACAGGGCCATATGAGGCTGGCAACGTTCATCACTGCAAATAACTTGACACATTGAACCCCCACTGCAAAAGCTGGTGACTACTTCGTGGCGTAACGGGGTTTCCTCACAAGGAACCAACAGCACAGAGTTGGCCACAGATAATCCTTGAGAGCAAGGTGTGGATGATGATATCATGGAGGTAACATTTATATATTACAAGCACTTTTGTAATTGTCAATAGACGGATTACTATATAGATATATATATGTTCATTTATATAAGTATATATATAGTATATATTATATATAGATTTATATACTATTGATATATATAGATATATATAGTATTGTTTTGTCTTCCGCCTGACCCAAGATAAGCACTTTCCCCCAACCCACTGGCTTAAAAATTAACGCTCAGGGAGGGTAAAAATTTTCTGAGGAAGATGAAGATGAAGCGGTGGAAGGAAGCGGAGGTGATGACTATGTCAGGAGACCCATATACTTAGCAAAGACTTTTGTCTCCTTTTCATTTTGTAGTGCAAATTGCCAGCAGATCAACGCTAGGACACCAGCATCAGAACGGGTCCTTGAAGACGCGTGAATTAAAACCTTTGTAATTACCTCATCCTTAATGCAAAAATAGAGTGTTACAGCAATAATAAGACTTGACTATTGTAGAAGATGTTACAGTCCAAAGCACGTGTAGGAACCCAACAGGAATATGAAGCACATACGCAAAACTTAACCCCATCGACATCTAATGTACGGTATAATAGCGCTTACCAATGTACATTTCAAAATGTTTTGACTTGTCGAAACCAACATTACTTCCTCATCATCGACGATGAGAAATATCATCGCCTTCCTGTTTTATAAACAAATGGTATTTATTTTACATTGTTAAACTGTAAGTGATTATTTAACCTATTTATTTGTATGCTTGTAATAGCTCTAGTTGGATTAATCACTATTGTGTGAAGTGTAAATTGTCTGCAGCGGCCGTATGGCTCATATTTGTTCCTAAGATACATAACCAGATAGAAAGCTATTGATTTTCTTTTCTTTAGACTTAAGATACTAGAGCTGAAATCACCCTGCAGGCTGGGGGCTCAGAAATTACATAGCAAAAAAGTTAATTACCTCGCAATAACGGGGCGGGAGAATAAATAAATTCATGGATCTGCTTAAAAGAAATGTATTGTTGTTATGCTAGATTTTCTTTTAAATAACCCCTGTTGAGGGCTCCCCTTAAATTTAGAAGCTATCATTCTTACACTGTTCTTTATCTCTGCCAAATGTCAATCCTTGAAGTAAGGGGATGATACCTTTGAAGACCCCTCGTTTGTATACTCTATCGTAAAGGACGTTTGGCCATTGGTTGTGTCCCCCTTGTGCATGGGAGACTATTCTTTGGCCACATACTTATACGTGTATGGGTCTTGGGACTTCAGTCACCTTCAAAGGATTCCATGCTGTTATCACTATTAACTGACTGTCGTCAACTAGCGAGCGTCAGAAAACTCTGTCGCTACGGTTTACTTCCAATCGTTACTTGGGTCGTCCATCGAGTCACCGTGGTATTAGTTCAACATTGACTCTGTCTACCAGAAATAGGTACCATAGTATTAGCCAGTGTCCAGTAAAACAAAGCACTCTAGGCCTAATATCAACCGCATTGTTAACCGTCTTATAAGGTTAAATTACCAGTACTACTCCGTCATTCTAATGCACCGTGGCACTATCAGTATCCGTCAACTATAGAACTTTACAGCGAGTTATCCGTCTATCTTCTAGACAACCATACTTTGGCCGCCGTGGGTTTTGCCACAAGACTTTCTTATTCATTGTTAATTGAGCCAATGTGTGTCAGATAGGTACGCTTGTGACAGTTTTCACGTAGGAAGAAAAATATTGTATGTATAAATCAGACAAGAGTTCCAGTATCTCGGCTCGCGTTATATATATACGTGAGTTATTTTCTTTTGAGTGTGTATAAATAAAAGGCTTGAACCAAGTAGTTTTGTAAGATAATGAAAAACAGGTTAAGAGCAGCAGAAAACAGAAGTTAGCGAGAGTAACAATACACGACAGAATAATGAACCAGAGGTCAGTAGCGGTAGTCCTTGAGTTGTGTTTGAAGAAGCCACGGGTGATGTTATTTGCAGTTTGTCCACCAGGATGAACGGTTTCTGTGGTTTGTACAGGGATTTAGCTTAGGTACAGATAGTATTCAGGAGATTATGGGCCATTGTAACTTGACATGTGATTTTAAATGATGTAGAGAATAATTGTAATAGTGGTCTTCTTAGGGTAGTCCCCCTGAGTTTGTGAATCGAAAGTAGCAAGGTGTGTTATCAGTAGTCATCCCCAGGTTAGGGACGAGATTCTGTTGGATTATACCAGAATATTGCTTTTTTATGTGAAATCGTTCAGAAGATTTTGTCTATCTCATAGACAGTGGTCCTAATATGATTTAAGAAGTTTCTTATAGACGCACAGAGGTGAGTGTAGAGGAGTCGTATTTCGGGAGAGATTCAGTGATCTGACTGTAAAGTTATAAGTTGAATTAATCAGTCATACGAGGTTAGATTAATTTATAGGAGAGGTAAACACAGAAGCCCACAAGGTTGAATGTGTTACATACATTTTTTTATAGTACTTTATTGATGAAGTAACCAAAAGAATGGAGATGAATGATTATTACAGATGGAGTCAAAATTTTTGGTACGACTATAATTCGAGATAAATGAATGGTGATTGAAGATTCCATGAGGAAATATAACCACTATTTTTATCATCGTGAGTTTCACGATAAGTGAAAGTGATGAGCTATTGTGAGAAATGAGACATCGGACAAGTTATGACGACTGGGAGAGTCGACATCCTGTCATTGAAGAACCCAGCCTCCACATGCCACTCGCATGTAACGTATGAGTTGGAAGACGTGATACAAGTATATTGATTTAAGTAATGGTTTTTACTATTAACAGTAAAATAGAGGCAGGATCTGGACTATAGTTCGTTAAAGAATAAAGGCACTAACCACCAACCTGAGGAGGGGGAGCTGACCCTCAAACCGCGAGGTACTGGTTATTTTTGAACTGGTTCTCAAACTTTTTGTTGTATATTTGAACACGCGAACGGCATTTCTTTTGATAGCATTGTTGCCATGGACACCTGGTTTTTTAACCCAGGACAAGAGACAGGAGAGACCGACCAACTTTGTGCGAGTTTTCTTCGAGTGAGGCCACCAACAGCGCTTCCCAAATTGGCATTGGAGGCGAACGCACACAGTTTAATAAGTGTGCAGAGGCTTGGAACATATGCAGCTGGTAATGAAAGACCCTTATTCCAAACCCCCGTCAAAGCAGGGTCGTTAGCTAAAGTGTTGACTATATGGGGAAACCTGGCAGTAACGAGCCCAGTTGATGGCAGCAGCACCTAACAAGAACGGCTAACCAAGAAGGACACGGGAAAACCTTCGCTTAATTTTGTTACCTAAGGAACTTTAATATGAAGCGTCAACCAATAAGGAACCCTCCAAATTGGCTACCCTGCTTTAGGAAACTGCTCATGTGATAAGGGAACACCGCAGACAGCCATGGAGTACATTATTTTACATAAAGGATCCGGGCGTACTGTTAAATCGCAGTCCCGGGCAAGCACTCCATCACCGTTACAATCCCCAAGCACCTAGTACAGTGCCAACACCTACCCTCATCCCATCAACCTACGCCAATGGTGTGGGTGACCCCAGCACATATAATCCCTTCAGCGGAGCCCACTATGGGGGACCAGACACTAGCCCCATACAAACCAACCGGATCCCCAATCATTATTTGGTGGCCCTTCTGACACCACCATCACAACTGAACATACTCCAGGTACCTCCAGACCCCTATGCCCAGTGCCAACGTGTACCCCCCCCTCCCAACAGTGGACCCCGTCCCAACCACACAATGGGTGATACAATGCCCCAACTAAATGTGTCATCACCCAGTCAGACCTGGGTTGTATATAACGACATATTTGGGCCCCCCATAAGAAAAGGATCTCAAAGATAGGAAGCGAGGTTTTAGTCCAGACCTTGGAGTCGACTCATGCACTATTTAGGTGCAGTAAGCTATTCGCCAGCTAACAGGAGCAGTTTGGCCATATCATGTCGCAGAAGCCACCTCGTGCTGGAAATATTCCCACGGATATGTGTATTCCCCCCAATAAAGTGTTGCCGAATCAAGGATTCTCCAATTCCGAAAAAGTGGTTGAATGTGATGTAGCAAACGTATTTAAGAATCCATGAGGGACCAATCCCCCAGCCCCACCTGCCAAAGCTTACAGCGCCTTGGCCCGCGCGGGTAGTAGAATTCATCACGAGTACCCAGGGCCAAAACTCCCCCTGCATGTTAACGCGTAACCACTAGGCACTCATAGTGAAACCTGACGATCCGGTCTAGTGTGCACAAACCTAAACCCTTCAGCATCTATATAGTTTGGCGAACCGCTCAACCCCACATACCGGTCCCACATGCATATACCCCGCCAAATCCCCCGGCATTAACAACGGCAGTATCCCCCCAATACCTGTGGCCACATGGCAATGCCGCCCAGCCTGGCTTGCATCTTCACCAGATACCCGTTCACATCATGTAACTAAATGTGTCGGATTTAACAACGGAACCAGTGTAATCCGCCAAAACTAGGATGGATCTACACGCATCAACCTCAACTTCCTAAGCGGGCACGCTGGGCCTCACCGTCACAGCTACCCCGATACAGGGAAAAGTCCCTCACGTCTACGAGCCAAGTCCTCCTTCGCTCCCCTAGAGAAATTTTGAACCACCTTCCCCCCCCTTTCGCGCCACCCCCCCATGCTGCAGGATCTTGATGGCAAGGGCCGTTATACCGTCCCTGAAAAAGATTTTTCTAACGTCTAACATCTACCAGATTCTACTAATTAAAGGAATCCCGGAGACTGAGTAAAACAACCATGTAACACTCATGTAAACACCGCCAAAACTATGGCTTCCGAATGACCGGTAGCCGACCTCCGTCACATCTTCCCAAGCCGGATCGCCAAAAATGGACGAAGCATGTCGATGGGCCGACACTGGCCTCGTGACCAACCCCACGCCCATCCCCAGCACCTCGCACTCAATCAACCCATACCCCCCAGCGTGCCGACGCACCATTCACCTACCCACGGCTACTTGACATACCTAATAAACCCGAGAAAAGGCAACTAAGTGTCTAGAAACTTCAGTTGACAATTTGGAGATATGACGGTAGGGGTAGCACGAGAGGGAAGAAGGACATCCACCCTGTAAGCTACCGGAAAAAGGAATAATAATTCTATATTCCATAATCGTAAGACACATAGTAGTGCATACAAATCTTCAAAAGGTGACCTATTCTGTTCGCATACGATAAATTATGGATCTCAAAAACAATTTCTTATATTCTCTTCTATTCCTTTCGTTTCTCGTGGTCCCCTCATAACTTGGTTATCTGATCGTATTATCCTTTTCCAGTTTTTTCGCATTCGTTGTCGTTTGCGACAAAATATAAACTTTACCCATTCTGACTTTGCCGTTTCATTTTCTCATACTAGTAAACGGGCATTTTTATTTGCGTAATATGTCCGTCACCTGTGATGGCGGAAAAAAACGAATTAGTGTGAGAATTCAATATTCCATCATAACATCGTAGAGCAGACATTTTGTCTACCATTTTCATATGTCCCCGAGAGGTCTTCCTTCGGTTAAGTTCTTCGGGCGTTGGAGTGTGTGGAACGGCGCCCCACTCAAATGCAATAGCTTCCAGAAATTGAGAATGTCGTAGTGAGGTTTGTGGGAGACACGTTTTTTGGCAAGTTTTAATGGCTAGCGTTTAAGTATGTTGAAAAAAAAAGTGTTAAGACGGGAAAGGGTAGACTAAAAAAAATTTTTCGGATATTTTTCGAAATAATCGAGTGGGATCCTTTGTCGGTTTTCAGAAAATTATCTTAAATCCGGAGTTTAAAACTTGAAACCCCCCCCCTTCATTTCAGTTTTTTTATCTCCAAATTCGCAAGTAGAACAGGTCCCCCCCCGCCCCCCTCGTGTAAAAAAATAAGCTTGTATAAGCGAAGTTTCTCACAGTTAATGTTTACGACCCCATTTGCCGAGCTTCTTTAGATACTTCAAAATATATACCAGACTTTAATTCTTAGTTTGTGGCGAATCGTCATGTGAAGTTTCTTGATGGTACTGATAATATACATAGATCTGATGTAGTGTTGACGTGAATTCAGTGGATTAAATCCGCGTATTGCATTTTTACTAGTTTGATTTCTGTGCATAAGTTAAATATTCTCTAGTTCGACCAAGTTAACATGTGGAAAGCAGAATAAAAGTATAATTTCTACTCTTAAACTCATGCAGCCTGTAAATGAATACCTTATTAAATCTAGCTAGTGTAATTAGTCGAGAATATTTTAAAAATGAAACTTATAAACCGCCAACTGAATTCAACATTTTAGTATTGACGAAATAAGTGAAGGTCATTTCTACTACATAGCAATGAAGGTATGATATAGAATAAATATTAAATTAAAAAGTCCTGTATTTCACGGGAATTTTAAACGATAAGACCAGCTCTAACGCTTTGCAGTAGTATAATGTAAGTTTATAAGCCGAGGAATTTAGTAAATGTATAGAGTATTTTATATGTTAAAAACTTTCTCTAGCTATTTAAATAAACTGTAAATGGGGTAGCCTCAATTTACTACCTCTCAAAAATATTGCTGTATAAGAACAAGTCCGAAATAAACAATTTTATTTCTAAAGACTAAAACTTGATACTAAAGTAAAACCTGTCTGGCAATTGCGTTTGGCCCATCAGAACGACAGAGTTACCCCGATTCACGTGAACATAAAAGACTTAAATGAAGTAAATTCCGGTGGGAAAAATCGATTCCAGACTTGGAATTCTTCCTGAAATAAAAACCTCAAGTAAACATTTCAGCCCTTACCGTGGCAAGTAATATATTTACAATACAATAACCTTTCCCGACATTGTTGACAAAATTGTGGTGTGAAACCAAGAAAGTTTTACCTTTGATCGAAGTTACAAACCTGTCATTTTTCCATAAGTATGGAAACCTCGTGATTCTTTACACTGTGAGTCCCCAGCTTAAAACTAATTCTTACCCCCAACGTAGTAATTCAAGTGACCCTAACCTTAGTAACTGAAAAATAATCGCATGAAGAGACGCTCGTAGGTGTTCCCTTCCAAGTTTGTGTGGGTGTCCTAAAGTTTGCGCCAGACGGCGTAACAAAACAGCACGATTGTAGGTAAGAATGTATGTCAGGGCCCTTGATGAAATGAAACAGAGAGAAAGCAGGAACGAGTGACCTCTTTTATGGTAATAGAAAATTTTCACCCACTTTGTAATTTCTTATGCAAAGTTTTTTGTTGCTAACAAACATTTTCCTTCCCTTAGGATAGATTAGAGTATCAAAGTCTATTCATACCTTTAAAGGGAAATCATTAGACTACAGCCAGATTGTAGCCGTTGACTCCGTTGTGGGGGCACGGTATCACTTTATCTTTTAACAGGAATACTGTGGGCTATACATTCGAGGGAAAGGATCATACCAAATGGGTTCTATCTTTATTGTAGCAAAATTCATTGACTTTAATGACTATTTGTATATGTTTGATGTAATTTTATGTGGTGATGGAATTTTATTTATGATAATTAAAATTCACATAAACTTATTCCAGTGTGTCGGTCAGTTCGTTTCCCAAATTAATCTATATTTTCCATTTGTCATAGTTTCACGTTGTGTGGTTCTAAATTGTAGTCACTTATGTGTGAGTGTATGTGAGAGGAATACCTATATTAAGATATATTATACCCCAGACGGTCTGACCAAATCTTAATCTGTTGTAAGATGAAAGGCTGATGAGAGAACTCATCTCGAGGGTCAGAGACCGACTCTAAAATAGTCTGGAGGTTCCTCCATATTCTCACCTATCGGAAGATCTATTTCAGCATTTATCAACTCCCACTGAGGCTATCACTTGGTTCTGAGACTATCCGAACACAGCAAGGGAAAAATCAAACGATTATTTTTTGTTAAGGTAATAATGTCAACCTATCTACAAATCTATGGGGGGCCCCTTGACAAGGACTCCAAATACTTTGGACCCTGAAAAATAGAGACAAGATTTGAGCGCGACGTGAGGTTAGATCTTTCGAGAGCTTCTTAGACAGTGTTCGATAAAGTAAGATGGTCTCACAGAGTCTTTTGGGTTTATTCCCCATCCCGCGTCCAGTAGAGAGTATAAGACCGGGGTAGAGAGTCAAGGAGACTGCTCCGAATTTTTTGCCGCCCCTATTAAGTACATGTGTGGCCAGTCATTTAGAGGGGGGGGGGGGGGGATCTAGGACTTCTGGACTGATCAGGGGGTTGGGGGTTACTTCACACCATTATCCATAAAATAAAAAAAATCGTGTAAAATTACAGTACAAGGGGGAAAAGAACTAAGGGTTAATTTCTAATGAGTAAGCCATTCTGTCCCAAAGGGATATGAGAGACAATAATACTGGCCTATGTTAAAAAGGAGTGCAACATGGCCGCGGTCCAAATTCTAGTCCCTAACACCTGCCCCCTGAAATATAAAAATGAATTGGGATTTGTAAAGGATCTTTCACGGGCAGGTGTTAGACTAGATTTGACCGCGGCATGTTGCACTCCTTTTTACATTTTTATTATGTCTGCATATCATGACAGAATGGCTTACTCATTAGAAACCCTAGATGTGCTTGTAATGTAATATTTACATTATATTATATTATGATAATGTGTGAAGTAATCTGATCGTCAGAAGTCCTAGTGTGATAAATATGGCACAAATGTTTAATATGGGCGGCAAAAAATTCGGAGCATTCCTGTCTCTAGCCGGTTATCTCTTACTGACGCGGTAGGAAACCCAAGAGCTGTGAGTATCTACTTTACAAACACTGAGCTCTCGAAAGATCTACCTGGACGAAATCTTGTCTATTTTCAGGGTCCAAAGTATTTGGAGTCTTGTCGTAGATTTGTGATAGGTGAATTAAGACTGGGTTTGGTCCCTTCTGAATAGCAACAGAAACAAGTGATAGCTCAGTGGGAGATGATAAAATGAAATAGATTTCACGAGTGAGATGGAGGAACTATATTAGAGTCGGTCTCTGACCCTCGAGATGATTTCTCTCAGTCAGCCTATCATCTACAACAGATTAAGATTTGTCAGACCGTCTAGTATAATATATATATCTCTCACATACACTCACACATAAGTGACTACAATAGACACACAGACGTGAAACTATGACAATGGAAATATAGATAATTGGGAACGAACTGACCGACACACTGGAATAAGTTTATGTGAATTTTAATTATCATAATAAAATTCCATCACCACATAAAATTACATCAAACATATACAAATAGTCATAAAGTCAATGAATTTGCTACAAGAAAGATAGACCCATTGGTATGATCCTTTCCCTCGATGTATAGCCCACAGTCCTGTTAAAAGAAAAGTGACCGCCCCAAAGAGTCACGGATACATCTGCTGTAGTCTAATGATTTCCCTTTAAAGGTATGAATAGACTTTGATACTCTAATCTATCCTAAGGAAAATGTTGTTAGCAACAAAAACTTGCATAAAGAAATACAAAGTGGGTGAAATTTGCTATACCATAAAAGAGTCACTCGTTCCTGCTTTCTCTCTGTTCATTCATCAGGGCCCTGACATACATTCTTACCTACAATCGTGCTGTTGTTCGCCGTCTGGCGCAAACTTTAGGACACCTACGAGCGTCCTCTTCATGCGAATATTTTTCAGACTAAGGTTAGTGTCACTTGAATCACGAGGTAAGAATTAGTTTAAGCGGGCTCACAGTGTCAGAATCACGAGGTTTCCACTACTTAGGAAAAATGCCAGGTTTGTAACTTCGATCAAAGGTAAAATTCTTGGTCACACCACAATTTGTCAACAATGTCGGAAAGGTTATTGATTGTAATATATTACTTGCCACAAGGGCTGAAATGTACTTGAGGTTTTTCTCAGGAAGAATTAAGTCTGGCTCGATAGGCCCGTTACTTCATTTAATCTTAAAGTTCATGAAATGGGTACTCTGTCGTTCTGGATGCCAACGCAATGCCAGACAGGTTTTACTTTATACACCCAAGTCTTTAAGAAAAAAATGTTTTTGTTCTTCACAGATATTTCTCAGTAGTGTTGGGCTACCCCAGTTTCACTGAATAAAGAGAAAACAACATATAAAATACTTATACATACTATTCCTCGGTTATAACTTACATTATAAACTGCAAGCGTAGAGCTGGTCTTATCGTTTAAATTCCCGTGAAATAAGTTATATTAATAAAATCAGTCATCATGAATTAGAAATACATACATATTTCGTCAATACTCAATGATGAATCAGTGCAGTTATAAGTTAGTTTAAAATATTCTCGACTAATTACTAGCAATTTAATAAAATTCATTTACAGCTGCATGAGTTTAAGCTAGAAATTATAGTTTATTCTGCTTTCCACTGTAACATGTCGACTAGAGAATATTTACTTCTGCACAGAAATCTAACTAGTAAAATGAAATAAGCGGTTATCACTGAATCACTCAACACTACTAGATATATGTATATTACCTCCACACAGAACTACATGCGATCGCACAAACTAAGAATTATACGCTGTTATATATTTGAAGTCTAGAAGCTCGGCAAATTGTCGAAACAAACTGAGAAACTTCGCTATACAGCTTATTCTTTTACACGAGCGACCTGTCTACTGCGAATCTGGAGAACTGAATGAAGTCAAGTTTAAACTCCGGGTAAGATATCTGAAAACCCGACAAAGGATCCCACGTTATTTCGAAAATCCGAAAATAGTCTCCCCTTCCCGTCTTAACACTTCACACATACTTAAACGCTAGCCATAACTGCCAAAACGTGTCTTCACACCTCCTACGACATGTCTCATTTCTGAGCTATGCATGAGGGCGCCGTTCACACCTCACGCCGAGAACTTAGCCGAAGAAAACTCTCGTGACAGATGAAAATGTAGACAAATGTCTGCTCTCTATGTATGATGGAATGAATTCTCACACTATTTCGTTCCGCATCCAGGGACTGACATATTACGCAATAAAATGCGTTACTAGTATGAGAAAAGAAACGGCAAAGTCAGAATGGGAAAGTTATATTTTGTCGCAAACGAACGAATGCGAAAAACAGGAAAAGGATAAAAGAGCGATAACAAAGTAGAGGACACGAGAAGAAAAGAAAAGAATATAGAAAATTTATTGATCATAAATCTCTATGCGACAGAACGTCCCCCCTTTAAGATATGGAAGCACTCAATGTCTACGTTATGGAAATAAATTTCCTATATCCGTAGCTTCAGGGTGTCTGTCCTCTTCCCTCTCGTCTCCCCCTTCGTCTCTCTCCAATTCCTACTGAAGTCTACTCCCAAAGTTTCCTTTCTCTGGAATGTCTTCCGTGCGTGCTTAAAAGAGCGTCGCCGCTTTTGACATTTTTGAAAGATTTCGTGTGTGTGTAGTGGAATTTCCCTGTCCCTATCGTCATCTTCGTCAATTTTGGCGATCGTCAGGAAATGTTCGGAGGTCGGCACCGGTCTTTCCAAGAAATTCTTTAACAGATTTAAATGGAAAACCTTCTCCTTTCCTTTAATAGAGATCTGGTAGTTAGACTTAGAAATCTTTTTCAGGACGGTAAACGGCCCTTGCCATCCGATCCTCAGTTTGTTGTTCCCGGTGGGGAGTAACACCAAAACTTTCTCTCCTGCTTCCAATTCTCTTTCTTTCGTGACTTTCCTGTATCGGTTAGCGTGCTTTGCGCGTGCTCGCTTAAAGTTGGTTGCTGCTAGATCCCATCCTAGTTTCAACCTTTCCTTTAAATCCGACACATATTTACTTGCTGAGACGACTGTCTCATCAGCCTTCTGGTCTGTCAAGTGGCCCCTTAATGGGTCTGCCGAATAAAAGCGTGGCTGGCGGAAATCCTGTGGACGTATGTGGGGTTTCTCTGTAGCCAAATAGAGCTGCAGGGATAGAAAGATCCCAATCGTCAGGTTTCACTTGTGCTAGTTTACTTAACATCATGTTGAGGTTTCCGTTAACACGTTCTACTAACCCACTTCTGGCCAGAGTGTAAGGCTTAGTGTAGATGTGCTGGTCCCTCAAGATCTTAACGATCTCATCCTTCAACACGTTTCGGTATGGAGATCCGTTATTCGTCAACACTTTTTGAGGGAATCCCAACCGAGGGAAAATCTGCACGAGGGCTTCTGCGACATGCTTGGCATCTGCGCATGTTAGCGGGATAGCTTCTGCCCACATAGTGCATGTGTCGACTAAGGTCAGGATAAACCTGTTCCTTCTTTTAGTCCTTTCTAGGGGTCCCAAAATGTCGATCACAACCCGTTCGAATGGTGTTCCCATTATTGGCATTTCACCCATGTGGACTGGGGGTGTCCGTTGCTTGGGTGGTACACGTTGGCACTGGGCACAGGACTTGACATAACTAATATCAGTATTTACTCCTGGCCACCAATAATGAGTGGTTATCCGTTGGTTTGTGGCGTTCTGTCCCATATGTCCGCTGAAGGGAAGAGAGTGCCCCATTTCTAGGATTTGGCTTCTGTACTGTTTCGGTACTAGGAGCTAGTTGTAACCTTTATCAGGCTTGCCCGTTCTGCGATAAAGTACGCCATCCTTAGAAAAAATGTCCCCATGCTGTCTGGGTTCCTTAGCCATGGGCAGTTTCCTAAAGCAGGGTGCCAAAGTAGGGTCCTTTTGTTGCGCTTCTTTAAGTTCCATAGGTAACAAATTAAGCGCAGGTTCCCGTTCCTTCTTGGTTTGCCGTCTTGTAGTTGCTGCTGCCACAATTGGCTCTTCCGGTTTCCCAATAGACACATATCTACCGCCAAGTATGACTGGGTTGATCAGGTCATCCATAACAGCCGCTTTGATCACGCCTCTGACAAAATCAGAGTGGATCTCCACCAATGCAATGGGAAGCGCTGTAGGTGCCTCACTCTTAGAAACTCCACAAAGTTGGACGGTCTCTCCTGTCTCTTGACCGGGTTTAACCAGGTGTCTGGCAACAATGCAATCATAAGAAAGCCCCGTGTCAAATAAACAAAAAGTTTGAGAACCGTTCAAAATAACAGTACCTCGCGTTGAGGGTCTCTCCCCCTCAGGTTGTGTTTGTGCCTTTATTCTTTCCGAACTTAGTCAGATCTGCCTCTATTACTGTTCCTGAAAACATTACTTAATTCATATACTTGTATCAAGTCTTCCAACTCATACTTACATGCGAGAGCATGTGGGCGGTTCTTACAGAAGTCGACTCTCCCAGTCGCTTACTTGTCGTGTCTATTTCTCAAATAGCTCATACTTCACTTATCGTGAACTCACGATGATAAATATGGTTTTCCTCATGGAATTCATCACCATTCATTTATTCGAATATAGTCGTACCAAACTTGACCATCTGTATATCATTCATCTCCATCTTTGGTTACCTAATCAATAAAGTTCTCAAAATATGTTTGACACATCAACTTGGGGCTTCTGTGTTACCTCTCCTGTAAATATCTAACTCGTATGAATGATAAGTTCAACTTATACTTACAGTCAGATCACTGAATCTCTCCCGAAATACTCTCTCTACACTCACTGTGTCTATAAGAAACTTCTTAATCATTTAGAACACTGTCTAGAGATAACAAATCTTCTGAACATTTCTATATTTATGCTATTTCTGTATAACCACAGAATCCGTCTACCTGGAGACTACTGAAAACACACCTTGCTTCTTCAATCACAAACTCAGGACTACCCTAATGACCTCTGGTCATTATTCTCTAATCATTTAAACACTGTCTAGTAATGGCAAATCTCCTGAATATATCTGTACCTAAGCTATATCTGTACAACCACAGAATCCGTTCATCCTGAGACTACTGCAAAACACACCGTGCTTCTTCAATCACAAACTCAGGACTACCCTAATGACCTCTGGTCATTATTCTGTCGTATGTTTCTCTCGCTACTTCTGATTCGCTGCTCTAACCTGTTTTCATTTAACTTCATTGGTCAAGCCTTTTATTTACAACTCAAAAGAAATACTCACGTTTATTTAACGCGAGCCGAGTTACTGAACTCTTGTCTGTTTTATTCATACATTATTTTCTTCCTCGTGAACTGTCTCAAGCGTCTATCTGACCTTGCCAATAACATGAATAATGCTTGGGCAAACCCCACGGCGACATAGTATGGTAGTGAAGATAGACGGATTACTGCGATGGTGCTAGTAGACGGAGTACTGTGAAGGTGATAGTTGACGGAGTAGTATGGTAGTTACGTTAGTCGGGGTACTATGATGGTGTTAGTAGACTGAGTACTATGGTATTTATGGTAGAGGGAGTACTGTGATGGTGTTCGTTGACAAAGTAATGTGGTAGTCATTGTAGATGGAGTATTCTGATGCTACTAGTAGACGAAGTAGTATAATAGTGATAACAGAAGGAATCCTTTGATGGTGTCGGTAGACAAAGTACAGTTATCGTATGTGGCAAGATTGTCTCCCTTGCAAAGGGGGTCCAACAATGGCCAAACGTAGAGTATAAAAACGAGGGTCTTCAAAGGTATCATCCCTTACTCAAGATTACTTTTGGCAGAGATAAAAACAGAAGAATGATGCTTCTATTTAAGGGAGCCTCACAGGGTTTTAAAGAAAATCTAGCATAACAACATATCATTTAAGCTGTCATGAATTTATTATTCTCCCGCCCCTTATGCGAGGTAATATATTTTTTGCTAGTATTTCTGAGCCCCCAGCTGAAGGTGATTCAGCTAATTCTTAGTCCAATAGCTCTATCTGGTTATGTATTTAGAACAAAATGAGCCATACGGGCGCAGACATACACTTCACTCAATAGTGATTAATCCAACTAGAGCTTTACAGCTACAAATAAATAGGTTAAATAATCACTTACAGTTTAACAATGTAAATAAATACATTTGTTTATAAAACAGAAGCGATGATATTTCTCATCGTCGGATGATGAGAAATGTTGGTTTCGATAAGAAACATTTTGAAATGTACATTGGTTGCGCTATTATAGTACTTAGATGTCGATGGGGTATGTTTGCGTGTGCTTCAGTCCCTGTTGGTTCCTACACGTGCTTTGGACTGTACATCTCTACAATAGTCAAGTCTATTTGCTGTAACACGTCTCATGCATTAAGGATGAGGTAATTACAAAGGTTTTCACGCGTCTTCAAGACCCGTCTGATGCTGGTGTCTAGCGTTGACTGCTGGCAATTTGCACTACAAAATGAAAGGAGACAAAAGTCTTTGCTAAGTATTGGGTCTCCTGACATAGTCATCACCTCCGCTTCCTTCCACCGCTTCATCTTCATCTTCCTCAGAAATTTTACCCTCCCTGAGCGTTAATTTTTAAGCCAGTGGGTTGGGGGAAAGTGCTTTTGGACAGCGGAAGACAACAATATATATATATATATATATATATATATATATATATATATATATATATATATATATATATATATATATATATATATATATATATATATATATATATGACATTTACTAAAGTGCTTGTATTATAACTATGTACCCCATGATATCATCATCCACTCCTTGCTCTCTATGGTATCTGTGGCCAACTCTGCTGTTGGTTCCTTGTGAGGAAACCCGCACGAAGTAGTCACCAGCTTTTGCAGTGGGGGTTCATGTGTCAAGTTATTTGCAGTGATGACGTTGCCAGCCTCATATGCCACTGTACATCCACAAGAAAATTATACAAGTCAAAATACAAATATAAAGTGTACATATTACAGCTTACCCTGATTTTTTTTAATCGGGCTAGCACAGACTTTTTGCAGAGGATACGTCCGAATATTGTCGGGTAACTATTTAACATGCCGCACCTTTCAGGTGTGTTAGGTGTCTAACTAGGCGTACTTGAAGTAGGATCCTAGAACTTAAGGCGCAAAGTGATGTCTCTGGAGTTATCTCTTCTAATCTTCGAACTCACTTCAAGTTATGTGGTATGTCCAATATTTGGGTCCTAATATTCCGTGTTCCTGGCTGTCTATAATTTCTCATTGACAGAAATTGGAAGTCAGTGAAGTAGTCTTACAACGATGTGGAATATAAGCGAGATTTTCGTCTACACACCCAGGTTGCTACTTGGAGAAGTCCAAATCAGGAGCAGTATATCTTAGCATCTCAAACGCCAAACCAATTGCGAATAAGTGTGTGATTATAGTAAAGGTTCCCGCCCCCCCCCCTCTCCCCCCGCCCCAACTACTCTCATGTAAAACATTTGGTTTGGTTTGGTTTTAAGGACTATCTTCATTGCACCCGGACAATTCCTTCAGTGCTCCGATCTCCTCCCTTAGATCACAAAACGAGGATCTCAGCACAGTGCACGAACTTTGTAGCACCGGCGAGAATCCCAATGTGTGTATATAGGAATCACTTACTTACTTAGTCGTTCCCCTTCTACCGTGAGGTGTAGGGGTCGGAATCACACATTCTATAAATTATTTTGTGGTGGGTAGGTTTCTAATTTTTAAATTTTGCCACAGCAGAGGCCTGATGGGCCTACTCTTTACGATTTCCAACGGCGGTGGATTTTTAACGTGCGCAACTTGCACACGAGACCTCCTTTTTTCGCATTTATCAGAGAAGGCTAGGCATCCGATCTCACTTCACAGGAGACCGGGGGGAGTATGACATAATTAGGACCACTGGTTCTGAAAAAGATCTCCAAAAATTATATTCCCTCAACTGGGAATCGAACCCGGTACCTCTAGAACTCGAGGCGGACGCCATACCTCTTAGCCAATCCGATCCCCTATGTAGAATATAACTACATGACAACATAAGTCATTGTTTTTCCTAAAGAACATGAGGAAGGAAAAACAATGCCCTCTCAAATTTATAAAGGACAATCAAGGCAAATTGCTTACTGTCCCGAAGGAAGTAATGGAACAATGGAAAGAATATTTCTCAGAACTCCTTGATGGTGAGCAAGGTCAAGCATCAGAAACGATAACCACTAGCACAGAAGATGAAACAAATAGTGATGAAGATGACATAAAGATGGAAGAACTGAAGGCAGCACTGGAGAAAATCAAAATGGGCAAAGCAGCAGGGCATGATGGTATAACACCAGAAATGGTTAAGTACATGGGAGCATCAGGCGACCTATTACTCTTAAGGGTCCTACAGGCAGCATGGTGCAACAAGACCATACCAAAGGATTGGGAGATTGCCATCATAACACCAATTTTCAAAAAGGGTGACAATCGACAATGTGGAAACAATAGAGGCATATCCCTTCTCAGTGTCCCTGGTAAAATCTACTCTAGAATCCTAGAGCAGAGACTCCGACGCCTAGCTGAGCCACAATTGGATGAGGTCCAGTGCGGATTCCGAGCAAACCGAAGTACTCAAGACCTAATCTTCACACTCAGGCAGCTGAGTGAAAAGGCCCTTGAGTATAAGAGTGAGATCCATCTTTGTTTCATAGATCTGGAAAAGGCGTTTGACAGGGTCCCCTGGAGCAAACTTTGGGACTGTTTGGCGAGGAAGAACATTCCAGCACCTCTGATTCATGCTATACAGAGTTTCTACAAGTCTTGCAGGAATTACCGTATGTGAGGACAGCAAACCATAAGTCAGAAGAGTTCAGGACCACCACTGGTGTAAGACAAGGTAATATCCTGTCACCTTATCTTTTCATACTCCTCATGGACGATGTTATCAAGTCATGTAAGGAGAGAACAAGAAAGTATTCAGTGGGGTACTGGAAGATGAGACAGGTATGTATTTCAGAGCTGGCATTTGCTGATGATGTTGCCCTGATTGCTAAATCAGAGGCACATCTCCAATCAAACCAGCAAGTCTGGAAGGAAGAGCTGGAGAAGAGAGGGATGGTCATAAGTAGCTCTAAAACAAAATCCATGGTGATATCACGAGAAGAAAGAAGACATCAGATTAAGCTGGGAGAACAGGACCACTTTAAATATCTCGGAGCTATTATAGACCGAAAGGGAGGCATCAAAGAAGAGTTGGCCACTCGTAAAGCAGCAGCTGGGAGACTTTTTCAGGCCATAAATCGAGGATTCCTCAGCAAGAGAGAGGTTGGTAAGAAAACGAAGATGGCTGTATACCGCTCCACCTATGTCCCAGTCTTGACATATGGATGCGAGTCATGGGCAATGACTACAACCCACAAAAGCCCGATCCAAACCTCAGAAATGAGGTATCTGAGGAAGGTGGTTGAAGTAACAAGAAGAGACATGGTCCGCAACCAGACGATACGTCAAGGAATAAAATGCCACCCCCTGCAGACCCAAGTAGAACAGTCCCAACTAAGATGGTTTGGCCATGTCTGCAGAATGGGAGAAGATCGGCTACCACGACAAGCATGGGAAACAAAGAGCCAGGGATCCAGACCCCCAGGACGACCCAGAGTCCGCTGGGAGGACAACATTAGACAATCTTTGAAGGACCGAGGACTAGAATGGAACCAGGCCAGGAGGAATACAGCCGATAGGATAGTCTGGCGCTCTCTCTTCCAAACCTCTACACCTCACGGTAGAAGTGGAACGACTAAGTAAGTAAGTAGACAACATAAGATGTTGCTCCTTAACATGTGATTTTCAAACTCCATGACCATATAAGATCTTGCCACTTCAGTTGTTACTTATCATGTTTACTACACAGATAATATCTTCCAAGATGTTACTTTCTCGTAGTCGATTATCACAACAAATTACGTCTGCCTGAAGCATTACATCACTGTCCGTGACTTAATCTCTAACCAGATTGTCGATCCGACATCACAGTGAAATCGGCCGTCTATGTGGGCTTGTCATGTTTGCGAATTGACACCTTATCTCACAGTTACCGTCTGTCGTCCATATTAGAAACTGAGACAACATGGTGAGTGGCAATTATCTGCCTCCGATGTCTCCATATCAAACGTTTGTTCAATCAACCAGTCTCGCTACTTATTGGTGGCTCTTCTGACTCGCGGAAGCTGTTACATAACGTTAACACTTCATCCTGCACAAACAGAAGTCAATGTTGCTTCAGAAACATGCCAAGCGGATAGGCAATAATTAGGGAGTGACCAGTAGGACACGATAGGATAAGATAACCGTGAACGTTAAAAGCGTAAACAATGACTACTGGAAGAATTAGCACGCTGAACGAGTGGTAGAGTAATAATGCCAGAGAGGAGTGCAGACCCGAAAAGGGGAACTAGCGTATTTCGTGACGTCGTAGAAAAAGTATTGTGATGGTGATGGTAGAAATAGCAGTGCGATATTGATGGTAGACCGAGTACAGTTATGGTGATAGTATACGGATAGTAGACGGAGTAATGTGCTCGTGATTTTAACTTAAGTAGTATGGTAGTGATGGTAGACGGAATAATGTCTTGTTTTTGATACGGAGTCGTTTGGTAGTCATAGTAGACGGAATAGTATGGTAGTCATGGTAGATGGAGTAATTTGATGGTGTTGGTAGACAGATGCATTGATCGTAGACGGAGTTCTGTGATGGTAATAGTAGAAGAAAATACCAAATACTATCAGAGGTGGGGAAAAACTAAAGTGAAGAGTACAGATCGAATTATATGATTGCAAAGGTAAATGTGACGTTCGAGGTTATTTTGTTACATATGACAACACAAGATGTTGCCCCTTTGCATGTGATTTTCAAACTCCCTGACCATAAAAGGTCTTGCCACTTCAGTTATTACTTATCATGTTTACTAAAAAAGACCTAACACTGATAATATCTTCCAAGATGTTACAATAGTGGTGGTAGACAAAATATTGTGATAGTGATATTCTATTGAGTACAGTGATGGTGATAGTAGTGAGCCGGAGTAGTGAGATCATGGTAGTAGCTCGGGTAGTGTGACGGTGATGGTAGACGAAGCACTGTAGTGATTAAGAGAGACATGGCAATATGGCGAAGCTCTTATCTTTCCCACGGTATTCATGTTTAGTCTTCTTTTTTCTTCTTCATTCGCTCTCAGGTAACCACATCTATCTCTCTTATAAATCAGGCAGTCCGTCCCAGGCTTCTATCGCCACCATAAACTGTCTCCCTCAACTGAGTTGGAGAAGGCCATGCTCTGCTACCCTTCTCCTCTTGTGAAGCCAACAGTTTTGGAGTACGTGATGTATATCTGTCTATCCGATTTTCAATTTGTTGAACATGGTACTTGAGACTGCAATGTTCATAGACTGACAATTATCACTTAGTCTCCTCTTCGTAATGTACAGTATATTTCTGCAGCATCGAAGTCTGGGTTTTCGTTATGACATTTTTCTCTGTAGTTATTCTGATTATTACTTTTATCTCTTCCCATTTAGCCCTGTCTTCTGTCTGGGTTTCCCTTTCTTCTTCTTTGCACTGACTTCCTAGTTCTGTGGTCCTTGGTTCGATCCCCATTAGAAGTGGGATTTTTTAGACCGCGAACGGCTCCGGTGTCGACCCAGCCTCATGAATTGGGTACCAGAGCAACTCTAGGAAGGTTAAGACGGCCGGTGTGATGCTGACCACATCACCCCTAATGTGCCGACGGTCAAGAAAATATGGGCCTAACACCATATTCCCAATATGCCTCAAATGGGCGTGTAACGGGATCCTATACCTTTTACCTTCTTTGGTGCTAGAGACACATTAAGTCCAGAATTGCATGCCGCCCAAATTTAGAACTCTCATAATGTTTCTCCATCGGAGATTGTTATGTATTCCTTTCGAACAAACTAGGTCAGAAAATTAGATAGACCATCATAATCATTGTCCGATGCCAAATGTTTTTTTCCCGCTTTCTCTCTTCTCTCTTATTCATGCTGGATATATTTGTTTCTCAAATCATAACAAACAAGTAATACAATAAAACTGGACGTTGCAGATAAACCGTTTAAATTTGTTGATGGTAAAGGATATGCAATGTAAATATAATACTAACACTAATGGGGCGAGCCTAGTCATAACAGAAGGATCTACAAGCCCATCTCCTAGATCAGGGGATGGCAACCCAGTGACTATGGGAATCTACTTTAGAAACAATGAGCTCTCTGAAGATCTACCATGATAAAATTGTGTGTTTTCTGGTTTCAGAGTATTAGCAGTTTGAAATCATTGCAGTTATATGTTAACTTTTATCTCTGCCGGAAGTTCTGCTTCCCAAAATTCCATCAAAATAGCGGTGACAATTCAAACTGAATTATATTTTAGTGAATGTTAGCTTTACTTCAAGGAAAAGATCACGTCCTTATTTCGAGCAGTTCACGATTAGTGAATTTTAGTAAGATAACTCGTGGGTTTTCACTGGAAACGCTGGAAAATTACCTTTAATCTTGAGGATACGGCACTTTTAAATGCCTGGTGGAGAGAGCTAGTTAGAAATTTCCTTAGTTATACATTACTAGGCAACCCCAGAGTATGAGACAGGGAGTGTTGAGATTATTGCCTACTTGACCCACCAGAGGTTGGGGAGGTGAATACACTTTGTTGGGTGGTGGTGGGGGGGGGGGGGGGGGGGGGGGGGGGGGGGGCGGACGCAGGAGGGAAAAAAAGCAAAGATATTCCAAATTAGGTGAAAGAGATATATGCTATTACATCGTTTTAGAGATAAAACAATATCTATATTTATTAGTTATATTTCGGCCTAAGGCGTGTTACAACGAAACTGTAATCTTTAGGCCAGGGGCCTCATCAGAAGGGTCCTAATTGGGCCCCGCAATTACTGAGGCCGACCCTGCATGGAGTATTTTTGGTGAAGACAGGTAGCTGTATATAAAGACACACGTGTGCAGAGAGAGAGAGAGAGAGAGAGAGAGAGAGAACGCGAGAGAGAGAGAGAGATAGAGGGTTGTAACGATCCTTACACCTCGGTAATGGTCTGAAGACGGCATGTTAAGCTAAAATCACGTATAGCCAGTAGCACCTCTTGAATAAATCGTCCAACGCAAATTAAGTATATTATTTTTGAACACTTCTTGTAATGTATATAAAAGAAAAGGTAAAGAATCCCGTTAAACATCCATTCAGGCATATTGGGAACATGGTGTTAGTCCCATATTTTCTTGACCATCGGCACACTAGAGGTGATGTGGTCAGCATTTCGCCGACAGCCGAAACCTTCCCAGAGTTGCTCTGGTACCCAATTCATGAGGCTGGGGCGACCCCGGAGCCGTTTGCGGTCTAAAAAATCCCACTTCAAATGGGATCAAACCATTGACCACCGAGCTAGGAAGCCATTGCAAATGTATATAAGAAGCAGTAAATACTGTATACCCAAAAAATCTTCTTTTTTTATTTTATTATTGTTCTTTTATAATATGAAAAAGATAAAGACGAAAGAATGAAGGAATAAGATACAGTGAGCTTACTTCTACTTTCATTATTCTTCTAATTCTCTAGATATCAACGAGTGTGAAGTCACACCTGGCGTCTGTGGCAATGGACAATGTATAAACACGGAAGGAAGTTACTTCTGCCGATGTGACACAGGTTATGAACCCTCGCCAGATAAGTCCAGGTGCATTGGTGAGTTCAATCTGTTCAACATTAATCAATTTATTTATCAAACGTAACACTGTTATCATAGGCTATATCGGATACCTCATAAACGCAGTATGCAATCAAATGTCCATATTTATGTAATCACAAAGGCCTACATTAATCAAACCTTCTATCAATCGAAAGAGGAGACAACAAATGTGATAAAACATTTTATGTTATAAAAGAACAGTTAATTTTCTTTATTTCAACATTGTTTCGTATAAATTAGTTAAATAGCAGTAAGGAAGTGACTTTTCGATCACCCTATATGCAGCAGTATAGATACAAGTATATAAACCAATAAAACAGTATTGAATCAGTTCTACAAATTAACGGTTCACGTGAAACAAGGGACGTTTCGGGTTTTACCCTTCATCAGCCACAGTTACACAGGTGACAAAACATACGATGATGAGAAACATACAGAAAATGAGCGATACAAGCAGATGGAAAAAATAAACAACCACAGTGATGAGCGAAAAATGAACAATAATAATACAAGAAAATCGTAATACTTGAAAGAAATATCAAAACAAGAAAGTAAATAATCAACGAAACGAAAAAACGAATGAACAAAACTATCGAACACTTAAAAGGTCACTTAGCTAGATCGGAAAATGCTTGGAATAAAACACTGAGGCACTTTATCAAAGAAATCCCGTATCAAAGGAAATGACGTATAAGATCGCGACAATAAGATACGAACGAACCAAAACAAAAACATAAGAAGACAGATCGGAAAAAAACAACGAAGAATGAAAAAGAGAGAAAAACCACCAGAATTTATGCAAAATGATGTTGAATATTAAGCCCTTTTGTATTTAAACAGCCCATTTGAAAAATAAGACGATTCTCCAACGAAAAGCGAGTCCGGTCATCACCGACACATGAAAGGAGAGCAGTAACATGAATATCGGAATTACCTGAATGGTCAGGCCTATTGAAATGAAGGGCCACCGGTAAATGTTTGTCGTGATAGATGTCATTTAAGTGCTCACGAAACCTGTCTGCCAAACGTCTGCCAGTTTCACCAATATAGGTAATGCCACATCTCTTGCAGATGATAGCATAAATCAGGTTTCTAGATTCGCACGTGAACGACTCTCTAATAACAAATTTTCCTTTCGGACAAGTGACTGTCTGAGCTTGGAGTACAAACGGACAGCTCTTACATATACGGCGTTGGCACGGTTTAGTACCAAAGTATGAAGGGCCAGTATATCTCAAGCGACTGTGTACAAGAATATCCCTAAAATTCCTATCCCTACGATATGCCACCAAAGGTGTATCACGAAACAACTCTCTTGTGTCAGGATCAGAGTGGAGAATAGGCAGATGTCGAAACAGAATTCTCTTCACCGCCAGACAGTGAGGATGGAAAGCTAGAACCAGTTTGAGTCTGTCAGATTGGACAGAAGGTTTAGTAGTGAGTGCCATCTGACGAGTGATGCGTGTGATACGATTAAGAGCATCAGATAAAACATGTTCTGGATAAAGACGTCGGTGAAAGAACTCGAGCATATCTTGAGCTCGCCGATGGAAATCATCGTCATCGTGACATAACCGATGCAAGCGAAGAAGTTGAGAAAATGGAATGGAATTTTTACAACTAAGAGGATGCGATGAAGTATAAAGAAGGAAACCATGAGCGTCAGTGGCCTTATAATAGACAGACGTTATAAGACTAGTATGGCTAATAGTCACAGTGATGTCAAGGAAGTTCATTGAAGTCGTAGAAATTTCAGAAATGAATTTGATGGCAGGATTGAAATTACCAACAGTCAATAAATCGACGGAGGTCTACCTCAGACATGTCTGAAATGCCAATACTATCATCAATATAGCGGCGGTAAAATTCAGGTATCGGTCCATCGTAACTTTGAAAGACCAAATATTCAAAATGGCCCACAAATAGGCAAGCATAACTAGAGCCCATCTTAGTACCCATAGCGACGCCACTGATTTGGTTGAAGAATTGGCCATTAAACTCAAAAGAGTTGAGATTAAGAACCAACTCAGCAAGGCGAAGAAGCGGACCTGTACTTATAGTAAGATCAGTACGCTGGTCGAGAAAAAATTGGAGTGCTTGAGACCACCAGCATGTGGAATAGAAGTATAAAGGGAACAAACATCTAGGAGAAAAAGACGGTAAGTACGGCCAGGCGTGAATCTGATCGAATCAAAGGTAGTGATAGCATTAGTATAGATACAGTTTTATGAAAAGGCAGCACCATCAAAATTGGAAGATAAAAGCGTGAGGAGCTTTTATTGCATTTCGACATATACGGACATCTAAAAAAAAATCTAGTCCAATACAAAAATCAGAATCTTCAACTCAAATTTCAAGACAACCCAATTGTAGGGCTCTGAAATGTATGAAACAGCAAAAGCGTCGACCAAGACTTTTATAAATAAACAAAAAAAGAGACTTCATACTTTTATAAATAAACAATCTACAAGCAAGTCATCATAAGCCTTGGCAGAGAGTGCAGAGCTTGGAGCAATGAGAAAGCAGAGCTGGAAATTAATCAACTGATAAATGATCATGCCGGGGATAATGACGCCATTGTGTATACGATGGGTCTGTACTCCGTAGTGAGAAATCAGGATGGGACTTCTCGGCTAGAGTAAAAGTCAGGGTCGTCGCTGAAGGAAGGGGAGCTTACATGACAACCACCTCCAGTTTGGAGATAGAGGCATACACTGCAGCCCTGAGATGGATGTCTGAAATTCCATCAACCAGGACAGTTATTATGTCTAGACTCTCAGTCCATGCTTCGAAAGGTCCAAAGTGGGTGGCTCCTGCATAATTAGAAACTATCCATAGAAGCCTCAAATCTTTAGGAATTTACGTGGATCTACTGTCCTTGTCATGCAGAAATACGCGGCGATGAAAGACCTGACAGACAAGCATCGAAAGCACCCATAGTGGGTACATAGGATGTGGATAAGGGAGAAATATTGAAGACAATTACTGATCACCTGTAGAAAGACACGACAATCAATGAATCAATAAGGCTAAGACTGCTGGAATTCGGTATCAAACGTAAGACTAGCGGAGATGGACATATGAGAGGATGCATTCGTCGTGTATTCAACCAGCGCGCAAAAGAAACAATTAGCATTCATACCCTTCAACATTTGCTGAGGGAGACTGAGCACCTATGGGTTTACCCGGAGTGTAATGATGTAGATTCTGATCAAAAATAACAATAAATAAGTGCTTGCACAGATCAGAAGGATTGACATGGAATGACAAGATGACTAATGTGGAACTCACGAAAATTATAAAACAAACTGCCTCAAAGCGAAAATAGAAAATCAGTAGAAAAATGAATAAAAACATACAAAATTTATCTTTGAAAGAGGAAGGTGACCGGGGAGACAAAAACGTGAAATACGGCCCTTTGTACAGTCAAATATGTTGTAGAATTTGTGCAATGTATATTTTTTTATTCCAGTGAATAAGCCCGTGTGGAGTCCATCCCTGGCTATTTATATTTTTGTCCGTTATTTTCGACGATCTGCTTACTAATGCCTCATGTAGTTCCCGGAGAGGGGGGGGGGGGGGCCTCTGAAGAAAGAACTACTGCTCCTTCACACAGTCTAAGTGGCGTCTAATATGAGGTTGTGACTGGGGCTGGCAACCTGATCATGTTTTTTTTAAATTTTTTTTAAATCGTACGCCCGCTATTACTCGAGGCGAAATCTCCGGTTAATATGTCTAACCTGAGACTGATTTTACGTGAGTATCCCTTTTTTCCCTGTACAATGACAGGTGTCCTCTCGCCATTCAGGCAGATACTCGCCGATTTCGGAGGTACCCATTAGAGCTGGGTCGGCTCAAGAGCCGTTCAGGTTTTTCAAGTCCCTGGTCAACGACACTGCTTCAAATGTCCTCGCCAGGGCTCGAATTATTCCAGTCCAAGTCCCGGTGTGGTAACCATTACACCAGCGCAGCTCTCCCTGTTCATGTAAAACACAGTGCTACAAAAACTACCACTGAAAGAGCACATGCATGTTTGGTGCAGGCTTCCTGCAAGAGGACCAGGTGACATGCTCCATAAGTACCGGTAGCAAAAAAGGAGGTAAAGGAGACGAAGAAAAAGAAGACGTACTGTACATCCATTCAGTGTATCTTCATTCCCAAAACAGATGCGTCCATAGTTCGTGCTAAGACATCTTTACAATTGCCCAACAATTCGGAATACCGTATCACAATCCAGCAAGGGATTATTCCGCTACAAATCCTATTCAGCTGCTAATAAGGGGCAGCATCACTGTTTTATATAAAACAAAATTGAATTTAACTAATTGTCTCCTTTGCCTTTGCTAGTCACAATGTTTGCTTTTGTAGTCACATTGTTAGCGTTTGTAGTCACATTGTTATCTTTTGTAAGGGTAACGGTAATCTTTTAAAACGCAGTAGGGAATCGATTTTTATTAATTTATATATTTTTTTAAAATTTATTTTATTTATTTATTTATTATTTGGTTTTAGATCAATGATAGAAATTATTTCTTTATAGGTTTGCTTTGAAAGATTTTTAAGTAAAGGCCTATACTGTCATTTTCAAATTGTCACTGTTTCTTGAAACAGCAAAATGTCAAATCAGAACAAATTTACTGAAATATCAAAATAGTTTTTACATTCATCATCCATGAGAGGTTTTTACTTCTATGGCACCTTCTATTAATATTATGTGTATGGATTTGAAAGCGATATATCTCCTTAACCCCTTAAGGTCCATGAGCTTCTTAATTTCACTAAATTTTATAGGCCTATACTTCACTTATGTTTCTAAGACTAAATACGTTTTTAGAACGTAACTTTAAAATAAATTTGAAAGCCGTTCACTTGTATCTAAAATTACCCGTATTTGACCCAATGGACATTAAGACGTGTTTTATTAGTGATCACATATATATTCTTCAAATACCATGCCTCAATCATATCTCTCCACAACTTCCTGTCTCCATTACAATGTACCAATTCTGTTGTTGACCAACAGAGGCATATACTGCAGCCCTGAGATGGATATCTGAAATTCCATCATCCAGGGCAGTTATTATGTCTAGACTCTCAGTCCATGCTTCGAAAGGTCCAAAGTGGGTGGCTCAGACATAAATGGAAACTTTCCAATGAAGCCTCAAATCTTTAAGAACAGACGTGGATCTACTGTCCTTATCATGCAGGAATAAGCGGATGCGTATGTCAAACTGTCCAGTATTAGCTCTCTTTACCTTCCCCTATATCTTTTTCCTTCAATCTTATGTATTGTTACGATATATTCTAGCTTTCCTTTTCTCATAACATTCAAAAATAAAAGTGGATTGCTTCTTTCTAGCTTGCGAAATATGTTTCCTTTGCGCACTGGCCTCTTTCATGACATTCTGATTACTCTTTTTGGCTGCCCATGGTATTTTTAACATTCTTATATATATATATAATAGGTCATTTATGGAACGACGTTCATTTACTCAAAAGTCACGTCCATTTTCATAGCGGTTATTCCTGAAAGGTCCACAATGTTGCTACTGTTACTTCTGCTGCTGCTTCTTCTCAGTACGCTTTCAGACGTCAACTTGAATATGTTCAAGAAAACAATGGATAGCCTGAGGCTATATCCATAGATTTTGTCCAAGAACAGTACGGTACTGGTGACGGGCATATGGGCTTTCTCTGTTTCACATACGTTGGATAAACGTTTCAGCAAATGTTCAGCAGTCATTTAATTTCCTTATAAAAAATGAGAATGATTAAATTTTCAATCCCTCCTTTCAGCTGCGCAACAAGGATACTGCTACACTCGTGTGGTAGGACGTAACTGTCAAGGCCGAATAGCAGAGCGCATGTCACTACGCGACTGTTGTTGTTCAGTGGATATGGGGAAAGGGTGGAGTCTTAGCGAGCAGACGTGCCAGCCTTGCCCTACTCCAGGCAGTGGTGAGTATTAATTTTTTTTTTTAAATATTTATTTATTTGACTTAAAAATGTTTTTCTTGTTTATGTTGATTTTGTTTGTTTTTCATGCATGGAAAAGCTATGCACAGGGATGGCCTGAAAGGCAGTAGCCAAACAAGCCAAGATTGTGAACATTATCCAGTGTGTGCGGATAGATAAGAATGAAGATAAACGATTCTTAAATAGACAATCAGATATACAGAGAAAGAGAGAATGACGTTTTAGTACACCGCAGAATTCATTTGTCATTTATTTACAAGTTATCCAGCTTTGATCGACTGATTTGTGGCTCATACACAAGAAATATAGTATTTATTCTGCTTATGACCCGGTTCAACCTCATGTATAATTTAGATATACAGTGTTCTTTATTCTAAATTGTATATTACAATTGTTGATTTTCTGTTCCGTGACTCCTCCAGGTTGCAGATTATCTGCCATTGTTTTAGGCGTTTCACACTGTCTATATTGTATATGGTGTCCCGTTTCCGTGCTCTTTAATATAGTAACTCTCTGTAAGCTGTATTGTTTAAGATAGGGGTTCTCAACGTTTTTTGCTTATCCCCCCCCCCTTCTGAGCCTCATTTACCTTTGTGGTCCCTCTGGTAGTCACTGTTAGCTTAAAAAGGTAATTTACCATCTTACTGTGGCCCCCTAGAAATATAGCATGGCCTCCTGAGGGTCTATATTGTCCACGTTGAGAACCGCTGGTTTAAAGGACGTGTAGACTTTGGCTTACTGTACCCGGTGGCGCTTTTAGGTTGTGCGGAGCCCTAGGCAAGCATGGACGTGCAAGACACTTTTTAAATAAATTCATGCTGTATCGGCAAGCATATACCTCTGTGCACGAGGATCCTAAAAGGTTGCCTACATCTAAAACCGACACTGGCTGTATCTCTTTCACTACAGCTTTTATACTTCAGCAGTTTTCTCTTTCAGATGACATCGACTCTTTCAAGTTAGCTCCTACGTCAGATGTATTACTGCTGCTCAATCTCTATCTGCTTCCCTCCCTACTGCCATAAACAAGACGTGTTTTTCATCTGAACGACAGTACGACTTGTACAGGTGGCATTACATAAACACAGTATGTTTTGTTTTGCAGTCAGCGCCATAGCTTATCGCTAAGGCAAACAGTACGTCGTCTGGCGAGCCCTTTGAAGAGCATGTAGTAATTCAACAGCTTTGGTTACATGACGGCATAAGCTGTTTATAATTGTTCCTGCATGCATTTAGTTCACATTAAGACCTAGATCTTCACATGAAACTTTACATTTTCTAATATAGCTTACCATGAAACAGGACGTTTATTAATAATTCATTCTTATTATGCTACATTACATTTTTTTTTTTTTTTTTGCTTGTCATTAAAAAAAAAACATTACATTTTCTTATAACGCAAATCTTAACATGAAATATTAAATTTTCTTAAAAGTAAACTATAACAATAAATGTCATTTTCTGATGCTCACAAATTGTTATATGAAACATTACTTTTTGTGATGTTCATTCATTCATAACCCTCCACTCCCAAAGGAGCATAGGCCTTCAACAAACACATGCCAAGTCCTCCTGTCACGTGCCATCATCTCAAGTTCTTTCCACGTTTTCCTCATCATTTTCACCTCTGTTTCCAGCTCTCTTCTCCATGTGCTTCTTGGTCTACCTCTGCCTCTCTTGCCATGGGGGTTCCAGAACAAGGACTGCCTTGTAATGCTATCAACAGGTCTCCTCCGTGTGTGTCCAATCCATCGCCATCGTCTTCTTCTCATCTCTTGTTCCACTGGCACTTGTCTAGTTCTTGTCCTCAGTTCCACGTTGGTAACCTTGTCATACCATTTTAATCCCTCTATTCTACGCAAGCACCCATTTATGAAAGTCTGTAGCTTTTTTGTTGTTGTCTTTGTTGTTCTCCATGTCTCAGAGCCATATAATAGTACTGACTTCACATTTGAGTTGAAGATTCTTATTTTCGTGTTGGATCCAATTTCTCTTGATCTCCATATATTTCCCAATTGAATGAAAGCTACTCTTGCCTTTTGTATCCTTCTTTTGATATCACTGTCTGTCCCTCCAACTTTGTCTATATTGCTGCCAAGATATATGTACGATTCTACATCGTGTATTGGTGTTTCTTCAAGTTCAACCCTGTTATCATTACCTGCATTTATTCTCATTATTTTTGTCTTTTCCCTGTGTATTTTCAGACCCAATTGCTGTGACCTCTCGTCGAGTGTTTTCAATTTGTCCTGCATCTGATTACGGTTATGGGACAGAATCAGCAAAATCCAGAGCCAAGGATTCCATTTCTGTTGTGTGTTGTCGATGATCTCTGTCGTGGAATATTCTAATCAGCAAAATAACAGTGCTGTCACAAAGAAGGTACAGATCATCCAAATGACCTAAATTAATCTGCTTAGTCAGAGGCTCAAGCACTAACTTTTTCGGACTGGATTCCATTTCTGTTGGAAAGATAACATTATATGGGTGGTTGTAACGATGACCTCATAACCCAGTCTATTGCTAGTAAGAAAAGAAATGGAGACAAGAGGCATCCCTGTCGCACTCCTGTTCTTATCCCAAACGGTTCTGTAAGCTGTCCTTCGTGAAGAACTCTGCATGTCATGTCTTCATATGTTTTCTTTATTAAATTAATGATCTTCAGGGGAACTCCATAATGCCTCATCAATTTCCAAAGTGATTCTCTGTCTACACTGTCAAATGCCTTTTCGTAGTCCACAAATCCGATGTATAGTGGTGAATTCCATTCCAGACTTTGTTCAACTATTATTCTCAATGTGGCTATCTGGTCTGTACATGATCTGTTTTGTCGAAAACCTGCTTGTTCATCTCTCAATTACTTGTCTATGGACTCTTTTAATCTCTCAAGGATAATCCTGTTTAATACTTTTCCTGGCACTGATAGTAACATTATACCTCTATAATTTGTGCACTCTTGTAAATTTCCCTTCTTAGGCAACTTAACTAGATATCCTTCCTTCCATTCTGCTGGTATCTCTTCCTTTTCCCAGACTTTACCAAGTAATTTATGTAACATCTCTGTAACCGTGTCGATATTTGCTTTGATGGCCTCTGCTGGAATGCCATCAGATCCAGACGCTTTTCTATCTCTTAGAAGCTTTATGGCTTTCTTTATTTCTTCCTTCGTTGGTCTTTCACCGTTAATTTGTAGCTTTTCTTCTGCTGGCTGGATGTCCGGGGGGTTTTGTGGAGCTGGTCTATTGAGAAGGTCCTCAAAATATTCTGTCCACCTCTTCATTTGCTCTTGTATATTGCTGATCAGTTTTCCATTCTTGTCTTTTATGAGGCAACTTGTTTGCTTGTATTTCCCTGTTAGCTTCTTTGTGCTGCTATACAGTTCTCTCATATTTCCTTTGGCTGCAACATCTTCTGCCTCTCTTGCCAACTCCTCAATATACTTTCTCTTGTCTCTTTTGATACTTCTTTTTACTTCTTTGTTTGCTTCTGTGTACACTTCTTGAGCCTTGGATTTTGAACTTCTGGTTTTGCTTGTGATTTTGTGATGTTCGGATATAGTATTTCATAGCTTTGGTTACTTGATGACACAGTCTGTTTATAATTGTTGCTGCATGCAGTTACCTCTCATAAAGGTGTCGATCTCAACATGAAATATTACCGATAGTGATGGAGTCTTTAGCCATTCTTTAGCTTGCTTCGTTACATTTTTTATATATGCTTGTCTTAAACTGAAACATTACATTTTCTGATTAAGGCAATCGTAACATGAACTATTACATTTTCTTATTAATGCAATCTTAACATGAACTATTACATTTTCTTATTAATGCAATCTTAACATGAACTATTACATTTTCTTATTAGTGCAATCTTAACATGAACTATTACATTTTCTTATTAATGCAATCTTAACATGAACTATTACATTTTCTTATTAATGCAATCTTAACACGAACTATTACATTTTCTTATTAATGCAATCTTAGCATGAAACATAATATTTCCGATTACGGCAATTCTTTCTTCTGTGTTTCCCTTTCAGCTCCCAAAGGAGCATAGGCCAGTGGCGTCACTAGGGCTGGTGTCCCCCAGTGCGGTAACTCATGGTATCACCCGCATGGAAAAAATGTTTTTGTGGTTATAGCTAACTGCAGGGATATTAAAAAAAAAAAAAAAAAATTTCTGCTGAAACACTGCACACAAATTTTATAGACAGTCATTTTGGTGTCACCCCCTCTGATGGTGTCACCCGGTGCGGTCCGCACCCCACTAGTGACGCCACTGGCATAGACTCTTCAATAAACTTATGCCAAGTCTGTCTGTCACGTGCCATCAGCTCAAGGTCTTTCCATGTTTTCTTCATGTCTGTCTCCAATTCTCTATACAATGTGTTCTTTGGTCTTCTTCTACCTCCCTTACCCTGTGGATTATAGAAGAAGAACTGCCTTGTGATGCAATCAACAGGTTTTCTCATTGTGTGTCCTATCCATCTGCAGCGTCAGCTTCTCATTTCTTGTTCCACTAGTACTGGTCTGAATCTTGTCATCAGTTCCACATTAGTGATCTTGTCATCACTTCCACATTAGTGATCTTGTCATCAGTTCCACATTAGTGATCTTGTCATCAGTTCCACATTAGTGATCTTGTCATCAGTTCCACATTAGTGATCTTGTCATATCACTTCAATCTTTCTATTCTACACAAGTACTTATTTTATGAAAGTCTAACTTTTTAGTTGTTGTTTTTATAATGTAAGGCTGCTACATAACATTTTTTATATGCTTTTCTTAACATGAAGCATCACACTTTCTGATAAAAGCAATCTTAACATGAAATATTACTTTTTCTTACAAGTCAGCCATAACATGTTACATCACAATTTCTAATGTTCAAAAATATTAATGTGAACCATTACGTTCGGTGATGTTCGGATTCAGCGTTTCGTAGCTTTTGTTACTTAATGACACAATCCGTTTATACTTGTTTTTGGTTGCTGCTGCATGCTTTTGGTATATATATAAAACAGCTAAAAGGAAATCATTTTGACAGCGATGAAGAGGTTATACTGGCATGTGATGACTGGTTTAGTTTGAAAAATAGGGTGTTCTACTCCCAAGGTCTTTTCAAGGTCAAGCAGAGATGGCAGAAGTGTATCAATTCAGACGGTGGCTATATTGAAAAGGAATAAACACTATACAAAATTTCAGCTTTCTGTGACATGTCCTTCATGGTCAGGCCCAAGACTTATGTCAATCCCCTTGTATATATATATATATATATATATAATCAGAGCATTGATGGAAAGAAGGAAAGAGCTATGGAAGTCAAACACGGGTCTACTGTTAAGCTGTCGCCAAGTGATACACAGTGAAACAACGAAAATGTTTTTAAATTTAACTATTGATAGAAATAAGCGAAGAATTGTTAACAACTTATATTGGCAGCAATTATCAATAATAAGCCCTGACAGTCACATATGAGAGTACAAAGCGATAAATAATTACGCCCCACAGCGTTGCATATTGTCACCTGATCGCCTCTCCTTCTATAGTGAAAACCTAATAAGAAATACTGCTGGAGTTTCATCATAATCATCATCATTCCTTTTTGCTCCCTGTGGAACATAGGGCAGAAACAGTTGCTCTCCATCGATTTCTATTCTGGGCTGTCTTTTTTCAGCTGTGCCCAAGTCATTCCAATTTCCCTAGCCTTCTCTTCAACAGTTCTTCTACTAGATCTCTTTGGCCTCCCCACTCTTCTTTTCCCCTGTGGGTTCCAGTCAAGGGCAATTCTGGCTGTGCTTGATTTTTCTCTTCTAAGTGTATGTTCTAAACATTCCCACTTTCTTACCTATTGGCTGTTGCCCGCATCTTTTCCTTATCTCTATATTTGTTATTACATCTGGCCATCTTATACGGAGAATCCATCGGAGACATCTATTTACAAATGTCTGTAGCTTGGAGGTGATACTCTTTCAGACATGCCATGTCTCTGAGCCATACAGCAAGACTGACTTCACATTTGAGTGAAAGATTCTAATTTTGTTCTCTCTTGATATAGCTGAGAAGTTCCATATTGGTCGAAGGGCATTAAAAGCTCATCTGGCTTTATTTATCTTTGAGCAGACGTCACCAGCTGTTCCCCCTCCTTTGTCAATATTACTCCCCAGATATGTAAAGCTTTCTACTTCTTCAATGACTTGATCATTGATCTTCATCGAGTCCATCTGCTTTTTATTTATTCTCATTTCCTTTGTTCTATTTACATTTATGTGTAGTCCCATCTTTGCTGCTTCTGTTACTAATCTATTTGTTTTCTCCTGCATATCTTGCTGTCTATGTGATAGAAGGCACAAATCATCTGCAAAGTCTAGATCCTCCAGTTGTTTGTTATATGTCCACTGTATTCCAGTTTTCTCTCCCTTTGTCTGTCTCATAACCCAGTCTATGACCACGAGAAAAATTGTTGGTGATAGCAGACATCCATGTCTGACCCCACTGTGTACTGTGAAAGGCTCTGATAGTTTTCCTTTGTGTATTGCATGAGGCCTCCTGGTAGCATGAGTAACAGGAGTATACAACTTAAATAATGTGAGATTTGATAGTAACACAGTTTTAATAGCAAGAGTTATAAGCAATGCTGGATAAAGTAGTGAAGGAAAACAATAACGAAAGACTCTTTCTAAAAAATAATAAAAATATACAAAAAACCGAAGTTATGGCCATCTGAAAGAAAAATAGAGAACATCAGAACGTCAAAGTGTGATAATAAAAACATGATACATATCTGGAAAAAAGTAGAGAAATTCAAATGCTTAGGTATAAAAGTAACATCAGAATGAAGATGCTTCACGGAGCCTGAACAATGGAAAAGAATACTTGCCCAGGAATAATCTTCATTCTACAAAATGAGAAAAATTGCTGAGCACTAAATCAGTGTGAACAAAACCAGATAAAAAGACTCCACGTTGCAACAGTAGTTTTTAATAGAAGCGAAGCATGATCAGCGAATACACAAATGCAGGGCTTGTTGGAAGCCGTCAAGATGTGATTTTTAGAAGGATTATTAAAGTACCACGAACATCTAAAACATCTATTAATGAGGTGCTGAGAGTGGCTGAGGAAAAAGTGACTGCAAATATAAGGAGAAGGCAGTCACAATTTAAGAGGACTTTCTGAGAGGAGGGACATTGGAATACATGATACAAAGGAATAAGATGGACTACATTTTCTACATTGGAAGACTGGAATATGCAGATGACATTGCCCTACTAGCACATTCACATCAACACATCCAGGAAAAAACGGATAGACTTAATACGTTAGCCAGCAGGTGGGCTTGAACATCAATTTAAAGAAGTCAGAAGTCATGACGCTCAGTGTGAGCAACCCTGAGCCCATATCAGTAAGGAATCAGCAACTGGTACAGACAGACACCTTCACATACCTAGGATGCATAGTAGCACCAGACGGCGGGGCAGGCAAAGACATCAACATCAGAATGAATAAGGCAAGAACAGCCTATTTTTAGCCTAAACAACATCTGGAAGTCCTCTCAATACAGCACAAGCACAAAATTAAGATTATATCAGAGCTGTGTGCTTTCTGTGCTTCTCTATGGTGCGGAATGCTGGAGAGTTACAGAGAAGGAAATGTCGAAATTGTCCTCTTTTCATACAACATGCCTAAGAATAATTCACCGAATCTTTTGGCCGAATACCATCACCAACCAAGATCTGCTTACTCGGAGCAAGCAAGAGGACATGCACACCATCATAGCTGGCAGACGCTGGAGCTGGGTTGGCCATGTCCTCAGAAGAGACCCCGATGCCATCACAAGAACAGCTATGCTTTGGACCCCAAAAGGAAAACGAAAGAGAGGCCAACCAAAAACAACTTGGCGGAGGACTGTTGAGGCTGAGATGCAAAGAGTGAACCAGAGTTGGGGCACTGTACGAAAGATGGCCGCCGACCGAGCAAAGTGAAATCAATTTGTTGTTGCCCTACAAGACTCCACTAGGCGTGATGGCTGTCGTAGATTTTTGATAGGAGAATTAAGACTTGGGTTGGTCCCTTCTGATTATATTTGAATAAGTGATAGTCACAGTGAGAGATAGTAATAGCAATAGATTTCCACGAGTGAGATGGTAGACTGTGATAGAGGCTGTCTCTGAAATCGAGAAATTTTCTCTCTTTCACCTATCTTCTACGACAGATTTAGAGGAGTCAGACAGTCTAAACACACGCATATATATATATATATATATATATATATATATATATATATATATATATATATATATATATATATATATATATATATATATATATATAACATATATAGTTTTATCCACTCACGTGCACGCACATACAAGACGACAGTTAGACGTACAGTCATGGGAAAACTATAACAAATGATTATATAGATATTCTAGAACGAGCTGACCAACACGCTGATTAAGTTTAAGAGCAGTTTAATTATCAATATAAACGTCCACCACCACAACATCCAAAATTTACATCAAATATATATATAAATAAGCATCAAGTCAATGAATTGCTACAAAAAAGATATAGACCCACTGGTATGATCTTCCCTCGATGTTTAGCCCACAGTCCCGTTATGAGAAAGATGATAGCCCAAAGAGTCACGGATACATATGATTTGGTCTAATATTTCCCCTTTTTAAGGTATGGACAGACTTGATATCTCTGATCTATTCTAAGGGAAAATATGGTTAGCAATACTTGCATAAAGAAAGTTAAGACAGCAAAATTGGGTGCCAAATTACAACAATAAAGAAACACTCAGACCTGCATTCACTCTATTTACTCAGCCGTGGCCACGTGCTCTCTTGCATACTTACAGCTTTGTTAACAGCATCTGGAAAAAATAATTTTCAGGATATTCACATACAAAATCGTCAATGGCAGTCTTTGACCAAGAAATCCCCAGTTCCAAAAAGACGGGTTGAATTCTCTGCTTCAGGGAACGATTCCTTGGGTGTTCTTATTTTTCGGATGTCTGTTTAGGTCACATTAAAATTGTCCAGGCACGAACATTAACAACGACCACAGTGTCAATAGCTTAGGTTTCTAGAAATGAGGAATGTCAGATCGGTGTCTTCTTTCAGGTTAGGATTTTATTTGGTCACCACACCACTAGTCAACAGTGTCGGAGTGTTACTGGCGTTAACATGTTACTTGCCGCATGGGCTAAAAGGTACTTGCGGTTTTATTCTCTGGAAGAATCAAATCAGGCTCAATGGCCCGTTACTTCTTTAAAAATCTTTAAAGTTCTTGTAAAGGTTATAGACCAAGTCTTTAAGGAAAGAATGTTTTTGTTCCTCACAGATATTTACTCTGTACTCAACGCTGGCAAAGTTTGGGTCACCCCAATATTCACTGAATAAAGGAAAAAAAACACATATAAAATAATTATACATACTATGTACTTGTTGTAACTTACATTTTAAACTGCAAGCGTACAGCTTGACTTATCATTTAAAACTTCCCGTGAAATAAGTTATATACAGAATCAGTCATCATGAATTAGGAATACGTATGTATTCCGTCAATACTCACTGATGTAGCATTTCAGTTATAAGTTAATTTTTTAAAATATATTCTCGTCTGATTATTTAGCAGTAAATCAAATTCATTTATGGCTGCATGAGTTTAAGCTAGAAATATAATTTATTCTGCTTTCCACTGAAACACGTCACTAGAAAACAATACAGACTATATTTTAATTCTCTCTGCACAAAAGAACTAGTGAAAATGAAATAGGCGATTTAACACTTTAAACACTTCACAAAATACTAGATATAATATATTTACCTCAACACAGAACTACTAAGAACTAAAACCACTTCGACCAACTAATGCCCTCTATCATCAACAGAGATACTTAGAAATCGAACATTTAATTCGACCAACTAATTGCTTCTATAACAGAGATTCTTAGGGCTCGAACGTAGATTGTTCTAGTCTAACTGCGAAGTTACTGAGTGCGTGAAGTCAGGTTTCCAACTCTAGTTATATCTATGAAACGGACAAAGATGTGCGCTATTTCCAAAACCACGCAATAGCCTCCCCTTTCCTTAACACCTACGTACCTTAGACGCTGGACATAACATGCCAAACGCGTCTTAGACACCTCACGCTACGAAACTGTCTGAGAGTGCCGTGACCGAGGAAATTACCAGACAAATGTCTCATTCTGCGCCGTGCAGATGTCGGGTTTCACACCTCACCTGAGCACTCAGCCGATGAAACTAATTTGTGACAGGTGAAAATGCAGACGATATGTCGGCCCTATGTCTGAGATAGATGAATATTCACAGTTTTACGTCTACAACGCAATAACCTCCAGAGCCTGACATCTACGTAATAGAATGCGTATCAGTATGAGAAAGAAAAACGGTAAAGTGAGAATGGGAAAGAAAATATTTTTCGCAAACGAACGAATGCGAAAAAATACAGGAAAATTATAAAGAGTGATAATGCTCTAAACTGTGGTCTGTCATGTACGTTTTTCTGTGAAGATTTTCTGAAGAAGTGCACAGCCATAAAATGAAAATAGGATATAACTAACATGTGCACGAGTATCAGCAGATGCTCAAAGCTTCACATGCACAATTATCTTTACCACCTTTACTGCTGTTTCCTACATGGAGTGAAAATTATGTAGACCTCCTACATTGATGTTTCCCTCCCAGGAAATGCTGTTCTGTGTTGAACATGGATAAACGAGCTTGTTCATGGTTCATTTTTCTCCTGTCGGTTCTTTTTCTGGCGACTGATAATTTGTGTTTGATGAATCAAACCCAGCCCGCCAAAGTAAATGGCAGGCTGGTTACAAATAACGTTCCTCCCTGGCAGGAAGTAGATTGCTTTTGAACTAGAAGCAGTATGTAGTGACGGGATTTAAATGGTTTCCAGATTTCGGGAATTCCATTCGGATCAGAAATAGCAAAAACTTCCATTTTTTTTTATTTTTTTTTTAACTTTTTTTCACAAATCTTATTCCAACTAACATAATTACCGATGTATGTTACGTCCGTCGGTCTCACTCAAAATTGTAATTCGTGCCAGACAAAAAACGTGCGCAACGCACGGTGTGCAACTTGCGCCGCGTGGGTGTTATATGAAACAAATACTTTGGTTTTTTGTTTTTTTTTTTGTTTTTTTTTAATTCTTTCACCCAGACAATCCCAAGAAGCAGTAAATAATTTGTGTCATCTCTCGGTTAAAATAGGTCTCCAAATAAATGCCTCTAAAACTAAAGTTATGAACTTTTCTAACGAGACCTTTGATATCATCTTGAACGGAGAAAAACTACAGAAAGTTGAAAGTTTCAATTATTTAGGCAGTAAAATGACTCAGGATGGTGACACAACAAGAGAAATCCATACTAGAATTGCTTTGGCAGCTAGCGCCTTCAATAGATTATCTAACATTTGGAAATTACGATCATTGAATATACATACCAAGCTTCGTCTGTTTAATTCAAAATGTATCTCATACGGCTGTGAGAGTTGGAAAATAACAAAATCATTGGAGAACAAGCTGAATACATTCGAGAACAAATGTCTTAGAAAACTCATGAACATCAGTTGGAAAGAATTCAAGACTAATCGACAAATATGAGAAGACTCTAGGCAGAAATATGTCTCCGACTATATATGTTTGTTGTTGTTTTGATGGGTTGATGGGTGGAGATCGGGCACTAAACATCTGACTGTTATTACCTCTTCTCGTTCCATCTTGGTCTACCCTGTTCAACCTGAAAGTTGGTTATAATTGGGGTATTTAGTGTCATTTTATTTACTAATTTGTATTCAATTTAATTAACTATCGTCTTTTGCTTTCCGACTATATAAGGAAAAGACGATGGTCATATATCGGTCATGTCCTACGAATGCAAAACAACAGAATACCATTGCAGGCGCTCACTTGGGTTCCTGAGGGTAAGAGGAAAAAAGGAAAACCAAAAGAAACACTCAGAAGAACAATAATAAGAGAAGGAAGAACATTGGGCCTAAATAATGTGCAAGAGCTAAGAGGAGTGGCGTCACAACGAACAACCTGGAGAGCACTGGTTTCTGCCTTATGCGCCGTGTTTGGTGCTTAAAGAATTTTTTATTATTATTATTATTTCACGAAATGTATGAGTTTTCCTTCCTGAACCTGTTTGCGGACATGGCCAGCTCTATGTCGCCCTCACCCGATGTACAAATCATGAAAACTTGAAAGTTTTTGTTAAAACCACTTATTATCAGGGAACACTATTTGAAAACAATCCACGCACTTTCATACGAAATGTTGCCATCAAAGAACTTTTAAACTGAATCTAAAATAACATAATTCTCGCCGTGTGTACGTTGGTCACAGCTGAGGAATGCAACCGTGTTGAAAAATTGTATTGTTTCCATTATATATCTTCTTCTTCGATCCTTAACCACCGACCGTCAAAGCAGTCAGTGGCCATCACGCCTAGTGGCGTCTTGTAGGGCAACAACAAATTGATTCCACTTTGCACGGTCGGTGGCCATCCTTCGTACAGTGCCCCAACTCTGGTTCATTCTTTGCATCTCAGCCTCCACAGTCCCCTCCGCCAAGTTGTTTTTGGTCGGCCTCTCTTTCGCTTTCCTTCAGGGGTCCAAAGCATAGCTGTTCTTGTGATGGCATCGGGGTCTCTTCTGAGGACATGACCAACCCAGCTCCAGCGTCTGCCAGCTATGATGGTATGCATGTCCTCTTGCTTGCTACGAGTAAGCAGATCTTGGTTGGTGATGGTATTCGGCCAAAAGATTCGATGAATTTTTCTTAGGCATGTTGAGTGAAAAGAGGACAATTTGACATTTCCTTCTCTTTGACTCTCCAGCATTCCGCACCATAGAGAAGCACAGAAAGCACGCAACTCTGGTATAATCTTAATTTTGTGCTTGTGCTGTATTGGGAGGACTTCCAGATGTTATTTAGGCTAAAGAAGGCTGTTCTTGCCTTATTCATTCTGATGTTGATGTCTTTGCCTGCCCCACCGTCTGGTGTTACTATGCTTCCTAGGTATGTGAAGGTATCTGTCTGTACCAGTTGCTGATTCCTTACTGATATGGGCTCAGGGTTGCTCACATTGAGCGTCATGACCTCAGACTTCTTTAAATTGATGTTCAAGCCCACCTGCTGGCTAAATTTATTAAGTCTATCCGTTTTTTCCTGGATGTGTTGATGTGAATGTGCCAGCAGTGCAATGTCATCTGCTTATTCCAGATCTTCCAATGTTGAAAATGTAGTCCATCTTATTCCTCTTGGACTGCCCTCTGTTGTCTGGCGCATCACCCAGTCTATGACTGTTAAAAATAGAGTGGTTGATAAGGGGCATCCCTGTCGTACTCCTGTCTTCACCTCGAAGGTTAGGTTGCTCTGCCCAACACTACACGTAAAGTTGGCATAGAGGCTTTTTATGATTGACACTATGCAGCTTGGAATTCCATAAGCCCTCAGTATTTTTCCATAAACTGTCCCTATGTATGCTGTCAAAAGCCTTTTCAAAATCAACAAAATTTATGTAAAGCTGTCTTTGCCATTCTGAGCACTGCTCTATAATGTTCCTGAGAGTGAATATATGGTCTACACATCTTCTGTTCTTTCTAAATCCTGCTTGTTCTTTCCTCAGTTTGTAGTCTACTGCCTTTGAAATTCTCTGTATAATTATCCTGCCTAGTATTTTGCTGGGAACTGAGAGAAGAGTGATTCCTCTCCAATTATTGCAGTCTGAAAGATCTCCCTTCTTGGGCAATTTGACAATTATTCCTTTGTTCCACTCTGATGGTGTTGTCCCCGTTTTCCACACTTGTGCAAATAGTGGTTCTAATAGTTCTGCTGCTAGCTCAGGGTCTGTCTTAAATAGCTCTGCATTTAAGTTATCATGGCCCGGAGCTTTACCGTTCTTTAACCCTTTGATTGCTGTGATGATTTCTTCTTTTCGTGGAATGTCTGTATTTACATCTAGATCGTTTTCAGCCTCAGGAACATTCAATTGTGTCTCTGGTATTTCCTTGTTCAGAGTTTCTCTGAAGTGCTCTGCCCATCTTGTTTCCTGTCCCTCTGCTGTCTTGATGAGATTTCCTTGCTTATCTCTTACTAATGTAATATTGTTTTCACCTTGTTTTCCGCTGATGAATTTAGTTATTTTGTATACTGTGCTTTGTTCATTTCTCAGTGCTGCCTCTTCTGCCTGTTTTGCAAGATCGTCTAGGAAATTCCTTTTGTTGGCTCGGGTTTGGCGTTTAACTTCCCTGTCCAGTTAACTGTACTGTTCGCTATATAGTTGCTTTAACCTGGGGGACTTCGCTTCTGTTTTCTTTCTTTTCATTTCCTTTCTCATCTTTATGGTGTTTAGTGTTTCTGGTGTTATCCAGTCTTGCTTCTTCCTTTCCTGGAATCCTAAGCATGATTTGCTACTTTCCTTATATATTGTTGAAATGGTGTTAAAATTCTGGTCTATATCATCAGTCAATGTCTTTTCCTGGCTTTTGGCAAATTGATATCGTTTCTTAATGTCGGCCGCAAAAGCTTTTCTGGTAAGGGGGTCCTTCAATTTGCTGATGTCAAACCTTTTCTGTGTAGTTACAGTTGGTCCAGCCCTTCTTAGTTTCACTTTCAGTTTTGCAACTACTAAATGGTGATCGCTTCCCACATCTGCACCTCTTCTTACCTTCACATCTTGTAATGCATGTCTCCATCTACCGTTAACCATGATGTGGTCTATCTGGTTTCTGTCCTGACCATTTGGTGATTCCCATGTTAACTTGTGAATTTCCTTATGTGGGAAAAGTGTTCCTCCAATGACCAGGTTGTTAATGCTACAGAAACTTATTAGCTTATCCCCATTTTCGTTTGCTATTCCGCTGCCGCATTTCCCCATTGTTCTTTCATTATATGTATTGTGTGTACCAACTTTCGCATTGAGGTCTCCCATTACTATAACAAGATCATATCTAGGTGTGTCCTCCCTCCATTTCTTTCTGCAGTTGTTGATAGAATTCATCCTTGACCTCCTCATCGCTATCATTCGTTGGTGCGTAGCATTGTATTATTGTAGTGTTGGTGAATCTCCCTCTCAATCTCAATCGTATCAGTCTGTTGTTGATGGGTTTCCATTCCAGTAATGTCCTTTCTATCCCTTTCTGTAGAATAATGGCTACGCCTTCACTGTGCTGTCCATCCTCTCTTCCAGAGTAAAGTACTGTTTCTCCTGTTGCTGTTTTAACTTTTCCTGCCCCTGTCCATCTGCTCTCGCTTATCCCCAGGATGTGTAACCTATAGTTTCTCATTTCTGCCGTGACCTGTCTTAGTTTTACCTGTCCCTCGTACATTGAATAATAGTTTGCTAGCTAAATACTGACGCTACGTCTGAAAGGGATGAAACAGTGGTACCACCTTTCGGGAAAATTAGGAAACGGCGCGCATTGCAATGTGCTTTGAGTGAGAGTTAGCTTCAACACTCATTAAAATCGTCACAAGTAAAGGCCAACAGTCTGTTTCTTTCGTATTTTACAGATCTCTTTGCAAGTAACCGGTCTAGAAATAACAGATAAGTTTAATAATTAAGTTTCATAACAGAAGAGCCCCCCCCCCCCCCCCCCCCCCCCCCCCCAGTACCTTTTCACATTTGTTTTAACTTCAACTCTCTGTTAAAACTAGACAGAGAACTGAGGAATTTTTTTTTAAATTAAAAAAACAATAATTTTCGTGCCTCGGCCGCTGTAAAAAATGACGGGAAAGCACAATGGTGTTCGATTTCTTCAACATGTCTATTTTTCCACTGTTCAATGTCTTTGATGTTTACGCTTGACTCGATGGTTACTGAAGATCCAAATAATACCATTAATTTCATAGTAGAGTTACTGAATCAGCAGTGTCGATCTGGAATAGTTGCCCACCCCCTGAATCGCAAAATGTGTACATTTATCATGCTGCTCAGAAAACTGGATGCAAATAAAGATCTCTTAACCAGCGCAAGATAAGTTGTGAAGGCCCTTGAAAAGAACTTTAGTGATACCGAAATCATCACAAGCAGTAATAAAGGCGAACAGTTTTCATTCCATACATCAGTTTAGAGCCAAGCGATAAATGCCTTCCTTTCAACTTGAGATGTCGTCAGTTTCCTATGATTTTAGCTTTTGCAAAGCAGACGGACAATCCTTTGATTATGTGGGAGTATACCTACAAGAAAAAGTCTTAGCTCATGGTCAACTTTATTATGTAGCACTCACGCGTCGAAGGAACCTAGACAATTTTAAAGTATATATTCAGGATACAGGCTGCCAAGGCAACAATTTTTTAAAAATAACCGTACATTCACAAAAATAAAATGGTGTAATAAAAGAACTGTTTAGTACTGAGTCAAATTAATTCTATTGTCCTTTTTTTCACTTCTCTTCCCGCCATTTTGGACATGCTTCTTCGTCGCTTCATAGCCAATGTATCTAGGTTGCTAAAAAGATCTGAAGGTAATAGCAAACTATTACACAGGCGTTCTCTTCTCCGTGTATTTATTCGTGCACATCTACTTTTCTTACCCCATGTATTCCAGAACAAGAACTACCTGCTAATGTTTTCAGCCGGTTTCCTGAATGTGTGTTCTATCTATCGCCCGCGCCGACTTCTCATCTCTTGTTCCATTGTTAATTGTATGGCTCTTGTGATTATAATCAAAACAAAATGGAAATATGTAGCCAGAATGGCAAACAGCAACAAGACATCCTAACATGTTGACAAAAATTTCTTCGCCAGCTGACAAATAGAAACCCAAGTCAACACTCAAAACAACATAGAATTAGGTAATTGTTTTGTAATGTAGAACAAATAAACAGACGTGAATAAATGTGTAAGTAACCAACCAACTTAATGGGGGGGGGGGGGGGGGGGGGGTTGGGTGGGGGGGTACAGTCAAAACGAATGAATGTTAAAGTGCGAGTCGAAGTACAATGAAATGGGTTGTGTATGTGGGTCTCATACAAAATGCTCTGCCATAATAGTAGATGAAATCTTTTTTGAAGTCTGTTTCTTACCGGCTTGTCCTTCAAAACTTTATCTTGTCGGCAGACCCAGGAATGGGTCATCAGCGAAAATACTGCGAGTGTCATGATCCACAAGAAGTATGGGTAAATCCCGAAATAGAGTCCCGAAATAGAGTCCCGAAATATAGTCCCGAAATAGAACCTTAATTTCTGCTACATTTCGTCGGTGGAAAGTGAGAACAACTTTAACCTAGTGGACGTGCAATGTGTTTTCAAGATAGGGGCATCTCTACATGTGGTGAGTTGCATGCGTTGTAAGGCCTGCGTGCAAACGACTTCTAGGTATAGGCGTCTGCGAAATACATCATTGCAGTCAGGGCCGGATTAAGGCCAACTGATGCCCTAAGCACAGCCCCCCAATGGTGCCCCCCCCCCCTCTGCGCTTCCATTGCTTAACTGACAAAACATTAAGACTCAATAAATACTGAAGAGACTGAAAATTCAATTTTCTTCTTGGCCAGGCTCCATTAAAATTCATGCAGAAAAACGTTGGTAAGACAGGCAAACCTACTGAACTCTAGGTTTTTGTCTGACACTTTCAATCACCCACCATACCAAAGAAAACGTTTTTCTTTGTTTGTTTTGTTATTTTTAACAATTCGGATTAAAGTCGAACACGGCAGATATTGAAAATTACAAAAAATTCGACTGAAGACGACTGTGACTGTGGCAGTGAAAAAGATGAGAGTTAAGGGCATGATAGCTAGTCGGAAAATTATGTGGTGCCCCCTTCCCTTTGTGCCCTAAGCACGTGTTTATTTTGCTTTGGTTAATCCAGCCCTGATTACAGTAGTTCCGTGTGCTTTGTTCCTGAGTTCAAGGTCATTTCTACAATAGCCGGCGTACACAGTGTTTCAGAGCCACAGCAGTATTTTTTCGCCCGAAATAAACCGCATCTGTTGCGTGCCGTACCTTACGACAAACATAACCGAAAAGTATCTACCTTCGTCCCGCCTCCACATGCTTATTATTTCGAAATCGAGTGATAATACCTGGGTTGATCCCTCTATAAAAGAATAATCAAGGCCCTTACATATTGTCAAGTGAAATAGAATCATAGAAAGAGCATGAACTGATACGAAATGGGCAGTAGGTTTCGGAGCAGTCTGACAGTCAAAAGTGTGCAAGGCGTATTTGTGTCCTTCATGAAGTATGTTTGGTACATTTCGATTGGCTTTAAGACGTGTCAATGATGTTTAGTAACATTTGACGAACTGAAAGGCGCTATTTGAAATATGTGCTGTTGGGAGGTGTTAAATTTGTTCCATTTCTTTACCAGTTGCAATTTTTAAATCATCACCAAGCGTCACTCATCCATTGAGAACAGTGATGCCACAGATGGGTATTTCTTACTAGATCTGGGTTTTGGGGCTTCCGTCTGGGTATCTGGGTAATTTTTTTCAAAATCTGCATTAATCTGGGTATATTTGACAATTGGCATTTACAATGTATGTATATTCTGTGCACTGAGCATTATACGTTATATTTATATTATAATTAAATGTACAACATTATGTGCTATATATTTTTTATTCCACTTAAATTTGATTCTTGTTTTTAACCACATCAATGACGTTGTTTTTTGACTCGTTTAAATCAGCTATCTATTTCCTGTTATTCTGTTAATTGCTGTCATCTGCAATACTCGGTCATTATTGCGATGTGTTATAAAGTCTTCTTTTTACATTATTAGACTTAAGCAGATAAAAAGCATATTGGTTTGTTTTTTGTTATTATAAGATTATAAAATGAGCGATGATGAAGGTAGGCTTGGTAGTTGTAGCAGTATGACGACACACACGCCACCACGTAAAAAAGTGAAGCCATGGTACCAGCAGGCTTTTTGTGCGGAATGGCTAACAGACATGTAGCGGGAGGTTATTTAAAATTATTTATATGTAAGAGAAGTAGTACCAGGATTTAAGGTGTCTCCTCCCTATGACTATCTTATGATTACTTATATTCTAGGGGATAAGTAAAATGAACATTCACTGAAACCACAAATGGAAGAAGTGAATAAATCCTCAGGTACAGTTAAAATAGTTTAATAATTACACTAATATTCTATTTCTACTAGTTGGAAAAGAGCATATACATATATATATAAAAGTATTCACACAATTACTATTATGGTCTGTTTATACTTCAAGATCTTAAATAATAAAGTTACTGAAATCACTGTTATTAGTCCTTTGAATTTAAGGATAACTGTCATCAGTTGACTGAGTTTCTGTATGGTTACTTATTGTTTTCAACTATTGGCTGTTTCACATGTATAGGTGGTCAGTGTCAAACAGGACACTTATCTTTCCAACTTGATACTGCTGAAACTGTCCTTTGCTGATATCAGACTTGGTAGGCCCAACAGTAGGGATGCCAATGACCAGTTGAAGTTCACTCTTTGGGGTCCTGCACTTTGATGGGATTGCCTCGGATGAACTACACCGGCTTCTGATACTGGACAGTCTGGTTTGAGTTATTTCATGGAACCTGCAACATATCAGCCTTGGCTAGTATCTGGCTAGACTTGTAGTTGACTAGCACAGATGTCAGACCAGTCAGTCATCAGATGTCACCGTTATACAATCATAGTAAGTAAGGACATCATTTCAGTGATATAGCATTAATATTAACATTTCAATTAAGTGTAACTGACTAGCACATAAGTCAGACAAGTCAGTCATCAGGTGTCAAAGTTATACAGTCATAGCAAGTAACATCAGTTCAATGATATAGAATTAATATTAACATATCAGTAATAAACATCATCTGGTTTATTCCGCTCCTATACATCCCTTCATATTCTATAACTTGATCCTTCCAAATCATATCAAGTACGAATTCAAATACTGATGCTATCCTTAGCATCTACCCAAACGTAATACATAAATAAAGAAAGTGAGATACCACGTGATCAGGTTGCTTTCTACTGAAACTGGCTGTAGAACACTCCAGTTTACTTAGCTGTAAATGGGTACAAAGTTGTGCGCTCGAACTAGGGAAGGCAAAGGCAGCCAGGAAGGGCACTAGTAACCTTACCCTCGTAAGCTGGGATCTTCCATGATGAAGTTTCTAACACTTCGTTTCCCTGTCACAATCTCTGCCATGGGACTGCCTCTATCTTCGTAAGCGATAAAGCAATATGATAAATATAACTTCATTAGGCCGTGGGGCTATTTTTGATTACTTTTTGTACAAGCAACACTCATCCATAATGCACATGAATAAATCATATTAAAATAATAATACGTTATATCAATGAATATTATACAGGCATATTTTGTGAATTCTGTATGAACCTGAAATAACAAATATTATACACGGTAGTTATCATAATTTCGCTTACCCTCAGACTTCAGATACTGGACTTAAAAATGTTTCTGGCGATCCGCTCACAATTCATGGGTCGTGGCGAAACTCTGCCTCCAGTCTGTCTGAACCCTCTTTCGTTGTCTGTAGCTCAGTTTACCGATATGCTTTAAATACGTATAGCGCGGACGTATCGGAGAGTACCGACGTCACAGCTTAAACCTAAGCCTGAAAAATCCTTCCCGAACAGTGATTTCGGCCGAACTGTGCGTCGACTGAAATTTTGCCTTTATCATTCTCGGCATATATAATATCCATATAGTTCCATCTTATCTAGTTTTATACAGCTGGTGTAATGGCTTCGGCGTTGTACTGGCGACCAGGTGTTCATGGTTCAAACCCGGGCGTCGGCGTTTGAAGAAATGTTTACGGCCGGAAATTTGACTGAATATCCTGAACGGCTCCTGTGATAAACCCTCTGTGGATGGGAAGGAGCGAAGCTCCTGACCGGGTTGGAAGGAAAGTCCTCAGGTTCCCCAGCCTCGCAATGACATGTCATTGGGCCGAAGGGCTGAAAGCCCAAGTGCCGCTGGATAAGAAAAAAAAAAAAAAAAAAAAAAAATACAGCTGATAAAACTCTATCTTCCTATCCATGTAATTTCCCAAACTGTTATTTGTTGATTTTAATATTTAGAACAGAAGTGGGTTTACATGCTTTTAGCGTAACTGTGGGCAGCCGAAATACGCATATATCTCCGTAAATGAGAACTTCCTACCGTTCCATCTTATATGCAGTTATACACCATCCTTCCCTGTACTGAAATGTAAAATCCTTTTCATACGGATTCCCTTCTGTTTTTATTTATCGTTGGCGATTTCCTCTGTCCGATACACATTTCGCTGATACGCCGCCATTTTGAAAGCGGTCGTTCGATCGTAGACGGGTTTATAAATCTAACTGATCCCGTTTGCAATGACTTGAAACCAATTTTGCGACATAGCTCCCCCATATTTTAAGCTGGATGATATCTAGCTTAACTATTGGGTACAAGACAATTGCAAATCGACCATTCCGAGGTTAGTTTTCCTTCCTTCTATCCTCCTCAAGCTCTGTGGGATGACGACTAAGAAAATCTGCGCCCACATTCTGTTTTCCCGGAATATATTCAATAGTGAAGGAATATGGCTGAATCAATAATGACCATCTTAGTAAGCGAGTATTTGCATGACGTGATGAGGCCAAAAAATGACAGGGGTTGATGATCGCACTGGACCACAAATGGCTTGCCATACAAATAGGGTTGAAACTTATTGATGGCCCACACCAATGCTAAACATTCCCTCTCTATAGTAGAGTAATTCTTTTCTGCCGCGTTCAACTTGCGGCTGGCATAAGCAACAGGAAACAGTTCCTCATCCTGGGTCTGAGATTTTTGCAAAAGCGCGGCCCCAATTCCTACATTGCTTGCATCAGTCCGTACTATAAACTCTTGCGTCAGATCTGGTAACTTCAGAATAGGCCTACTAGTGAGTTTATGTTTCAATTCTGAATATGCATGCTCAAACTCTGCAGTCCACTTTATTGTGTCCGGCTTCCCTTTCTTTGTCAGATCCGTCAAAGGTGCACATAAGGTATTGAAGTCTTTGATGTACTTTTGATAGAATCCTCCTAAGGATACGAACGACCTCACATCCTTTTTTGTCTGTGGTCTAGGTGCATTCCTTAACTTTTCTATATTTTTGGGATCAGGAGACATGTTTCCATGACAAATTGTATGTCCCAAAAATTCTAATTCCTGACATCCGATTACACACTTTGTTGGACGAGCAGTCAAACCTGCCTCTCTGAGTCTACCCAGTAACATTGATAGAGAATATAGATGATCCTCAAATGTTTCCGTGGCTATGAGAATGTCATCCATAAAGTTGGTGATGTTAGAGTTGTTCAAGGGTTCCAGCAATTTCCTCATCATCCTTGAAAATACGCTTGGTGCGTTTTTCAACCCGAATGGTAGTACATTAAATTCGTAGTGACCATCCGAAGTGCTAAAAGCCAGCATGTGTCGGATCTCGGGTTTGACAGGAATCTGGTAATATCCCTTACTTAAATCGACCTTAGAGAAATATTTCGCAGTACTTAGCGTCGAGAACAGCTGATTGGTATCCGGTAATGGATCAGCTTGGGTTTCTGTGATCGCATTTAATTTTCGGTAATCGATACAGAGTCGGTGTTCTCCACTTGGTTTTCTCAACAGTACAACACTTGAACTGTAAGGTGATTCTGACTTGGAAATGATTTGTTCTTGCAACAGATAATCAATTTCCTCCTTCAATGCCTGTGCCTTGGCATATGGTATAGGGTAGGTCTTCATGCAGATAGGTGTTGGATCGATGACCTTCATATCATATGTCAATAAGTTGGTGCATCCTGGTTTATCAGTTAACACATCTGCATGTGTTTTTTAAAACTTCTTTAACTTGCTCCCTCTGTTCCTGAGTTAACTGAGTACTAATTTTGACTTGTTCATATGTCTCAGTCGGTCTTAATGGATACTCTATTGAGGTAAGTGGTTCATGCTTCATTTCGGTTGCGATGGCCAGAGTCATCATATGAGCTACCTCCGTTGATGTCCTGTCATAATATTTCTTTAAACAGATTAACATGGTACACCCTTTCTTTGCCCTTCTTGTCAATTTTGTAATTTGTCCTCGATATTTTCTCTAGCACGTTATATGGACCCTGCCAACCAATCTGCAGTTTGTTGTTACTGCTGGGCAATAGAAGAAGCACTTTTTCTCCAACAGCAAGTTCCCTATCCTTTGCTTTCTTGTTATAGTATTCAGTATGTTTCTTTCTGGCTCCGCGAAGATTGTCATTAGCCAATTTCCAGCCCATTTTCAGTCGAGTGGTCAACTCATTTACATACTGAATTGATGAGGTGACACTTTCCTCTGCCTTCTCATCTGTCCAAGTCCGCAGCAATGCTTCCAGTGGACCTTTTATAGGCCGACCAAACAACAATGTGGCCGGTGCCATTCCTGTGGAATTGTGTGGGACTTCCCGGTATGTGAATAATGCAGCGGGTAAGTATACATCCCATGTTTCAGGTTTTTCACTTGCCAGCTTCCTGAGAATAGAAATGAGCGTACCGTTGAACCGCTCGACTTGACCATTTCCTTGTGGATGATAAGGAGAGCAATGATAATGTCTGGCTTGAAAAATCCTGAACACTTCTTGGGTTAGCTTTCCCTTGAACTGGGAACCATTGTCCGTCAATATTTGATGTGGAAAGCCTAACCGGGTGAATATTGTCAACAATGCCTCTGCCACATGCTTAGAATCTATAGATGCCATGGCTACGGCCTCTCCCCACATAGAGCATGTATCAACTAGAGTTAAGATATAACTATTCCTTCTCTTAGTCCTAGTGAGGGGTCCAACAATATCCACTGCAACTCTCTCGAATGGAGTACCCATGATTGGCATTTCTCCTAGAGTTGTTGGTGCAGTCCCATGCTTGGGGGCTACACGTTGACACTCTGGACAAGATTTCACATATCGTTTGATATCTTCCGTGATCCCTGGCCAGTAATAGTGACAAGCTATCCGTTGACTGGTGGCACCAATTCCCATGTGTCCACTAAATGGAATAGCATGTGCGAGCTCCATAACTTTCTCCCTGTATGACTTTGGTACTACCAGCTGTCCATGTCCTTGAGGTCCTGTACCAGCTTTTCTATACAGTAGTCCATTTTTCATATACAAGTCTCCTTTTTCTGGAGGGTTATGGGCCTTTGGCAATTTGCCAAAACAAGGCTTCAATGTGTCATCTTCTGATTGAGCCTGTTTCATCTGCTCTGGCTGAGTATTGTTAGGATTTTCCTTCTCGTTTTTGGTGCTCGACCTGGTCTGGACTGCTGCCAGGACAACAGGTTTTATCGGGTCACCCAAAAATACATACCTACACCCCAATATCAGCGGGTATATAGGGTCATCTATCACTGCGGCTGTTATCACTCCTTCCACGTAGCGAGATTTCACATTGATCCTAGCTATAGGAAGTGTCATGGTTGCTGTTCCCTTAGTTGCCCCTTGTATTTCCACGGTTTCTGTGGTAATTTGATCAGAGTGCACTAGGGTTGAACTCACAACTGAGTCGAAATCCAGGCCGGTATCATATAAGCACATGACTCGATTTCCGTTCACGGTTACGAGCTCACTCACAGGGGGATGACGGAGGCTATTCTGACTCCCTGTCAGTTCCATCATATCTGTCCTATTCCCTGTTGCTAAACATGCAGCGTGATGAGGGGTTTTCCTTCTACAATCTACAGTGTTGTGGTTGCTCATCTTACAAATTTTGCACCACTTATCTCCCTGTTTGTAGGGTTTCTTTTCCTGAGTCTGAGGGTTCTTGTCCTTATTATCAAATCTTGGTTTATTTCTGTATGGATGATCCTTCTGGTCAAACTGGGTATTCTGCGGTGGTGGCTTATATCCTTCTACCTGCTTCCTTTTTGTTCCTACCAATTCAGCTTGAGCTGCTTGGTATCTCTGCACATTTCAAAATGTCTTCCAGCCTCTCTGCTCCTTGTTCCATAAGGAATTTCCTCATTTCTTGAGACATGGAATCTTTCACTTGCTCTAACATAACCATTTCTTTCAGATCCTCGTAGGTTTTCTGATACTTACCTAAACTACTCCATTTCAACAAATACGTTTCTAGCCTAGCTGAGAACTGGTTATATGTTTCTCCAGGTAGAAGTTTGGAAGTTCTAAATTTCTTCCTATATGCCTCAGAGTTCTTTTCATACCGGATCAGTAAGGCTTGCTTTAGTATTTCATAATTTTCCTGATCTTCTTTGGGGAGTTTCAGAAACACATCATATGCAATACCTCTCAATCCCTGGGATAACTTTAGACTCCATTTTTCCTTTTCCAGTCCATATGTAGAGGCTAGCCTTTCATACCTATCCAGGTACGACTCAATTGCGTCCTCCTTTTCAACAAATGGATCTAGGTGGAAGTTCATGGCCCCATTTGCTGTGTTCTGAAAAGAGCTATTCGCAGAATGAGGTGAGCTATTACCATGGGTGATAGTCCCAGCCTGAAGTTCAAGATCAAGCTGTCTCATTTTCAGCTCATGGTCTCTCTCTGCTTGTAACCTCCTTTCTTCTCTCTCAGCTTCTAATTTCTTGGCTTCTCTCTCCGCTTCTAATTTCTTGGCTTCTCTCTCTGCTTCTAATTCTAATTTCTTGGCTTCTCTCTCTGCTTCTAATTCTAATTTCTTGGCTTCTCTCTCTGCTTCTAATTCTAATTTCTTGGCTTCTCTCTCTGCTTCTAATTTCTTTGTTTCTCTCTCTGCTTCTAATTGCTTTGCTTCTCTCTCGGTGTACTTTTCACATTCCGTCGTGACATACCGGATCAGAGCGTCACCATCCATGCCAAGCTCTTTTCCCACCTGCAGTGTAGCCGACCTAAATTTGACCAAGTCAGCCATGATGTATCTGTAGTCTAGTAGGGCAAGCGATCTTACTCCAACTAATTTACTACAATATAATTAACTTAGTTAAAATTAAAGTTAATTAAACTGACTTCACCATATATGAAACAGCTTTCTTTATCTGAAATCAATGGTACTCCTAAAAATATAATTATTTCCTACTATGTTACTCTTTCCAACAAATTTTACAAAACAAAATTTTCTACACAGCAGAAATGGAAAGTTGGCTCAGGAATATCAAAGATATATCCCGCAGACGAGCCCCCACTGTAGCGGGAGGTTATTTAATTTTATTTATTATGTAAGAGTATGCCAGTAAAGAGTTCTGACCTTACAAGTAATACCCCAGTCTTAGAAATAAGCACTGGTGTATTGTTATCATACCAATAGTCAGACTGTGAAAACCCTGGCCCAGTTGGTAAGAAGTAGTACCAGGATTTAAGGTGTCTCCTCCCTGTGACTATCTTATGATTACTTATATTCTAGGGGATAAGTAAAATGAACATTCACTGAAACCACAAATGGAAGAAGTGAATAAATCCTCAGGTACAGTTAAAATAGTTTAATAATTACACTAATATTCTATTTCTACTAGTTGGAAAAGAGCATATACATATATATATAAAAGTATTCACACAATTACTATTATGGTCTGTTTATACTTCAAGATCTTAAATAATAAAGTTACTGAAATCACTGTTATTAGTCCTTTGAATTTAAGGATAACTGTCATCAGTTGACTGAGTTTCTGTATGGTTACTTATTGTTTTCAACTATTGGCTGTTTATCATGTATAGGTGGTCAGTGTCAAACAGGACACTTATCTTTCCAACTTGATACTGCTGAAACTGTCCTTTGCTGATATCAGACTTGGTAGGCCCAACAGTAGGGATGCCAATGACCAGTTGAAGTTCACTCTTTGGGGTCCTGCACTTTGGTGGGATTGCCTCAGATGAACTACACCGGCTTCTGATACTGGACAGTCTGGTTTGAGTTATTTCATGGAACCTGCAACATATCAGCCTTGGCTAGTATCTGGCTAGACTTGTAGTTGACTAGCACAGATGTCAGACCAGTCAGTCATCAGATGTCACCGTTATACAATCATAGTAAGTAAGGACATCATTTCAGTGATATAGCATTAATATTAACATTTCAATTAAGTGTAACTGACTAGCACATAAGTCAGACAAGTCAGTCATCAGGTGTCAAAGTTATACAGTCATAGCAAGTAACATCAGTTCAATGATATAGAATTAATATTAACATATCAGTAATAAACATCATCTGGTTTATTCCGCTCCTATACATCCCTTCATATTCTATAACTTGATCCTTCCAAATCATATCAAGTACGAATTCAAATACTGATGCTATTCTTAGCATCTACACAAAAGTAATACATAAATACAGAAAGTGAGTGACCACGTGATCAGGTTGCTTTCTACTGAAACTGGCTGTAGAACACTCCAGTTTACTAGCTGTAAATGGGTACAAAGTTGTGCGCTCGAACTAGGGAAGGCAAAGGCAGCGAGGAAGGGGACTAGTCACCTTACCCTCGTAAACTGGGATCTTCCATGATGAAGTTTCTAACACTTCATTTCCCTATGACAATCTCTGCCATGGGACTGCCTTTATCTTCGTAAGCGATAAAGCAATATGATAAATATAACTTCATTAGGCCGTGGGGCTATTTGTGATTACTTTTTGTACAAGCAACACTCATCCATAATGCACATGAATAAATCATATTAAAATAATAATACGTTATATCAATGAATATTATACAGGCATATTTTGTGAATTCTGTATGAACCTGAAATAACAACAAATATTATACACGGTAGTTATCATAATTTCGCTTACCCTCAGACTTCAGATACTGGACTTAAAAATGTTTCTGGCGATCCGCTCACAATTCATGGGTCGTGGCGAAACTCTGCCTCCAGTCTGTCTGAACCCTCTTTCGTTGTCTGTAGCTCAGTTTACCGATACGCTTTAAATACGTATAGCGCGGACGTATCGGAGAGTACCGACGTCACAGCTTAAACCTAAGCCTGAAAAATCCTTCCCGAACAGTGATTTCGGCCGAACTGTGCGTCGACTGAAATTTTGCCTTTATCATTCTCGGCATATATAATATCCATATAGTTCCATCTTATCTAGTTTTATACAGCTGATAAAACTCTATCTTCCTATCCATGTAATTTCCCAAACTGTTATTTGTTGATTTTAATATTTAGAACAGAAGTGGGTTTACATGCTTTTAGCGTAACTGTGGGCAGCCGAAATACGCATATATCTCCGTAAATGAGAACTTCCTACCGTTCCATCTTATATGCAGTTATACACCATCCTTCCCTGTACTGAAATGTAAAATCCTTTTCATACGGATTCCCTTCTGTTTTTATTTATCGTTGGCGATTTCCTCCGTCCGATACACATTTCGCTGATACGCCGCCATTTTGAAAGCGGTCGTTCGATCGTAGACGGGTTTATAAATCTAACTGATCCCGTTTGCAATGACTTGAAACCAATTTTGCGACAAGACAGCGAACTGAAGGATTGGATAAAGCCGGACTCTGGTAACCGCTATGCTGCGATTTGTACGGTCTGTTCCTGTACATTAACTAATGCCAACAAAACAGCTTTATTGACACATAAAAGCACACAGAAGCACATGAAAAACTTCGAAGCCAAAAGCAAAACTCTGAACATTAACAAGTTTTTCATCAAACCAAAAAGAGCCCTGTCTCCAAGACAAAATTGCTAAAGCGGAGATAGTGTTGTCGCTTTCATGGCAGAACATAATACTCCGTTTTTGCAAGCTGATCATTTGATTGAATGTTGCAAGCAGATGTTTCCAGACAGCACAATTGCTCAAAATATGTCACTGAAGCGCACCAAGGCTGCCTATGTGATGCAGTACGGCATTGCTCATTTTGAGCGGCTTGAAGTTATAAACATTTGCAGAACTCAGAAATTTTCTATAATCGTTAATGAGAGTACTGATATTTCTACGAACCAGATGTTGGCAGTCGTTGTGCGATTCTGTGACACAATAACATAAAAAGTAGTCGATTCACTGTTAGACCTCATTGAGGTGGAGGATGGGACTGGTCTTGGCATGTTTACAGCTGTTAAGAAATTGTTGAGCACGCATGAAATCCCGCTTAGTAACGTCATTGGTTTTGCTGCAGACAACTGTGCCACTATGATGGGGACTGCAAGTGGTTTACAGGCACATCTGAAGAAAGAGATTCCACATGTCTTTGTTCTTGGCTGTGTTTGTCATTCATTTGCACTTTGTGCAAATGCTGCCAGCAACCACCTACCGTCTTGGCTTGAAATTTTCATAAAGAATGTCTGCTTCTATTTTTTGCGTAGTAGTAAAAGAAATCTCCAGTTCCAGTTAATACAAGATGTAGTTCAGGCCCAGAAACATAGTGTTGAAGCTGTGTGAAACACGCTGGCTGTCCCGCGAAGCAGTCATTGAGAGGATCCTTGAGCAATGGGATGCTCTGCACTTGTATTTCCAATCCGAAGCTTCAGTGGACAACGTCGACGGTGCGGGGCAAATCCTGCAGACGATGAACACTTCGGCACGAAGCACATGCTTCTATTTGTCGGCAACTTACTGGGTAAAGTTAACGTCATGAACATGGAATTCCAGTCCGAGAACTTCCGTCTTCACAAAGTGTACCCGAGTGTAACAAGAGAGTATCGTTTTCTTCTCAGTATGTTTATTAGGCAGGAAGTATTGCAGCATGAGCATCGCACTCTTGCCGACATTGATCCTTCGGATGTACCTCATGTGCACGCTTATGGCACTACCTCACTCCTCAGCATGCGTCGAAAGAGTGTTTTCGAAGGTTAACTTAGTTAAAACTAAACAAACCAACAAGCTTTTGTGTGAAACAGTTTCCAATCGAATACCAGCCAAGCAAGCAGTTGCCAAAGACGGAATTTGTCATAAGTTTAATCCTAGTAAAAGCGTGGTTGAAGATGTGCGTGAAGGATGTTGTCGGCAGAGATATGCACAGATTTTGGAACTTCAAAATCAAGATTCCACGTTGTCAATTCATGCATATGATCTTGACGAAGGAGAAGTTGTCGACATGGATGCCGAGTCTCTGACAAGTGACATTTTTCAACAGTAACAAGTTACAACTAACATTTTATATTTAATTTGAGGAACATTTTGTTAATGTAACTAATGTAAGCATATTACTGTTAAAATATCTCATTTTCAAGAGTTCATATATTGGGGTGTTATTAAAATCATTTTTATTTAATTGTAAATTTTTGGTAATTAAAAAAAAAAAAAAATGAAGAAATACATAAAAATTGGTAACACACAGATTATTTGTGCTAAAGATGCACATAAAAGATTATGTAAGCATCGTCTAACCCGTGTATTTGAGGCATAAAATATTCTTGGTATTTCTGGGTTTTTTTTTTTTTTCAGAAGAGCATCTGGGTTTATCTCTAGAACTTGAGTGGCAACACTGATTGAGAAGATTCTTAGACTTATTGAGATAGTCACGTGGTTAACATGTTTATAATTTCAGAGAAACGCCACATGTTTAATTCATGCGCTTTGAGAAAATTCAGGAATTTTGAAGAAAAAAAAATACCGTTACATAAGGCACCCTCCCAACAGACGGGAAAATTTACAGTGCCGGTGGAACAAGAGATGAGAAGAAGACGCTGGCGATGGATAGGACGCACACTGAGGAAACCTGCTGATAGTATTACAAGGCAATCTTTGTTCTGGAACCCCCAGGTTAAGGAGAGCCTAAGGTCGACCAGAAACACACTGGGACTAGAGCTGGTTACAGAAATGAAAAGGATGAGGAAGACGAGGAAAAAAGGAGGACTTGGTATTGTTTTGTTGAAGGTCTATGCTCCTTGGGGAGCTAAAGGGTACTGACTGAACTGTCCTGCAGCCAGTGGCAAGTAATTGGTACAATTTATGTTACACATAATTCATTGTTGTCAACGTCTACACTATTTGAGGTGCAAAACGCAGAGACAGTTATAACAAAAATCACTTCAAGTGAATATTCTATGCGGAGCGATTGGCAACGTTCTTTTGGAGATTACCTACATCATTTAAGTCTATATTATAGGAACGACTTGTTACGTTATTTCAAAGTCACAGTGGTTCTTAAATTTTGTTTGTTTCTTTCTTTCTTTTATACCATTTTTGAGAGTTTTTATTTCACAACTTGAAACACTTGACTAGTGGTGACGAGTGGCACCCTACATACAGTGCAGCTACACTATAACTGCGAGAAACGCCAAAGAACTGGCAGCCATGCAGTCTACTCAGTAGGCCACGATAACTCTTTTATCTTGAAGTAATTTTTGTTAAATTAAACAAATAAAATAATCAAAAACGAATGCAACAGTAAAAGGAACATCATCAAGAATAAATGGACAGGCAGGAAGAATAATTAAATTTGTTAAGACCTTTCATCAAAGGTAACTGAACTATTACTGTAGCAGCGCCTACTCCAGGCCTTCCATGCAATATTAAGTCGTTTATTGATATCGACACACAAAAAAGATTACTGAGAATTTTGCTTCAAACATTTATGTCATGATATCTGCGGCCATGATCTTTCGGATGAAAAACTAAAATGTATCTACATTTTTTTTCCTTGCAAGGATTGACATAACGCTATACAAGCTGTTACGGAAGCTGCTTGGGGCAGATGACTTGAAAATTTCTTTCGTTTTTTACACTTCACTTTTAAAACTGTCTACGTTTTTCCAAGCAATCGACTAGTCTCATCATAGTACAACATAAGTTCTGGCACTCACGTAAGAATTATAAGCAGATATGCGCTAATGGAACTGTAGAAATGAGAGATTTAGCTACAGATTGTCGTTCTCTATGCCCGAAGCAAGGTTGAGGGAGATCCTGATTGATGAAATATCATACATTCTATATGCCACACGAATCACTTCATATGGCAACATTAAGAAAAATCCTTTGCATGAGAAGCTTGCCTTGATAATGAAGATGCAATACCTTTTTGAAGATGAAAAAAAAAACATTGTTTGCCGAGTACGGCATCAATATATTGTAAACACAAGTAAATGCCGCTGGCAATTACTTCAGATTAACTTTAAATTAATTAAACTTTAGACTCAACGGTTAACGACCATTCTACATTTGTGATCTATGAGTTTCTTAGTTATAATCTGTAGTTTATATGCTGGATCTTTTTCATTAGAAAATAAAAAGGGTACTGAATTCGGCTTCTTTATTTATATTTTAAACAGATGCACACACCCGACTTTGCAACTCATCTCTGCCATTCAAAATTGATTACTGTCGGACGTTTGATAAACTATGTGAAAACGGTCGCTGTGTCAGTCTGGAGGATTCATTCAGATGTGAATGCAACCCAGGATTTAGGAATGACTCACAAGGAAATTGTGTAGGTTAGTATTTCTACATGTGTCAGCACAACACAAATTATATAATGTATATATAAATATATATATACAAATAAAACGGTATTGAATCAGTTTTACAAATTAAATGTATTTTTGTAAGACGGGAAGTTGTATTCGACTGTGCCAATTAATTGTAACTACTGACATTGGCAAAGGATTGTGCAGCACTATTTGGGAAACTCACGGTAAACATTTTTTGACTTTTCTTAACTTTTAAACTTCTTCTATAGCATAAGTCTTCAAATCCTCCTGTTTTACCCAATCTATAACCCCATAACAAGGACTGCTTGCCATATGGTGCTATTTGATGGTTTCTTCAATGTGTGACCTATCCACTGCCAACATTTTTTCTTCACCTCATGTTCTACTGGTATTTGTTTTGCTCTCTTTCATCAGTTCCACACCAGTGATGTTACCAAACCGTTTTGATTCTTTTATTCTTCTCTTTTATTTAATAACATCTGTCACTATTTGATTATGGTTTTTTGCAATTGTCTATGCTTTAGAGCAATAAAAAAGATCTGTTGTGACAATTGTGTTCAAAATTACCATTTTTACTTTTAAAATCATCATAACCTTTGCCCTTTCAGCTTCCAAAGGAGCATAGGCCTTCAATAAACTCATGCCGTCATCCTGTCCTGTCCTGTCCTGTCCTGTCCTGTCCTGTCTCATCAGCTCAAGATCTTTCCATGCCTTCTTCATCTCTTTTTATTTGTCTACATTTCTCATCTCCATGTGTTTGTTTGTCTTCCTCTATCTCTCTTACCATGGGGCTTCCAGAAAAAAGGGCTGGCTTGTAATGCTATCTATAGGTTCTTCTCAATATGTTTCCTATCCATTGCCAGTATTTTCTTTTCTTCTCTTGTTCTACTGGCACTTGCCTGGTTCATTGTTTTGGGAATTGTCTCCTTCAGTTACACAGTTTATTGAAAGCCCCTCATGCCATCTGCATTCTTATGTTAACACTTTTATTTTAAAGTTTTGGCGAGGCGTCCCGTTCAACCTAGTCGGTTACATTAGGGTGCATGACCAAATATAAAAGACCCTTAGGCCTGAGATTTATATTACATTATGTTAACTGATATTTCTTTCATGCATGATAATTGAGCATGTTTCATAAGTGTTAAATAAGATTATGTTAAAAGATACATTTTTTTTTCACGCATATTACCTGTGATTGTTTTCATGCATCTAACTGAGCGTGTTTCATTCATATTAACTGAGGTTATTGTACATTCAAGCAATTGTATCTTGGTAGCTTGTAAATGTGTTTACCCAAATACATTCTGACTATAATTCACCACATTTATTAAAAACATGTTTTACTGTCTGTCAAAATTATTTTCTTTTCAGACATAGATGAATGCAGTCAGCCTGGAATATGTAGAAATGGCAGATGTGTTAACACAAGGGGTGGATTTGAATGCCAGTGCAATCCTGGTTTCACATTGTCAAAAGATGGTTCATATTGTACAGGTAATGTTTTTGTGTTTGTTAGTAAGTTTATTTTTTATATGGATATCACTACATTGGCACTCATTTCCATTATTGTATGAATGTTCTAATGGAATCTTACCTTTGTATGAATGTTGCCATTGAGTTTAAATTGTATATGTTAGTTGTTACTGAGTTTATCTTAATGAGGATAATGTTACTTAATTATGTATTTTAATCAGACCGATATTAATTTCATCATTATATAAATATCATAATTTTTTGGTACCACAATTCATTTTTAATCCTTATTTTTTCATCTTCATTTGTGTTGCTACTAAGTTTCAATGGTAATTGGATAGACATTCCATCCATTAATAATTCTGTTAATTAGGCTTTGTCCTTGTATGGATGTAATTATTGAGTCTTATTGGCGTATCAGTGTAATGTTTTTTTAGTGTCATCTTTATATGGATGTTGGTAAAGATCTCATTTGTGTGGTAGTGTGGTATTTTTATATTATTGATAATACTAACAAAACTTCATTAAAATGAACTTGTGTACACTAAAACATTTCAATGGATTTGTTTGTGTTACAACACTGCATTGCAAACAAAGTTTTTGATACTTCAGAAATATCACACAATTATGGAGTCATGTGTTTTTCTTCACTGACTATGGTTGTCCTCAGATATGAATGAGTGTTCAACTGCCCAGATGTGCCCAAATGGTCAGTGTGTTAATATGGATGGATCATACAAATGTGTATGTAACCCAGGTTTTAGACAGTCGCCCAACCAGCAAATCTGTTTTGGTAAACAGTTTTTTTTATTATAAACAGGAAATGTTTGCCTCATTTTGGCAAGTCGAGTCTCATTCAGCCTAAACACAAATTCTGTTGTTTATATTAGGGTGCATGTTTAAATGTAAAATACCCTGTGGTCTGATTATTTGGTAAATAAATCATAATTTTCCAATTCATGTATTTATGATCACAAAATAAAAATTCTGGGTGACAAGAATTTAAAATTACGAAAAACAAGAAGTTTGTTGTAAGCCCTCAGACGTGTCGTACAATGTGACTAGTATGAGGTTGTGCATGTGGCTGTCAACATTTGTAAAACAAATTACCACATACACCACCACTGCAAGAGCATGTGACTGCTTGGTGCAGACTTCTTGCAAGGGGCACAACTGTGATGGTGGTATCATGCTCCATAAGGAGAGCAAAAGAAAATGATGATGATGAATGACATTATGATCAGTTTCAGTGCCACTGCAGAAATTGAAAGTAGAACACAATTTATGAAGTTCTGGTAGTGAAGTTATCTCTATATATATCTTGTTCTATCAGTGTTATCTCTATACATCTTTAGTTCATGAATTGTGCAGACTTAAATCACACAAATGTGAATATTATTGTAAATCATGATACAACGGTACACGCAACTTTATGTTGTGCTTTTTTAATAATATTACAGATATAAATGAGTGTGCAGAAAATGGTCGGCTTTGCCACAATGGACATTGTGTGAACACAGAGGGAAGCTACAAGTGTGAATGTGATGCAGGCTTTCAGCTTTCACCTGATGGATCATTTTGTTTAGGTTTGGATTCATTCATATTTTCCACAGCATAAAATACATTCATCATTATTACCCATCTGCTTTCTAAATAGCATAGGCCTTACTCTTTGACTCCAGAGCAACGTTGTTTTTAGTTTACTTACTTAGTCGTTCCCCTTCTACCGTGAGGTGTAGAGGTTTGGAAGAGAGAGCGCCAGACTATCCTATCGACTGTCTTCCTCCTGGCCTGGTTCCATTCTAGTCCTCGGTCCTTCGAAGATTGTCTAATGTTGTCCTCCCAGCGGACTCTGGGTCGTCCTGGGGGTCTGGATCCTTGGCTCTTTGTTTCCCATGCTTGTCGTGGTAGCCGGTCTTCTCCCATTCTGCAGACATGGCCAAACCATCTTAGTTTGTACTGTTCTACTTGGGTCTGCAGGGGGTGGGATTTAAGGCCTTGACGTATCGTCTGGTTGCGTACCATGTCTCTTCTTGTTATTTCAACCACCTTCCTCAGATATCTCATTTCTGAGGTTTGGATCTGGCTTTTGTGGGTTGTAGTCATTGCCCATGACTCGCATCCATATGTCAAGACTGGGACATAGGTGGAGCGGTATACAGCCATCTTCGTTTTCTTACCAACCTCTCTCTTGCTGAGGAATCCTCGATTTATGGCCTGAAAAAGTCTCCCAGCTGCTGCTTTTCGAGTGGCCAACTCTTCTTTGATGCCTCCCTTTCGGTCAATAATAGCTCAGAGGTATTTAAAGTGGTCTACCTGCTCCAGGACCTGTTCTCCCAGCTTAATCTGATGTCTTCTTTCTTCTCGTGATATCACCATGGATTTTGTTTTAGAGCTGCTTATGACCATCATCATAAATTAACTGCCAAAATTCACTCATTTTATTTGTTCTGTGGTTTGTACACATAGGATGACTTCTGTTACTATTTAAATAACTGATTTGAATGTAGGTAAGCGGTGTATGTACATATTTTGATGTTATTTGTGTGATGATTTGTGTTTGTCTTTGTTACTTCTACAGAAATATGTCAAGCTTTATATAAATACAAATTCTAAGCCCCCTAAGTGAATAACTGCCAATGTTTCTTAGAACCATTGTTGCCGGCGACAATGATTATTTAATAGTCACAGTTTGTTGTCAAATGATGAGATCGATGCAGAAATGTTGGGCATATTATATTTAACTGATGCGTGGGCTTGGCCCTAGCCTGACCTATCATAAAGCAACCGATCTAGGCCTACAGTTACATCTAATGACTAGTCCTAGGCAGAAGATGAAGCTAGGGATATTGTTAAAACCTGAAACAAGTGTAACAAGTTTTTTATGTGATGTTATTCTAGTTTATTTGTTTGAAAATTACGTAATGCACTATTCCTTATATTTTCTGATCTTTAAAAGGGACCATAGTAAAAATGGTGTGAACACCACTAAATGTACTAAAGGTGGCCTTATTCAATGTTTTATTACTTTTTTTAATGGAATGCAATGATGTTTTAAGACTAAAAGGAAAATTTTATTGTCTGCGACAATAAATTGTCTTTGATACAGCATATTGTACTGTGAACTTTTTTTAGTTTATTATATAATTTGCAAACAGCATGTTTTTATGAATACCAAATGTACTTGCGTTAATACTAACAAAGACACTGTATATTATAACTCTCTATCCATTTCCCTACAGTTTAATATACAATATGTGCATATTCGCAGAAAAGATTTACATACAATTTACAATAGAAGATGGTACACTTCATTGTTTAGAATTATTCAGAAAACTATTCTGGCACAGGGTGGAAAACAATCACTGAATCAAAGAGTTAAGCAAACACTGTGCCACAACTCAAAAGTCTTTCCGATAAAATACATTCTTACTGAGCTTATCATCCAATACTGAGGTGTCTGGCATTATTCTGGTCAAATTTACATTGTAATTCTATCCAGCATTCTGGCATGTAGTCATCCTAGTTATTGTTATTGTTGATCAGAATCGGCGTCACTGCACTCTGGGCAAACCCATAGGTGCTCAGTCTCCCTCAGCAAATGTCAAAGGGTATGAATACCAATTGTTCCTGTTGCGTGTTGGTTGAATACACATCAGATGCATCCTCTCATTCGACCATCCCTATTGGTCTTACATTTGATGCCAAATTTCAGCAGTCTTAACCTTGCGGTTTCATCATATGCAGTGTCATTCTCTGTGAATAGCATACATCCTAGTTAACATTAGTTGGTTGTGCTCAAGAACCATATTTCGTACTATAAAAATATTTGCTTATGTGAAGTTATTTGTACACTAGATCCTAACTGAAGGCAGCAGTCTTTCAGATGTTTAACCAAGTCATCAGTATATCAGATAATTCACTACTACTTACTTTTTACTCTTTCTGTCTACTGTTGCTGTGAAGCATATTTGGGAGCTGAAGTTTGCGCTCTTGAGCCAAGTAAGTTACATTGGCTGCTGTGAGCCCGTGTTGTAGGATTTCTGTGATGTGTATCCATCTGCCCCTTGGTCTTCCCCATGCTCTGAAACAATATCTTCTACTGTTGTATGCGCATAGTGGTAATTTATCAGGCTCCAGTCTCATGAGATGGCCAAACCAATTAATTTTCTGTCTCTCTGTACACTTGATACAGGATATAGCTATAATTTTTCTGATGTCTTCATTTATTATTCTTGCTCTCCTAGTAGCATTAATGGTTTTTCTTGAGCATTTCATCTCACAGGATCTAATATTTGCACTCCTGTACTTTGGTCAGAGACCATGTTTAACACTGATAGCAAAGAGTTGGTGAGAATATACTATTTATCAGCTGTCATTTAGTTTCCATACCAGTATTCTGATGTTTGAGTAGTGATGACAGTTGGTAAGACACTGCACTGGCTTTTTGACATCTTGTTCAAATTTCTCTGACAAATCTTCCATTTTCAGTAAAAATGAGGATTGAGATAATGTGGCAGGATCTCTGGTGTTGAGCAGGTGAAGGGGGCTGGATAAACATGATGGGGTTGGAGTTGAGGAGAGAGTGTCAGTGTTGGGTGGGACATGTATTGAGAGATCCATTTGGGGCATTGCAGTGCAGTCCCTATTCTAGAGTCCCTGGGGTGGGAGAGGTACATGGAGACCAAAGGGCACATGGAGTTAGCACCTGGATATGAGGAGGATGGGGGCAACTTTGGTGGATTACGGAGATGGGAGGGCCTGGCATTTTTGTGTGTGGGAAAACCTGTGCTCCATAAGGAACTGAAAGGGATTGATTATGATGATGATGGCATTTAAAACATTATGTGTGAAATAAATAATACAGGAGGGGACACGGGGGGGGGGGGGGGGGGGGTCATGATCTAAGCAAGCCCAACCCCTTCCTAAAGTGTCCAGATCTATTGTTACAGACATTGTTTTGTAAAGGTGTGTTCTGTATTTTCTTTATTTTTAGACTATGATGAATGCAAAAGAACTGGAATGTGTGCAAACGGTAGGTGTCAAAACATGATGGGCAGTTACAAGTGCATATGCAACCCAGGCTTCCAACTTGGACCAGACGGGCAGGTCTGCATCGGTAGGAATTCTAGATTAGTGAAAACTATTTTAATATGTTCTGTTGATTGTGTTTTTCCTACTGCTAGCTGAATTTTTCTTTTGAAGGCTAATAACCTCAACAAGTAAAGCAAACTGCTACATAAAACCACCACTGGAAATGCTCATGAAGTGCTTTGGAACAGGTTTCATGCATAGGGGCCTACTGTGGTGGCAGGCCCATGATCCTTGACCAGCAAATGAAGGACATTCATTAAGGCACAATCTTTACAACAGTACTTCCTCTGACACATAATATACAAACTAAAATTCTTAAAAAAAAAGAGGGAAATCTAAGGCTAGTTCTTAAAAACACTGAAATGGTAAGAAAATTGTAGATGTTCAGAAGAAATAAAACAGTCAAATGTTAATAATAAATACATTTTAGACCTCACCAAAAAAAAAAAGAGGGGGGGGGGGGGGGGGGGGGGGGAGGAGAAAGAAAGCACATTAGACAACAGACAAAAAAAAAAAAGAGAAGTGATGGGCACTCCAGCATCTCTTGGAAGAACCTGGTTCAAAAATCGGAAATACTTATCACTTCTCTTTCATTTTTGCTGCCTGTAAGCACTTCCTGTCTGTGGTTTCTTCAGCAGTTTGTTTGACATGACGAGGTTGCCAGCTCCATGCACAAACTTGTACTACTTGCCTCTTATGACATGAAGTCCTATTCTTTCGTTGTGAATGTAAATAACGTTAATGCTTATTTCATTTTCTTACCCTTGCCTACTTTTACTGACGCCACGGAGAAAGATAATATTATAAATAATGCATTTACTGTTACCAACTTTTAATGAAATAAAGAAGGGTTAGTTTGAAAATACAGTTATTTCCAACTTATGTGTTTTCAGCCTGACTAATCCCAACATTCATACACATTCATGAATGGATGCTTGCATAGAATAGAAGGATTGAAATGGTATGACAATGTTACCGATGTGGAACTGATGACAAGAACCAAACAAGTGCCAGTGGAACAAGAGTTGAGAAGTAGATGCTGAAGATAGATAGGGCACACGTTGAGGAAACCTCTTGATAACATTACAAGGCAGTCCATGTTCTAGAATCCCCAGGGAAAGATGGGCAGAGGTAGACCAAAAAATACATGGAGAAGAGAACTGGAGACGGAATTGAAATTTGATGAGAATACGTGGAAAGAACTTGAGCTGATGGTACGTGATAGGAAGACTTGGCATGTGTTTGTTGAAGGCCTATGCTCCTTGGGAAGCTAAAGATTATTGATTGATTGAATCCCAGCATGAGTCTGAAATTATACTTTCAAAGATTTAAAACTAGGATTTTCAAGCGTACATTACTTTGATCAGGAGTAGACTGATTGTTTTTGATCACTGACTTGGCTTTTAATATGTACAAATATTTCTTTTCTTATTCAGACCAAAATATATCTATATTTTTCTAACTAATCGTTAGTGTCCTTCATACTGATTTTTTAATAATGAGAATGCCAACTGCAGCTATGTATTATACTTTTTAATATAGTGTAAATAAATTCACTACAATTTGAGTAAATATGCATTTACTCTTTTTTGTGTGTAAAATCTAGACATAAATGAATGTGAGTTGACGCCACATATCTGCAACAAAGGCACTTGTATCAACAATCAGGGAAGTTTCCGGTGTGACTGTCCGCAAGGTTTTGTACTGGGTCCAGATGGAAGAAGTTGTCTTGGTGAGATCTGAGAACATAGAAATGATAGCTGTTATTACTGTTTTATAATGTACATAAAATAACTTTAATATCATTTATGTGAAACTAATGACAAGAAATGAAATATCAGACCAAACACTTCAAGCTTTTACACCCCTTTGTTTGTTAATTGGTATTTTGATTTTTTTTTTTAAATTTGTGTTGTTGTTTTTGTTTTGTTTTTGTTTTATTTGTTAATGTTGTGTCACATTATGACCAGACTGCCATTTTAGGATTGAGGAAAGACATGTACACACACAATTTTGAAGACATATACACACACACAATTTTGAAATTTTAATCTACTCTATTTACAATAATTGGACAGGAGATATGATGCTACCTATGCATATCAGCTATTGAACATATTGTGTGAACATAAAGACACTGTATATCCTAATTATAACCTCTCACAGGTTTAGCAGGATATTTATCTTCATCAGTTAAAAAACATGACAAAAACCAGAAGTGTCAGTGGAACAAAAGATGTGAAGATGACGCAAGCTATGAACAGGACATACTTTGAGGAAACTTGTTGATGGTATTACTAGGCAGTCCTTGTTCTGGAATCCCCAGAGTAAGAGAAATAAAGGGAGATCAAAGGACATATGGAGAAGAGAACTGGGAGCAGACGTGAGGGAGTTGAAGAATACATGGAAAGGCCTTGAGCTGATGGCACAAGACAGGAAGACTTGTAATAAGTTTGTTGGAGGTCTATGCTCCATGAGGAGTATGAAGGGTGATGATAAAATAACTTCAGTCTGGCAATAGATTTGTGAAAAAATCCAAATTTATTTCCCCCCACAAGTAACAAAGCAAAATAAAATGTCTTCACATTTTCAAATTGTTCAGCTTTAATTTTTATACTTTTCTAAATTTTAATAAATGTGTAATGCTGACTTTTAAAAATTACTTTGTAAGTTAAATAAGTTCATAATTATGGCTTATCACTTTGTTACATCACATCAAGAAATCAAAGAATATGAAGAAGGAAAACTGAATTAGCTGATGACTGAAATAATTTCTTTCAAACAGATGTGCGTCGTGGTCTCTGTTATCCTGATTACCGTGGTGGCCGATGCTTGAACCCCCTTCCACATCTCATGTCTCGGTCTGGTTGCTGCTGTAGCTTGACCCCACCTGGCCAGATTTATGCTTGGGGTCAGCCATGTGAACCTTGTCCTCAAATGGAAGATCCAGAGTTTATTCAGCTCTGCCCATATGGAAAAGGCAAAGACCATGATAAAAGAGGTAAATTTTTTTTTTTTAATTTCCTTTGTCTGATTCTTTTTATCAAATTTTGACCAACATTTACCCAGGTGATTTTATATAACTAAAACAATGTAAAATAAGGTAGAAATAACTACTTTAAAAAGAGTCATGACTCCTAAGTGTCACCCTTCTGTTTACTTTTTATTTGCCTGCACTGGGAATAGAGCCCATGCTTCTCGGTTGCAACTTCCAAATTGCTCCTGTTTCTCTTATCCATTCTGCTCAGTCGAGGCAGTTGTGAAAGTAACAGATTTGTTGTAAATAAATTACTGTCCTGAATTCCAAAGTCCATCGTCGTTATTCCACAACCAGTATGATGACTTTTCTGCAGTTTTGCTGAATCTTTTAAGTGCCCTCCAGGTAGTGAATTTATGTACATAATATCTTTTCAGTACTCTGTGCAGACATACTGCCATCTTCATTATAATTCTTTGCATTCTTCTTCACATTTCTGCTTCCTAAAGACAGTATTGGTCTTCAACCAGATCTCTCAATGTATTTCTTTTGTGAGCATTATGCTGCACTAATTTCCATGTCTTTGTCCTTAATTTCTGTCTCACTTTCTTTTAACCTTGAATGTTCACTTATGTCATGTTCCTCATCAATATACAGCTCTTTTTCATTCCAAATACTAGCTTCAATTATATCTGATGATTGCTAAGTATTTTTACATAATCAGGGAACTAGTTTCCTTAGCTGCTTTTTATGACATGCCTTTTTATATTGCAGTGGTCTTATTTCATGATCTGCTAAATTAAGCTCTGCCCTTAGATCCACACAAGAAGGAACAATTATTCATCTCATTAAATTAATAATATTACATGTAATTTTAGGTTTTTGTTTGACAGCTCACGTCACTAATTTATTTTTATTCACATCAGATATCAACGAATGCCAGCAATGGCCTGACATTTGCCCCAATGGGGGTTGTGAAAATCTAGATAATGGCTACCGTTGTGTTTGCAATCCTGGCTTTCAGGTAGATTCCACTGGGCTCAAATGTTTAGGTAAGCAATATTTTCAAATATACTATCATTCAATTGTATTTGTGAATGTGCTGAACATTTATTAAAAACTGTAAAGTCAAACATGTGTGCACTTTGAGCCTGCATCTGTGTCTGATGGTGACAGAATGTGATGTTAACCCCGTGAGCCCGAAATTGCTCGCAAGCAGAATGGTGGGACATAACTGATCCCTGTTGTACTCCTGAAATGCCATGTAGTTCCCAGGGGCCACTGAGGAAATACAGAAAGAATAGAAGTACTACTCTTTGACTCGTGTCATAAAAGGTGATTAATGTGTGATTATGAACTGGCAGCCTCATCATTGTAATACTAATTGCTGCAGAAACCACTGCTGCAGAAGTATGTGCTTTGATGCAGATTTCCTGCAAGGGGACCAGCTGCCATGGTGGCTGGGTGCTTCAGAAGTAACAAAAAGGAAATGAATGAATGAACCTCTGAAGTTTATCAAAAGGCACTGACATATCCCTGAGATTCTTTCATCACGTTATAACATAAATGAAGACTGTGTTATTTGCAAAGTATTCTTTATTTTGTATAATAAAAATTTACTATTTAGATAAACCCGTGTGAACTCTAATGGAGGTTTTTGCCACCACTCCGCGAGCTGGTGTAGAGCCAAAGAGACTTGCATATTTTCACAGACACTAATGATGGTCTTATAGCTCAGACATTAATGATGGTCTTATAGCTCAGACATTAATGACGGTCTTATAGCTCAGACATTAATGATGGTCTTATAGTTCGCTGATGAATATAATATTCTGGTGTCTATTCAGTGCATACATTGTGGAGAAAAAAACTAACCCATGAGTGACACATGGTAAATGATTTAGAACATTTTATGACATCATTGGTGAGATATGCCTGCAGCTTTTCTGTGACTTCAGGCAAGTATCAGCAACAAGTATCACTTGACTTGTCTGACCATCACAGAAGAAATATTGAATTATATCACCCAGAAAGACCAGATGAAGTGACGTGAAATAACACATTCATTGTCTACCACAAGAAGATATGTCATGTCATTAAATCCAGACAAGACAAAGCCTGACAGGCCATTCAAGATGACCAAAGACAATTTTTTATTACACTGAATGCCAGGTGTAATTGTGCATTGACCAGAGTACCACATGTTAGAAGGATTACTATCTGAGAAAAGAATATTGCAGGTGGAATTGCTCATTGATAGATTTTGAAGTCTGCCTTCTTAGAACAGTGCAGTGTATCAAATATAGTAAAGCACTGGAGAATGAAGTTCTAGACTGAAATGTTTGCCTACCATATTCTGCATCACACATAATGAAAATCATAAATGTGAATGTGGTATGATTTAGTTTTGGTTTTTTGGTCTATGCACAAGAAAACTGGTGTTCACCTTATGCATGGAATACTCGGTTCAACCCCTTGTGGGTTATAATTTTGGTATATTGTGTTTTTTGATTTAGTGTCAGTTTTCACCTTCCGTGATGGAAATAACATTCTTTATAGTCAGTGGAGGGTTACTTGATTTCAGAATTTCTTGTTCAACATAAAAATTCGCATTTTGGCAGCAGAGTGCATGATAGTGATAGTTATGAGTGGGAATGGGGAATGATTTTGTGTCAGTTTTTATCTACCCTCATGGAAAAAACATTGTTTATAGACATTAGTGCATTACTTAATGCCAAAGTACTTTTTCACACAAACAATTACATTTTGGTAGCATGGCACATGATAGAGATGACAAATATGAACTTTGTATTATTTAATACCAATTTTCATTTTTTGTCAGTGAAATAACCATTGTTTATAACCACTGTTGCTGTTGTTGAACTAGGGCTGCTGAGCTTCTTGATCTTTTGCAGCCAATACCAAGTTAAAGAGTCCTTGGTATTATCTACACCGTAGATCTAGGTTTTTCCTGTGGCTTTTCTGCTGTTCTGAAACATGTTGAGTTGAAGTCATGAGCTCCAGTTTATCCAGCCTGGTTTGCATGCAAAGGAAAGGATCATCACATCTGGTCCCAAGCTAGAAGGATGAAGTGCGTGGCATACTGTGCGTTCCCCACCTTCCAAGGGAGCTCTCCAAATATGCAGAGCTAAAATACTGTGCTCTAGTTCTGGGCTTTCCCAAGGAATCATCACGTCCTACACAGAGCCACTTTACAGGACCCCCTGCCTATCACAGGGTTCAAAGTCAGATCATTCTGCATGCAACCAGCCAGGTAAAAGCCAGAGTTAGTCTGGGGTTCAAGTGACTCCTCCAAGCTTTGTGTAAAATGCTGGATTCTCAACATGTTTCACCACAGGGAGAATCCCTGGAAGTGTGCAGATGGTTTCAAGAGTCAATGAGGGTGTAATTAGCCTCACACAGAGGTTCACATCCACATCCTATACACTATAGCATTGTGCTTAGCTGGTGGTCATATGAGGATGACTCCAGATATGCCTCTATGCATTTTTAGCCACTACAATGTTAAATGTCAAAATGTGTGTTCACAGAAACATCATATTTTGGCCCATGGGTTGTGGGAGGCAGTTTTCAGTGAAATAGGAGCATAGGGCATGAAGGATTCAGAATTAAAAAGCAGTTGCCAGTTTGAATTTAAATAAATGTTTCAAGCAACATTTTCTAATGTTAATTAATAATGTAAAATTGTTACTTTTCATGTGACAGGCTTTTGACTATGTATATTATTTAATTGTCATTATCATATATTAGTTGATTTCAAATATTAAACTTACTGGGTACATTAAAGGGCTTCTTATCCTGACATATTTAATCCTTCAGATATCAATGAATGTGATTTGAATACAAGGCTTTGTGATGGAGGACAGTGTCGGAACACACCTGGCAGTTATCACTGTGTATGCCCTGAGGGTTTTCAATTCAATTCCAGATCTCTCGTGTGTGAAGGTTTGCTGGTTTACTTAGAGCTTGTACACTTTTATTTTTTTTTTTTAAATATAAATTTTATAGAGAATTGTGATACAGTAGAATATGATGTTCAGCCAAATAATGAATAATTGGAAAAAATGACATTAATCTACAGATTATGAAAAAGTAACCATGTTTATGTAGTAATACTGAATGTGAATTTTTCTCCACATTAAGATCTGAATGAATGTCAAAGCAACCCATGTGTTGGAGGGGAGTGCATTAACATTCCAGGCAGCTTCAAATGCAAATGTGGTGTAGGCAGAATTCTTGATACAACAGGTCGCATTTGCATTGGTATGTAATTTCACTGTGTAAACTAAATTCATTCTAACTAATCAGAATATTCCAAAAACAAGCATTTCATTCATTAAGCCAATGTGTTTCAATGATTATACACTTCCATACTCGTTTTTGTTTGAGTTTTTTTAAGTTTGAGTTTATTCAAATCATTAATTGACTTCACATTATTAATGTAGTTTGTTAGTTATTTAAATCCGCATCCTACTTCTTCTTCTTCTTTGATCCTTAGCCGCCGACCGTCAAAGCAGTCAGTGGCCATTACGCCTGGTGGCGTCTTGTAGGGCAACAACAAATTGATTCCACTTTGCTCGGTCGGCGGCCATCCTTCGTACAGTGCCCCAACTCTGGTTCATTCTTTGCATCTGAGCCTCCGCAGTCCTCTGCCAAGTTGTTTTTGGTCGGCCTCTCTTTCGTTTTCCTTCAGGGGTCCAAAGCATAGCTGTTCTTGTGATGGCATCGGGGTCTCTTCTGAGGACATGGCCAACCCAGCTCCAGCGTCTGCCAGCTATGATGGTGTGCATGTCCTCTTGCTTGCTCCGAGTAAGCAGATCTTGGTTGGTGATGATATTTGGCCAAAAGATTCGGAGAATTTTTCTTAGGCATGTTGTGTGAAAAGAGGACAATTTCGACATTTCCTTCTCTGTAACTCTCCAGCTCTCCACGTCATAGAGAAGCACAGAAATCACACAGCTCTGATATAATCCTAATTTTGTGCTTGTGCTGTACTGGGAGGACTTCCAGATGTTGTTTAGACTAAAAAAGGCTGTTCTTGCTTTGTTCATTCTGTTGTTGATGTCTTTGCTTGCTCTGCCGTCTGGTGTTACTATGCATCCTAGGTATGTGAAGGCATCTGTCTGTTCCAGTTGCTGATTCCTTACTGATATGGGCTCAGGGCTGCTCACATTGAGCATCATGACCTCTGTCTTCTTTAGGTTGATGTTCAAGCCCACCTGCTGGCTATACTTATTAAGTCTATCTGTTTTTTTCCTGGATGTGTTGATGTGAATGTGCTAGCAGTGCAATGTCATCTGCATATTCCAGATCTTCCAATGTAGAAAATGTAGTCCATCTTATTCCTCTTGGATTGCCCTCTGTTGTCTGGCGCGTCACCCAGTCTATGACTGTTAAAAATAGAGTGGTTGATAAGGGGCATCCCTGTCGTACTCCTGTCTTCACTTCAAAGGTTAGGTTGCTCTGCCCAGTGCTGCACGTAAAGTTGGCATAAAGGCTTTTTATGATTGACACTATGCAGCTTGGAATTCCATAAGCCCTCAGTATTTTCCATAAACTGTCCCTATGTATACTGCCAAAAGCCTTTTCAAAATCAACGAAATTAATGTATAACTGTCTTTGCCATTCTGAGCACTGCTCTATAATGTTCCTGAGGGTAAATATATGATCTACACATCTTCTGTTCTTTCTAAATCCTGCTTGTTCTTTCCTCAGTTTGTGGTCTACTGCTTTTGAGATTCTCTGTATAATTATCCTGCCTAGTATTTTGCTGGGAACTGAGAGAAGAGTTATTCCTCTCCAATTATTGCAGTCAGCAAGATCTCCCTTCTTGGGCAATTTGACAATTATTCCATTTCTCCACTCTGTTGGTGTTGTCCTTGTTTTCCAGACTTGTGCAAATAGTGGTTCTAATAGTTCTGTTGCTAGCTCTGGGTCTGTCTTAAATAGCTCTGCATTTAAGTTATCATGACCAGGAGCTTTTCCATTCTTTAACCCTTTGATTGCTGTGATGATTTCTTCTTTTCGTGGGATGTCTGTATTAACATCTAGATCATTTTCAGCCTCAGGAACATTCAATTGTGTCTCTGGTGGTTCCTTATTCAGAGTTTCTCCGAGATGCTCTGCCCATCTTGTTTCCTGTCCCTCTACTGTTGTGATGAGATTTCCTTGCTTATCTCTTACTAATGTACGCATCCTACTTTATGCACTATAATTGCTATTGATTATTATTATGATTATTAGTATTTTAACACTATAATGAAATAAAGGTTAGAAGCAAATTAAGCATTTTATTTTTCTGATAATCATCAGGATTTCATCCCACCCATTTTTAGACAAATAAATTGCCAGGATTCGTTTTACATTTATTCTTATACAGTCACCAGAATATATAGATTAAAAAAGAAAATGGTCTAAAATCAGTTTTACAAATTAACAGTACTAAAGAAACAAGGGACATTTCGGAGTTCACCCTTTGTCGGTCACAGTTACTAATAAACAACAAAGACAATAAATATAGACAGCTCAACATAAAAAGACTATAGACACTGCAAACATATAAAAGAATGAGAAACAGAAATAAGATGAGCGATAAAGACAGATGAAACAATATATACTGAAGCACATTAAAAACGCACCACTATTATATATACTGATGCCGAGAAGCTGGAAAAAAAAAGTGTGGGAATGGATTTTCCCCGTGTTTGTCATGAGGTAGAGAGCGAATGGCTGCTGGAATGGAAAGTGCATGATTCAACCCATAGGTTTGTGTACAGACTACATGAAAACAATGAAAGTTACACGTGCAACACGATTCCCAACAGCTATGACCCTGAAAATGTGTACGCGTTGTGGCAGTATACTCGGTATAAAAAGGCTGTTGAGACAAAACACCCAGTACATGTGCTTGAAATGCCACGACTATCTGAAAACGACCACCAACGAGCCATTGGTATGTTGGAGACCGGAATGAGCTCGCGGGCCATTGCCAGAAGGATGAATTGCCACCACAGCACTATTGTACGTCTCAATGAACGTTACGGAACCACTGGCAGTGCCCGGGATAGACTTCGAAGTGGCCAACCACGAGTTACTACCCCTGCGCAAGATCGTCATATTGTGCTGAATATTAAGGAATCGTTCTCTCCCGGCAAGTCAAACAGCAAGAGCAATAGTGGGTAGACGTGGGCAAATCTCTCGAATGACAGTCATATGACGACTCAGAGATACAGGCCTTACTGCAAGACGACCTTATGTTGGGCCACACTTGACTCACAGACATCGTCAGCAGCGCCTGCAATGGGCAGAGCAACATGTCAGATGGACTAGACTGCAGTGGAATGCTGTCCTATTCACAGACGAGAGCAGATTCAACATATCCTTTGCTGATGGACGTATGCGGATAGCACTTTGCAGATTGCTGTGTTCATCAGCAGAGCCGATTTGGAGGTGACAGTATTCACATTTGGGGAGGATTCATTGGGGAGGATTCAGTTTTCACTATCGCTTGCCTCTTCACGTCTTCCGTGGAAATGTTAATGCTGTGACATATCGAGATGAGGTTCTGGATGCATTGGTTGCTCCTGCGTTCACAAATTATCCAGACTTGCAGCTTCTCCAGCAGGATAACGCTCATGCGCACACCGCATGCATTACGCAGCAATATCTACAGCAGCAGAACATTGTGACGATTGATTGACCTGCCCTATCACCAGACATGTCCCCTATAGAACATCTGTGGGACGAGCTTGGACGCAGAGTCTACAGGCAAGGTTCTCCAGCTAATCTGCAACAGCTCGAAGCTGCTCTTACACTTGAATGGGACTTGATTCCCTGGAATTTCCTTCAGAGACTTGTGCGTTCTATGCGGAGCCGCTGCCAAGCTTGTTTGCAAGCACACGGTGGACATACCAGATACTGAGGATAGTGTGAATGAATTTTTTTATTGGTTGTATTTTTGGTTTTCTCCCTTGCCTGCACAGAATGCAATGAATTTCATAACAATCAAATGTACAAATTAATGACCAGCATGGATTCATAGGAAAATGAATAAAGATTCCAAATATGTAAATTTGTAAACACTTATATTTACATTTCACACTCTGTTCCTGGATTATACAGGTGGTGCGTTTTTAATATGCTTCAGTATACAACACAGGTGATGTGAGGAAAAAGCACAACAAATAATCATTGTCTTTTTTAATTGATATATCACTTTCTTTACCAGTTTGACAGCAACCCCCTTATTTATGTAGTCACAAGAATATGACACTTTATATTTATTCTCATGTAATCATCTGGATTTCCATCCACATTTTATGTTCATTGTGATGCAATCTCTAAGATCCACCAGAATCCAACATTTAATATTTATTTTCAGATAATCGGCAAGGCACCTGTTGGTTGAGTATCATTGATGGAAAATGTGAAGATAACCTTCCAGGACTGCTGACCCAGTCTGAATGTTGTGGTTCAATTGGTCAAGCATGGGGAAGTCCATGTGCTCCTTGCCCACCTCAAAGTAAATCTTAAGCTGTTTGCATTTATTTTTCCTGTATCCGGTGAATGTGGGGTTATATTGTATTAATACATTGTGTTTCTCATATAGTTCACAGGGTCTCTGAAGAGACAAAGATAAAATAGGACTACTGCACCTTCAAGCATGTCATACAAGGCAACTAATATGAGGTTGGGCATGGCGCTGGCAGCCTCATCATGTACAACAAATTGCCACAGAAATCATCACTGAAAGAGCATGTGAATGCTTGGTGCAGGCTTCTTGCTAGGGAACCAGCTACAGTGGTGGCTCCAATGCTCCTTAGGGAGCACAAGGGAAAATTAAAATGGTGACGATATCTGACCTTCACCTTGCTAACAATGGATAGGACATATTGAGAAAACCTGCTGACAGCATTACCAGGAAGTCATTGTTTGGAATCTTCAAGGTGGGAGAGGAAGTAAAGGTAAAGAGGTAAAGGATCCCGTTACACGCCCATTGAGGCATATTGGGAATATGGTGTTAGGCCCATATTTTCTTGACCATTGGCACACTAGGAGTGATGTGGTCAGCATCATGCTGTGCTTTAACCTTCCCAGAGGGAGAGGAAATGGTAGACCAAAAAACGCATGGAGAAGAGAATTGGAGACAGAAATTAAAGTAATGAGGAAGGCATGAAAGACCTTGAGCCTTGAGCTGATGGCAGGTGATGAAGGAATTGGAATGAGTTTGTTGAATGGCTATGATCCCTGGGGATATGAATAGTAATGAATGAATAGGCGAGCTTACTTAGTCGTTCCCCTTCTACCGCGAGCTTACTTTGTATAAATGTCTTTTTTTGGGGTGAGTTTCTGTGGACTTGCATTGTACACATAACTTTTTATTGTGTCAAATTTGGGTTTACACTCTGTCAGTGTATTTTTTTATTTCTTAATTGTTTGTGTACTTTCTCTTCAAGTACCATGATGAATTTATTAGGCAATCGTGTCTCTCCAAAACTTCTGATCTCTGGGGCTGTTGCTTAGTTCAGTTTTGAATTCTCTTCAGTGCTATATTATTAAGTTAAGTGACCATGATTTATTGTCTTTTGTTTCTTTTTCCATTAGTTTTACTTGTTGTCACAGGGTGTTAATACTTTCTTCTTCTTGTAACATGTTTTTAATAAATGACTGAAATGAGCTTCCATTGTATTAATACATATTTGTTTTTATGTGGACCAGACTTTCCATTGTATAAATGCACATTTAATTATGTAATACCTGCATTGTAAATGTGGACAGCATTACATTTTTTCTGATAAAAACTAATTTGGAACAAAGTGTACAAGGAAAAATGCTTGCGAAGATTAAAGGCAGAAGGTAAAATAACTACAAAGATAAGGCACATGCAGACAGTGTACATTAAATTAAACATGTAATGGGGAGGGGACAACATAAGACTATTCTAACACTATGAACAATGATTAGCAAGAGAGATGGACATACTGATCACTAGGATATTATGGTAGAGGTGAAGGCTAGAAACCATTTTGATTGTATGGAAACATCAGTCAAGCACTGTGGACAAAAAAATGACCAGTTACTCTGTTTCATATCATCAGCTTCATTTTCCTTTACTCTCCTTACATAGCACAGAGCTACAGCTGGTCCACTTGCTGGAAGCCTGCACCAAGTAATCGCTGGCTCTTGTAGCGATGGTGTCTTTGGCAATTTGTTTTACATGATGAGTTTGCCATCCCCATGCACAACTTCATATTAGTCACCTTGTATCTGTTATGTATGACAAGGAAATAAATGGGCAATCATTGTTTATTCTGTCAGAAGAAGTTAGAAAATTCCAGGTACTTTTATTGTTTGATATTCATTGTTAGAAGAAAAAAAAAACTATTGGTTGTGTTAGGTGTGTGCTAGCAACTTTATTTTATACTAAAGTAATTTGAAATTTCACAGGTGAGCTCCACTGTCCAAAAGGGTACACGTTCAAAAATGGTGTGACCTGTGTAGGTATGTATATAAATGTAAAAAACATTGGCATGTATATAAATGTGAATTAGTATAGATACATAATTTGTACTGGTATATAGGTAAAGAGGTAAAGGTAAAGGATCCCATTACACACCCATTGAGGCATATTGGGAATATGCTGTCAGGTATATAGAAAATTGATTATATATAAATGTGTAAAGAAATGTAATGTGTGTAGAAGTAGGCACAGAAATAATATTTAATATTGCAAAAAAAAAGTTATATTTAAAAAAAAAATTTTTTTCATCTTCTTGGCTTTAGTAAAGAGAAAGATATTGGTAGTTTAGTTAACAATTTGAAAGGTAATACTTTTACTTCCAGTCCTGAGTGAATATCTAGTAAACAAGGAACCACCCGAAAAAAACTTAAATGTAAACCCATTTTAACTTTATTCATTTAAATGACAGGTTAAATGATTAAGATATTACTGGCCTGGGAGAATAAACTGATAGACCTACAAGAAGATGTTCCACTTTAGATTACTTTGTTTAATCAACGCTTTTTTTGCTGAAGCATCCAAGAGTCAAAAGAATTATTATTATGATGAGGAAACCTGATTTATGCAAAATTTGTCATACATTTTTTTGATAGATTGTAAAAGAATATGTTCTGTACAATAAATACTGATCTGCTTCTACAATGACATGAAAGTAACAGATTGTGAATGGACTGTTACCTGTAGCAATGGTCTGATGGCAAGTAATGAAAGAGCAATACTGTACTCAGTGCAAATGTTTTATCAGTAGTAGCTGACCCGAAGCTAACAGAATTGATCTGTGATCTGTCTGATACTAATTCATCTACTTTTTGTCATATTACATTATAACAGTGCTCTTCTGAATGAGATTTTTAAATTTGTATAACTACTTGACATATAATTAACACCATTACTTCCATATTTTAATCTTGTTTTATTAATATGTTTTTTAAACCAAAGTTCTGTCACATATTATAATGTAATATAAAGAACAATTTGGAAAGGTTTAGTTTAAAATGGTAATATTTCTTCTCCCCCCCCCCCCCCCCCCCCCATTTTTTTAGATTGTCTTAACTCTAACAAACAATTGACATTATGCATGTTCAATGTGTATGGATTTTGGAGCAGGTGATGTTCATGTAGACGGCTCAATGATTCTTCTTCTTCCTCTTTCCTCTTCACCTTTCACCTCCCTGTAGAAAATACTCGTATCTCTCCATGTGGACAATATCTCTTAACATTTCTTAGCACTGGAGATGTGAAAATAAACAAGACCAACTTTCCTTAAGCATGAGTCTGACTAAATTGGATCAACATCAGAAAACTAAACATAACAGTGTGGGGATCTGCATCACATTTGCCAGAAATAGAAAACAAGCAGGCAGGTGACAGATGACAATTATAACCAAAATAATAAGCCGCCATTTCAAGTTGCAGCAAATAAAAGGATTAGTACTTGCATGATGAAATAATCTTCCAGCGATCAGATTTTTGTCTGTTGTATTATTCTCCACACTAGGGAGTTTCTTACTTGTACCCGCTAATCACCAGCAAGGATCTCAAGTCTAGCTATAGTTTCAGACTGTCAGTATATGTCAACAATTAGAGTGTCATAATTCCACTGTGATGCTGACAGTCAAGATAAAGAGCACTGAAAAAACCTTGGTGCAGCTGTAGAAAAGGATTTATGCTGCCTGTGGAACAACAGTAATGGGCAATAGCAATATAGGACAGTAAATTTATATACAGCTAACATAGTAAGTTTCCTTACTGCCTTACTTTGTGTTGGCATAATTTATAAGATAATGATGTAGCTATCGAATTGTAATGGATTCAAACACAGTTATTGTGACAACAAAATAAGAAGGATGACACTGCAACTCATGACCCACGTGGGTCCTTCCTCACCTCTCCTTTAAAGTGTGAAGGAGCTAAAGGTCCAGAACACTAGTTCAAACAGGGTAACTTCTGATAATTAGATTACCCCCTGTTGAATTGTTTTCCACACAATTCTGTTGCTGATTCTGATAGAGATCAAGCATTTTTAAAAAATAATTTTCTGTCTGTTCAGATATCAACGAGTGTGAGCGCATTCCCAATATCTGCAAAGGAGGTGGACAGTGTGTCAACACAGAGGGCTCTTACACATGCACCTGTCCTCCAGGTCTTTCATTGGACAGTACTGGGCGCAGATGTATTGGTGAGTGCTTGCAGTTATGTTAGCCATATTCTAGAGATGATTGCTGGGAGTTGTGCTTGCTTTCATTTTTGAGCCACAGATATTTTTTATATCTTAAAGCGGTAACTCTTTCTGTCCCAGGCAGTTTTTAACATTTATCCTGGCACCAAAACTGGATGCCTATTGCTTTGCCGCAGGTAATGTTTTGAAAAGAGCAGTAAACATATTTGTAAGAAAGTATTTCATAATATGTATAGAGCCTATGTAAATTGGCTGAGGAATACTGAAGTTTTGTAAGACTTATATGCAACAAATAAATTTCTTTTTATGCAGTGTAAAAACCAGATGCAAGGAAATTTTACTGTGACCTGTCAGACATAATAGGTGGTCCTTGAGAGTATAATGCATATATTGCAGCACACTATATGGTTCTTGACATAGAAGAGTAAAGTTAATCATTTCTGACAGGCTGCTACTAGTATTACATATAGTTAACTGCCAAAATTTGTATTATAGACTAAACAGTAGTACACAACTAATGATATTAGATTTGAAAAAAAAGTAATCGTGGTTAAACTTTAGATTAGGTCAGGAATATAAATCAAGTAATGACAAAAACATCTATATTAACACATCTGTGTGGTATATGCTTTGTTGCTCCTTGTAATTCTGAAAGTTACGCCTAAATTTTCCTACCAGATCTGAGACGGAGTAACTGTTACCAGGATTACACACGAATGTTCTGCTCACTGCCCTTTATGGGCTTGTACACCAGGTCAGACTGCTGTTGCTCTATAGGTGCTGCCTGGGGAGACCCTTGCGCTACATGTCCAAGATCTGGAACAGGTTTGTGTGTTTCCTTAACCAGGAATATTACTATTATTAATTTTTTATCAGGTTTTCAAAAATAGGGCAGGGTCATAAGTAGGTTCATTACCAGGAAAACTATGTGATGTGGATTGATTGTTAGATCATTTTTCTTTCATAATTCACATTTTCCATCGTGTCATTCATTCTTTACCTTCTACAATACCCAGTATGTTTATCTGGATGAGAGCTGAACTCTTCGTTCTTTATTTGTTTCTCAAAATAATTTGTATTTTATTGACTTCATCTGTTTTTCACATCGCTGTGTTTTATTTTTGTTTATTCTGGTCTTTTTAGCCATGTTTAACAGACCTTTTTAAATTTGGACTTTTTTTTTCTTTCTATCTCTACTAAGAGTCATCTGTTTGGCTTTGATAGCACAAAGTTCATGAGAAGATACTTTACTGCCACTGTGATGTTATGGTACCTGGAGAGCATTAGCTTATTGCACTCTTCTTTATTGAAGCCAAGTTTGTTCTGCCTTATGCATCTAGTAACCTGACTAGTATCTTACTGTAGTCCTGCTTTCTTGTTTTCAGAGGATTTTGAGGTATTGTGTGCTGATGGCAAGCCTGGGGAACCCATTAAAGGTACATGTCTTAAACCCTTTTTTTTAATTGAAGGTTGTTTTTTTTATTTGCAACTTTCTTTGAAAGGCTATCATCATAATCATTTCCTTTATAGTCTGCTTCTCTCTCCCCCCCCCACCTTGCAGGAAGCCTGCACCAGAGTGTTCATGTGCTCTTGCAGTGGTGGCTTCTGGGTAATATGTTTTACATGGGGAGGTAATAAGCCCCCATGCACATCCTTATATTAGCCACCTCTTACAACAACATCCTGGGGGGGGGGGGGGGGTTAACCTTTTTTATTTCATTGTCTTCTAAGAGACCCCTGGGAACTAAACAGGGCTTTAGAAGGATGCATTGTGGGATTTTCAACTTAATCATAGAAATTTGTTGGTAGGAAATGTGATGGTCTTTGTATGAAAAATTTGGAATGAAGCTGCAATCTTTGTTTTTAAACAACTCATTCATTAAATAAGTGAAAGAGAAAAACCAAATAATGTTGTTTATTAGTTATTTTCTTTATATGAAGATCCCGTTACTTAAAACTGTCTCCAAAGAGAAGTAATAACAGTTGTATTTATGGTGCCAGATGTAAATGAGTGCACAATGTTTCCTGGATTGTGCACAAATGGAAGATGTAAGAATACAATTGGCAGCTTTGAGTGTGAGTGTAATCCTGGCTTTGCAAAGGACAGCTTAGGAACCAATTGCACAGGTAATGATTTTTTAAATCTGATTTCTACTACTTCATTTGCACTCATATAACCCCATCTACATTTCTCATAAAGTTGGCGGGTCTGTCTCAGGCTTCTCTCATTGCCATACAGTTTTTCTGCTGCTGGGGTTCAAGAAGGCCATGCTGTCAATCTGTTCCTCTGATGGAGTCATCATTCTTGGAAAACACATCCTGCTGTTTATTTGTCTTTCCCATATGAACATATGTCTGACTATCCAGATTTGTAATTTGTTGATCGGATGGTACTCGAGTCAGTCTGATTTGAAGTTTACCAGCAGTGTTTTTTTTATTGTTTTAAATTACTCATATCAGTTAGTATGTAGGTTTTATTCATGCTTAGAATTTCATTTTAATGTAAATTTGTTAGCAAGTGTAGGTATATGTCTGTTCATTACTGTCAGGCATAAGTTTATCTGCTTGATCACATATACACAAAATGAGATACATTTTAAGTTAATTTAAAAAATTTGTATTGACGTATAAATCCTAGTTTAGTGCTGAGACTCAGAAAAGATAAAATGAGTTCCTATTATTTTTTTTAAACAAAATGCACAGAAAGTAAGTTAGATTTATTCAGGGTCTTTAACAAAATGTATGCACACTTTAATCAAGGGTATATAGATGCTCATTTTGATGCCAATACTTTGTGTTTCTTATGTAGTGTGGTAAATGCTTAACAAATGATGTTAGTTGTTATCCTATATTTAAAATCCCAGCTTTTTCTGTCAGTACGTAACGCTAATGGGTTGCAGCTTTGGTTGAAAGTTAGACATTAATTGTATTGTTTCCCTATATATACTCTCCCGAAAATAGTAAGAATGCACAAATGACGGTGTGCACAAAAATATATTTATAGAATGTGTGATTTCCGTATACACACATTGGGATCCTCGCTGCTGCTATGTAGTTCGTGTACTGAGGTGATGCACAGTGGTTTTTTAAAATTACTTTTGAATAAGTAAAATTGCCGTTAGGTATTGGTGCTTTTGAATTTAATTCCCGTCTTATGACGGGCTTGAACACTAGTCATTATAGAAAATACTACAAGATAGTGACAGCACACGTAACACTTAAGCAATGCAATTAATTTTGAAGTGATAAAGAAAATGTGAAATGATGTAACATCCAAATATTTGACTTTTACCTGTGGGACACTGAAAAAAGAATGCATGTGTGGTAAAAAGAATACAATCACTAACACACCAAAAACTATAAAGAACGATTGAAAAATACCATGCAGCTCACCCAGCAGATACCTTCTTGGCATTTGCTATTTACTTTTTCACTGCTGTTAACATTGCACATTAAACTAATTATCACCTTTTTGAAAACTTACACAAGTTCAACATTTGTCATAGATTATTGCCTCTAAGTACACAGTTATAGAACTTCTTTGAATTGGGAAAAGAGTGCCTTTAGAGTCTGTTCAGATGTTTTAAATAGTCTGCCTTAATGAGCATAGTATGCCTTAGGGGAATGTGATGTTTTGATAGACATTGATGAATGACATCAGTCTTTGGACATTCTGATGTACATACATCTTGTAAGAGTGTGGTATTTTGAGATCTGTTTATCATGAGTGTTAAATTTTGTTTGTTGATAGTGCTTTTTGTTTTCTTCTTCAAGTGCCATGCCAGGCGGTGGAGGGGATCATGTCTTTCCACTACTTCCTATCTTCAGTACTATTAAGCAGTTGTATTGTTGACTTCTTACCATGCTGTGATGTCAAACTATCCAGTATCTTCTCTCTTTGTCATCCTCTTTCTCTTTTTTCATCAATCTGTCCTGTTGTCACAATATTCTCCAGTTTTCTTCTTCCCATAACATGCTCAAAGAAATCGGATTGCTTCCTTCAAACATGAAGAATATGATATATTTTTTTATATATTGACGAGTGTAATTTGTCTATGAAAATATTTACTGATACTGTAATACAGGTAAATCTATACAGAGCATTCATTCGTCACCCTTTAGCTCCCCAAGGAGCAAAGGCCTTCCACAAACTTATACCACGTCTTCCTGCACTGTACCATCAGCTGAAGGTCTTTCCGTGTATCTTCCTCATGCATTTTTTACTATCCCTCTACACCTCTTACCCTGTGGGTTCCAGAACAACAGTCTTTAAAGAAACAGAGTACAATACATTATTAAATATTGATGAGCATAATAAGTCTATTGAGGATATGACATATTTTCAGATGCTGATGACTGTGTTATGTCTACTGAGAGTAAAGTATTTTAGTCTTAATTTGAGAACATGACGTGTCTTAATGAGAATATGGTACAGATATTGATGAGCATAATAAGTCTATTGAGGATATGACATATTTTCAGATTCCAATGACTGTGTATTGTCTACTGAGAGTAAAGTAAAAGGTAAAGGAACAGAGTACAATACATTATTAAGGCATATTGATGGCATATGTCTGTTGAGGCCCATATCATCTTTTCCGTGACACTGTGTTATGTCTGTGAGAGTAAAGTATTTTAGTCCGCCTTTGAGACCTTCCCAATGAGAGTACAGATTTGATGAGCATACCCAAGTCTATTGAGGCCTAAAATATTTTCAGATTCCAATCGTCTGGGTATTGAACTATGAGAGTATAGTGTCACATGACGTGTCTTAATGAGAATATGGTATTATGACAGATATTGATGAGCATAATAAGTCTATTGAGGATATGACATATTTTCAGGTGCTGATGACTGTGTTATGTCTACTGAGAGTAAAGTATTTTAGTCTTAATTTGTGAACATGACATGTCTTAATGAGAATATGGTATTATGACAGATATTGATGAGTGCAGGATATCTATGGTCAGCATCTGCAGTCCAGGCTTTTGCATAAATGAACCTGGAACATTCCGCTGTGAATGTGGTGTGGGATACAAGGGTATCATGATGAATCAGATGTGTGTAGGTAAGCCATATTACATATGATGTCATGTAGAATCAGCCAAAACTTTCTTGTTATAGCCATACCTTATTCTTTTGGTTATGCTGTTAACCATTGTTAGAAGGTGAGTGACGTTGTTAAGTAAATCTTGTAGCATGTATAATAGGCTAGCCTGTCTTTGAAAAGCTTTTTTTCAATGCATTTTTTTCATCTATTGTTATCCAAAAATTGACTGATTCTGCTCAGGGTAAACTATATTTTTGTCTAGATTGTGTACATTTTTAAGATGCAAAATTTCAGTGTTTGAAGGCATTGGTGCTTTTTCTCTAAGATATTGATGAGTGTGAGGAAAGCAAGGCCTTATGTCGTGGAGGAAGCTGTGTGAACACTGAAGGAAGTTATGAGTGTCTTTGCCCAGAAGGCCATGAGCTTGCACCAGATGGACTTCAGTGCAAAGGTGAGCACCATACATGCCACATGCTATGGTTTACCCATAATCTGTACAAGGTGTTTGCGTTTTCAGATGTGTACACCCTGTACATAATTTCTGTAAAAGTTTTCTAACCCATTCCCCTTATTACTGTGTCTCAGAGTTCTTTTATAAGGTCCTATTGAACACAGGATTTCCCAGTCTGTTAGTGATAATTAAGCACAGAAATAGACTAAATGATGACACCATCACATTATTTTTACAGTGTAAAACTCAGACATTTATTGTTTGAGTTTTAAAATAAGTGAAGGGAGCCGCGCTAGCGTAGTGGTTACCACACCGCTCTGGCGACCGGGTGATGCAGGATCAAACCCGGGCGACGGCATTTGAGGATTTTTCGTCGACCGGGATTTGGACTGGATTAACTCGAGATCTGGCGAGAACATTTGAAGGAGTGTTGTCGACCAGGGATTGGCGGCTCCTGAGCCGACCCAGCTCTAATGGGTACCTCCGAAATCGGCGAGTATTTGCCTGAATGGCGAGGGACACCTGTCTCTGTACAAGAAAAAGGGATACTCACGTAAAATCAATGTCAGGTTAGACATTAATAATAACCTGAGATTTCGCCTCGAGTATTAGCGGGCGTACGAAAAAAAAAAAAAAAAAATAAGTGAAGACCTGCTTTAAAAGGCAAAGTCCCTGTACCTCATTTATAATGCAGTGCACTGTAATTGAAAATATTTTTACACGAATTAACTCTTTTGATATGTTTTTTTCAGTCTTTGTACAGGTTTTACGGGTATTTGTTCAGGGTTTTGGATTTTTTAAACAGGTTTTTCATCTCCGAGGTGCGGCATGTATGGAGCACTGTTTTCATTTCTTTCAAAGTTTTCTACATAAATCAATTGCTCAACATTTATTGAACTGGGTATAAACATAACAACTAAATAATACCAAGTTTAGATGTCATAGACACTTTATATCCTAATTGTTACCCAGCAGAATTTGAACAGGATATTTTTCTTCATTAATTAAATAACAAAAAGAAGTGTAGATGAAAAAGTGGCAATGCCTCTGAATTGATACACCTGACTGCTTTAATCTTTTGTGATTAAAAGGTAAAGATAGTCCCATAGCAGATACTGCTGTAGGGGAATGAAGTGTTAGAGACTTCACCATACTAGGTCCAGCATCTAGATGTGGGGTGACCAGTTCCCTTCTTCGCTGCCTTTTCCTTCCTTAACTCAAGATAAAAGCCAGGTACCCATTTACAGCTGGGTAGACTGGAGCGTGATGATACCATGAATCAAACCCAGTACCTTTGCTGTGAGAGACCAGCGCTCTGACCACTCTGTCAATCAGACGCTCGTGATTACAGTTATTTAATAAGTAGTTTGACTTTTTTATTGTTAGTTACACTTTCTTAGTCATGACATATTTCCCTAGAATTAATATATCAATAATTCGTTTTAAACATACAGAGGTCATCGGTGGAAAATATTAAATTGCCTATGTATATTTGTACGTAAAGTCAGCCCTTGTCAAGTTATCAGGCATATCACCGTCACTCTTCAGCTCCTGAAGGAGAATAGGTCTTCAAGAAGTTGATGTCAGGTCTTCAAGAAGTTGATGTCAGGTCTTCAAGAAGTTGATGTCAGGTCTTCAAGAAGTTGATGTCAGGTCTTCAAGAAGTTGATGTCAGGTCTTCAAGTCCCATGCCATGACCTCAAGGTCTTTCCATTTCTTCTTCCAATTCATGTCTGTCTCCAGTTGTGTTCTCCTTGTGTTCTATAGTCTCCCTCTACCATGAGAAGTCTCCCTCTACCATGAGACATATAAGAAAAACAAAAACTCTCCATCAATTCAGCTCTAGATTACTTTTACTATTTCCTATTTTATCTGTCTTTCTTTGGAATTGCCTCTGGTGTCTGGGCATAAAATATTATTTTTTAAAAACAGAGTAACTAAGAAGCACCTGTACTTCTTAGATATTTCTTTGTTCACTTTTGTTTTGCAGTATTGCTCTCATAAAATATTTTTTTAAACTTTTCCTTGTTTAGACATTGATGAGTGCTCCTCCAGCAGTAGCATTTGTTCGAATGGGCATTGTGAGAACTTCATGGGAGGCTACCAGTGCATATGCAACCAAGGCTACATGCCAAATGACCTGAAGTCAGTGTGTATTGGTATGTCTTAGTAAATTGCACATATGATGTACCCACTGTTTATTTTTTTTTTCTTCAAAACGTGAAACAAACAGTTCATTGTTTTATTATTCTTTGCTATAAATGATTTGATTCATTATTTCATCTTTTAATCACACAGAGGTGATTTAGTGGATATCTTCATATTTTTTTTAACTTAAATAATCTGGTTTACTGTTTTAAGTTACTTATTACTTATTTTATTTTTATTTTTACCTCAGTTTTAAGGAGGTTTAATTTTGTTCCTTTTACTTTAAATTCATTTTTAAAAGTTTATTTGATGTCTTTGTGATATGCTTAAAGATAATAAAAGGTGGGTTGTATCTGGAAACACTAATGGTCTATCCTCTTGTATGTCAATAGATTATCTGTATCTTTTCACTGGTTCTTCAGTGAACCTGTTTATCTAACAAGAAACCAGAGTTCACCCCTGGCAAAGAACCCAACTATGACAGACCTGACCTTTTGGTTATGTACATTATATTTCATTCACTTATTTGTTCATTACCCATCAGCCCCTTGTAGAAGTTATGCCTTCGTAGAGAGAGGAAGGGCAGAATGTCAGACAGGCCCACGTGCCAAATTCTTAATCCTTTGAAAATAAAGTTTGTTCGTTCACATCATGTCCTCCTGTCATGTGCCATTCATTCAAGTTCTTTCCACCTTTTCATTATCCTGTTTAATTTTGTCCCCAATCCCTTTCTCATGTGTTTTTGGGTCTCCCTCTATTTCTTTCACCTTGAGGCTTCCAAACATATGGACAGCCTTGCTGAGTGTTATCAGCTGATTTTATCAGTTGTGTTCTATCAAATGCCAATTTCTTTTCTAAACCTGTTGTTCTGTTGGTACTTGTCTAGCTCTTTCCAACAATTTCCACATTGGTGATCTTATCATACCATTTTAATCCTTCTACTATGTGCAAGAACCTATTTATGATGTTTTTAACTTTGTTAGAAAACAAAAATGTCAAAACACTTTTATTGCTGAAGTAAAATGGAAGACATCTCCACACTACACTTACTGGAAAAAGTTGGGAGATATTTTACTTTTGTCTATACTTCTTAGTGTTGATATGCATTATAGATGTGTTTATTCACAAATAAATCAAAATAAAAAATAATCTATTTTTTTGAGTTAAATATTTGGAGAAGAGACCCTGTGAGAGAGTTAAAGATGAAGAATAGATGGCTAGAATGGCAAGAAGATAAGATGAAGGGAAGCATGTGGTCACTGATCTAAATCTTCAATAAAAGCCTTTCCATTGTCTGAGCTGTTTGTTTATCATGTTATATTAAACATAAGATTATTTATTTTTCATTTTATACTACACCTGACATTTGAAGTGACAATTAAATTGATCATTATGTTATGATGGAGAAGGTGATTCATTAGCATAGAAATCACAGACATGGATGGTAAGTTGAGAAGTGGAAGTTCTGAGGATAATAACATTTTGTGCAGGATAACTTTCTTAAATATTTCATGAAGCATATCTAAAATGCAGTGAACGTATACAGCATCCTTTATGTTTTCAGATAATGATGAATGTCAAGACAGAAATGGAGGCTGTCAGACTGTATGTGTCAATACCCCAGGCAGTTTCTTATGTACCTGTGGAAGTGGCTATTTGCTATTGACAGATGGTCGTTCTTGTGTAGGTATGTTTAATCTATAATAACCAGTATAATTTTTCTCAGCATTTTGTAGCAGATTAGAGTTTATATGCCTGCCTTTTAAAAATATACTTAATGATGAGTTTGATGCATTCATCTGTGCATCATTCTCACGTTTTTCTTGTATTTGGATAGAAATGCTTGCTCCTCCCATGCCCCCAACAAAAAAAACCGCAGAGGACAAACATGTAGACAAGTAAATTGTCAATTGAAGACAACAACGTCTGAGATCACAGAGAAAAGAGTCACTGAAAATTGAAAACAGCTGTCCAGGAAATGTGTGCAGCAACCCACTTGACACCTTTTACCCCTTCATTAGAAAGAGAGCACTCTAAATTATTCAGCCAAAAACGTTCTGTCAAAACTCACATTTCTTTCATGACCTTCATCTATATATATCTGGGGAGAGACACGGTGATCATTTTTAGCACTCATTTTCAGCCAGTAAACAAAATAAAGGACCAGACATGTTTGTTTTTATAAATACTTTTCTCCTTGAGCCACTGAGTCACACAGATTTTCCAATCCTCCAAATACAAATTAAAAACAACATCTGTAGCATGGCTTTTATCTCCTGAAAGTTTTATGCTGTGTTCTTCGAACGTCCAATTGACAGAGTGGTTAGAGCACTGGTCTCTTGCGGCAAAAGTGCTAGGTTCAAATCACGGTAACGACATGCTGCCATCTGCCCAGCTGTAAATGGGTACCTGACTCTTTGAGTTAGGGAAGGAAAAGGCAGCAAAGAAGGGAACTGGTCACCCCACCTCTCAATGCTGGACCTAGTATGGTGAAGCCTCTAACACTTCACTCCGCTACGGCAGTATCTGCTATGTGACTACCTTTTCTTGTCTTGGATTAAGATCAGTCAAGGTCATTCACTGTAAAATAATAGTTAGCTAAGATCAGTCAAGGTCATTCACTGTAAAATAATAGTTAGCTAAGATCAGTCAAGGTCATTCACTGTAAAATAATAGTTAGCTAAGAATAGTGTGTACAGTTACAATTATATGTGAAAAAAAAATTGAAGAGTCCTAACTGCACTTTAACCTGTGTCCTGTACTGATTAATGTTAATATCACCTGAGAATAACTACAAATCCACCAGTTAATTTATTAGGAATGCTCCCCTCCCCATTTTTTTTTTCAACCAATTCACTGTGTTACTAGTAAACTGAAATCAGTATATGTGTTAGTTAACCCAGAGAAAGAGCTTTAACCAGATTTTTAAAAATTCCTCTCTGGGTCTCACTTAAGATGAATTAATTCTTCATCAGGATAAGCTTGAGGTGAATGAAACCTTCTTCAGGAATCATTTGAAATGACATAAACCATCCCCCAGGATTCACTTCAAACAAAACAAAAAAAAACCTTCCCTAAGACTAACTTTAACACATTAACTACCGAGTTGGAAAACACTGTGACATAGTTAAATTTTGTTCCAATTTTCATCCTGTAGGTGTATGCACAAAGTGAGCTGTAGTTTTCGTAATTGTTTACAGATTTTTATGAATTACACGTCATTTTAAAGATAAATGAATGGACTATTTCAATAAGCTGAAAATTATGTTTACAGGTATAGTAAATATTATTAATAATTTTAATTGATTGAAAGACAAACAAAGTTTCAAATTTTTCACTATCATAACTGCTTGTGCCCCACCACTATCACAATCACTATTTCAATCAATGTGCACACCGTTTTCACTCTTGTCCTTGTTGCTAGATCTATCAGTCAATTGTTTAACCCTTTCCGACCGAATAAAATATTCATGCCACTATTACCAGGTTGGATTTTTTTTTGGCAAAAAATACCCCAAAATGACACCTGCTAATATTCTACACACCAGAAAGAACTTACATAAGTAATAAGTGTTGTATCATTTTTTATTTATTTGAAATAGTGTCAGGGACCTGAAATAAGAAAAAAAGTCTTTGTTAGATGACGTCCTTCGGCGATGGTAGAGGCTCGGTTGTAGCTGCGCCATTAACAAACAAGCAAATAAACATGCCGTGTCCTATCGAGACTGTGCGTGGTCCCGGCTACCGGGTCTTCCCAGTTCAGGTGGGGCAGAGCTATGTGTCCGTTTGATGTTGTACTTTGTCAGTGGTGGTGGCTCGGCTGTGGCTACGCCTCGATACGTCCGCTACGGTGACTGGCTGCTCTGCCAGATACCACATACTTGTCTCGGAGATATAACCCCCTTTGCATGGTAGAGAGCCATCAAACCTCGGAACATGGCACACACTCCAAAGTGAGACTGGTGCATTATGCTTCTGAGTCTAGGATGCTCCCTGGGGTTGCAAGAAAGCCCACCTCTGCAGCATTTGTGTAGTTGAATCATAGCAAGTACTTAGCATGCAGAAAATTCTCTTGTCCCTCCATGCTAAAACCATCTCTTTATTTGGCATCACTTCACCTTTCGCAATTTTGAAATTCTTCATTTCTAGTGGCAAACCTCGGCGATTTTGCATTAAAGTTCCTGTTGTGTGGATGCCTTTTTCTAACAGTTCCATGGCTAGAGGATGTCCTGTGTAGTATCTGTCAGTAAACAAGTGATAGCCATGGCCGTTAGCTTTCTGTAATAGCTCATTACAAAGATGCAGAATGATTCTAGCAGTAAATGGAAGATCTGGTCGTGTAAGCGGGTTTTTTATAGCACCATAATATGGCTCAAAAGCACACAAATATCCAGTATGGCAATCAGCCAGTGCAAACACTCTAAGTCCCCATTTGTTTGGTTTTTGTGGATTATACATTTTGAACTGAGTCCTACCTTTGAAACATATTGTACTTTCATCTACAACAATATTTTGATGTGGAATAAAAAGTTCAAGACATTTCTCCTTCATATGAAGTACAATATTTCTGATTTTACAGCCTCGTGTCTGTCTAGCTCCATCACACTGGTTTGGTGGCTGTACATGCAGCATCCAGTGAATCTGGTGAAATCTTTCATGTGAAAAGACATCCCGATAAAAAGGAATATAATCAATCCATTCTACAGAAAAATATTCTTTTACCACGCCACCCTCTTGCATTCCCATTCTCAAAATGACTCCAAAATAAGCCTTTATTTCAGAAATCGTTACATCTTTCCATGTATGCCATATGGAGCTTGGAGACAGTGTTTTATTTTTCAATTGGTCAGCTACATACCGGTTGGTTTCATTGACTATCTCTAGCAATGATGATGTGAAAAACAACTGAAAGAAACCACAAATATTGTCAGGAATATCACAATCAAGAAGCTGTGTACACCTGCATTGTGTAATGAAAATTGTAAATGATTTATGCAACAAGAGTGTGATTGAGATAACTTCACCCATTGTGCTGGTACTTCCTCACTTTCACCATCTTCATTACGGTCATTGTCATTGCTACTGCCAGCTTCATCACTGGTACTGGAATCATCTGTTACAGAATCGCCTAATATAAAATCACTGTCATCTATATTTATCTCATCCCTTTCACTACCACTATGGGAGCCGCGCTAGCGTAGTGGTTACAACACCGCTCTGGCGACCGGGTGATTCAGGATCAAACTCGGGCGACGGCATTTGAGGATTTTTCGTCGACCGGGAATTGGACTGGATTAACTCGAGACCTGGCGACGACATTTGAAGGAGTGTCGTCGACCAGGGATTGGCGGCTCCTGAGCCGACCCAGCTCTAATGGGTACCTCCGAAATCGGCGAGTATCTGCCTGAATGGCGAGGGACACCTGTCTCTGTACAAGAAAAGGGATACTCACGTAAAATCAATGTCAGGTTAGACATTAATAATAACCTGAGATTTTGCCTTGAGTATTAGCGGGCGTACGAAAAAAAAACAAAAAAAACTACCACTATTATCAGTCTCCTCTAGAAAAGTCACTACTTCGGAGGCAGTCATTTGCCAGGCATATTTGCTTGTTGATGCCAGTTCCCCCCCCCCCCCTCCCCCGCCCCCCCCCCCCCCCGACGTTCTACTATTCAATTTACCACAAATAGTTCGTTTCCCTGTTTTACCACACAAATTTGTGCCATAAAATAATGGTACAATGCCTCTGCTAACTGGGAAAGACAAACGACCATAAAACCAGTTGTTTCGTCTTGTGTCTAACTGGGTAAGACATTCGACCAGAACGGGAAAAATTGATTGTCTTACCCAGTCAGACACACGACCGGAAAGGGTTAAACAAGTTTCTAGCCTGTTCAGCCGTTAGACGAGATGTACAAGTATTTTTTGTGGTCCTATCACTAGTTGTCACTGTAAACAGTTTTACACGATTTGGTCACTAACCCGAAACGTTGACAAATTTGAATATAATATCAATTTTCCAGTATTCTACAACAACCATGCTTTGGGAATTTATCTTCCGGTGGTAAATTAAAATCTCAAACCAGATCGGAATGTGTTTCGGCACATATTTCATTCGTTTTCTTACTAAACTTAGATCGGCGTTCCCAACGGCTCGTGGTTCTAATGTGTTTATTTCGTGCGCCATGGACAACGGCTCGTGGTAGTTAATGTGTTAAATAACAAACCATTCCTTGGATTTACTTGAAGGAATCTTTCCCAGTGATTCACAAGAAATAAACCTTTCCCATGATTCACTTAGTATGAAAGATTCCTCCATTAGAGGTGAAAGAAATCTTTCCCAGGATTTATACAAGATGACTGTACTTTACCACACTAATAAACTTACATGCTTTTAAACATTTTGGATATAGTTTCAGAAAAAAAATATCTTGTTTTTTTAAAAGAAATTTGAACACAGTCAACTGACAAAGATTTAGCAGAAAATCGTGATCATATATCTTTGGACAGTAATAATTTTGCTAATTTGTATTTGTAAGTTTGAGTAATTGCTATTTTATTTTATTTAAATTACAAATTCTCGTGTCATGAATTACTATTCAGATGTTGATGAGTGTAAAGAGCAGAGCAACATTTGTGATGGTGGACGCTGTGACAATCTGCCTGGTTCCTACAGGTGCTTATGTACGGGTGGACTTACTACCTCATCAGATCAAAAGAGATGTCTTGGTGAGCCAAATTTGTTTAAAGTTTGGTAAGAGTAGTGTGAGTAAATGAGTAAATCTTATATTTTAATTTGAGAAGTATGAAACTGGTATATTTTTTAATATGATTATGAAGATCAAGAAGAATAATGCAGTTTTATTATTACAAGAGTAGCATTGTTGGCTATTTGCATATTAGTTTCAAAAAATGAAAATTATTATGGTCATTTTTGTTTAATTATAATGGAACATAACAATTAACAATATTTAGGGGGTTGAAGTGGCTAAGAGGTATCACTGCCATTTCCATGGAAAGACTTTTTACTTTCATCATCGAGTCACATATTCCCATGTTTGTAGAATTCTATTTTATTTTTCTCTATGGACACATTCTTACAAAATCAAGATCTTTTAATTGCAGATTCAGACACTGAGCAGCTAGATTAAAGAGAAGAGTATTCTTAGACCTCTGCATTGCTGAAAAAAATGTATAACAATCTTAAAAAAATGTTATAGAAAGTTCACTGTTTTTGCAAACAATATGCCTGTATATTGTTGAAAATATACGTATGGCTCAGAGACATGGCATGTCTCAAAAAGTATCACCTCCAAGCTACAGACATTTGTAAATAGATGTCTCCGACGGATCCTCCGTATAAGATGGCCAGATGTAATAACAAATATAGAGCTAAGGAAAAGATGCTGGCAACAGCCAATACAAACAGAAATTAAGGTAAGAAAGTGGGAATGGATAGTACATACACTCAGAAGAGAAAAATCGAGCACAGCCAGAATTGCCCTTGACTAGAACCAACAAGGGAAAAGAAGAGTGGGAAGGCCAAAGAGAACTTGGAGAAGAACTGTTGAAGAGGAGGCTAGGGAAATTGGAATGACTTGGGCACAGCTGAAAAAGCCAAAGTAAAGACTGAGACTCAAGGGATTTCCCCAAGCTTAGTGAACAATACTGGGTTCTCAGTACGATTCTCCACAAGGGGAATCAAAATGAGATTAAAGTGGTTAGTCTTTCAGTGATGTTTCAAAACAAGTCATGACTTTCAAATATATCACAATATATTAGAGATAATGTTTGGACACTTATATCCTATACCTTTTGATAGCAGACAAAGAAGAATATTTCTGAGTGCCAGTCAATTTTGAAAAGTTAATACTTTCAACAACACTGAAAAGAGACAAGCCAACGTTGGTCAGATTTTAGGGAGGTGCATGTTTCCCTATAATATCAATTTCATGTACATCCATACACACATATTCTGCTGCGTATATACACATCATTCACATGCTTTTCATGCTTTTTTAATAATATTTATTATTGTTATTGTTTAATCATTTAATATGATATACTCTTTCTTATGTAAACATGTGTAGCCTGTTGTTTGGGACATTATTGTTTCCCCATTTCAGATGTTGATGAATGCCTCTTGAACAAAAATCTGTGCTTAAATGGTATCTGTCAGAATACACATGGCTCTTTTGTTTGCAAATGTGACAATGGTTACTCAGTGAAAACCCAGATCAGAGCAACTGGATGTACAGGTATGTTAGTTGACAATGTTTGACATTGTTGTCACATGAAGACTGACCATCCTCCTCACTCTTATTTTTAAGTTTGTACTGTTCGTGGAGATTCTAAGGAAGAATATAACTTATGTAAACTATGCAGCACCTTTCTGTTATATACAGGTTATAACTTGTGACTCAGAAGTATTTGTCATCTTAAAATGAGCTCAAATATTATTTTAGACATAGTTTTTCACATGAGTTATAATTAGTTATATTTTTAATATAAATAAATTGTGAAAATATAGACATTTGAATAAATAATGCAAACATTTATTCATCATTTGCTCTTTATGGAGCATTGAGGCACCGCTACAGCAGGTCCTGTTACAGGAAGCCTGCACCAAGCATTTACATGATTTTACAGTGGTGGTTTTTGTAGCAAATAATTTTATATGATAAGGATGCCATCTCATATGCAACTTCATATTAGTCGTCTTGTACGATGTGCCAAAAGGATCAATAGTTTTTTTCTTTGTCTCTTCAGAGATCCATTGAAACAAAACAGGGCAAACATATTTTATAGTGTGAATAAACAGTGAAAATATATTACAATAAGGAACATAAAACTTGATTCATCACAGATGACAATGAATGTGAAGTGGGTACATCAGGCTGTGATGAGAATGCTGTTTGTATTAACACTCAGGGTTCCTTTAAGTGTGACTGTAAGCCAGGCTATACAGGAGATGGATTCACATGCAGAGGTAAGATTTTCATGTCTTCTAGAGCCTGAAAAATAACACATACTGAATGTTTTTAGTGGTCTTTAGTGATGTACATTTCACATTTCTTTTCTTCTGCTCTGATATTCACACTAGGAGTCATGTATCTATCAGAAGTAGAAGTATGAATACTTGTTTATCCTGTGAACTTTTTTATTTGTTATTGTACTCGTAGAAGTAGATCAAATCTGAATTACTTCTGTTAAATCAGAAGTGATAATTTTGTTGTTTAACTATGGAGCACACAGACATTTAGTGCTTTCTACATAACACCCAAACCTTTAACACATCCAAGTTTCTTTTATATGAGATAAATTGTTTGGTTAAGATACTATTACTTTGACTCATTAAGAAGGTTCATTTCAGTGTCAAAATCAGCCAAACTGTACAATTTTAATTTTGTTTAAGAATTTGGCTCTGCTCAGCAGCAATAAACTTGCAAGCAGAATTTATTTTGCTCAGTTAGCCTGGGATACACCTTTGTGAAATGAATAAAACCAGCAGGCTAGTAATTTAAAGTTAACAGACAACAGATGTATGCTGATTTCTTAGCCATGATGCATATGGCCAGCAACCAGATTTTTTCAGCCCAGTTGTCTTGGACAGTCCACAAGGGATTTTCCATGTTGTCTCTTAACTTTGTTTTTTGTCTTACATTTGCATCTAAGTATGCTTTGAGCTTCTGTTTGTATTTATGTCCCACAACATTACTTTCTCAGTTTTAACTTTTTTAAACTGCTGCTGTTGAGTTACTGTTGCTTTCAAAAAGACTTTTCAGACATACTCATTCAACCAATATAAATAATTTGTTGATTCTAGTAGGATAGGGGTATTTCAGGCTGAACTTGGATGCTATGGAGTTTCCTTGGAAGCTGCTTCTGAGAGCTGACTGTACTGACACATGGAACTCTTTCATAATTAAGAAATATTAGTACTAGGAAAATTAGCTTTAATCAAGGACAAAGTTTTTGAGTTGAATTGTATTGCTAGACATTAATGAGTGTGTTCGGGATAATGGTGGATGTCATCGAGATGCAGCCTGTGTTAACACACCAGGAAGCTTCAGGTGTATTTGTGATGAAGGATACAGTGGAGACGGCTTCCAGTGCCAAGGTTAGTATAGTGGTATAGTGGGGTCCTTCAAAATATCAGAACTACTATAGTTTCATTTTCAATGCATTTTTTCTTTTTAAATCAAGAGGTATAGCAGATGTTTATTAAGAAGTAATGATATTTTTGTTGTACCTACGCATTTTGTATCTTCTATACATGCTGACTGAAAATGAAGACTTAATATGCAATCTGTTGGAACAAAGCCATTGATTAAACAAAGAAAATGATTGCAATACAACTAAGAGGTAAAATTGGAGAGGTTAAAATTCTTTACAAATTTAGCTTCTGAAATATTATGTATTATAGCTGAAGAGCTTAGAAAAGGCTTTGAAATAAAAGTTCTTAAAAATAGATTACCTTTTGCAGATAAAAGCATAATATTTAATGAAAAAAGTAACATTTTGGGAGTTTAATGCTAACTTGCCAAACACGTAGGCTACTGTATTCCATTAGAAAGTCTGGTCACAACACTTCTTTCATAAAATAGCTGATTACAATGCTTCTTTGTGAAAATATTTGATTACGGTATATCTTTTTATTAAATAGTTGATCACATTAAATGTTCACTGAACAGTTGACCACAGTACTTATTTCATCCCAAAATAGTTTATTCCAGAACCTCTTTTTTTTCCACTAAATAGCTGATCTGAGCACATGTTTCACTAAATAGCTGATTATAGTCCATATTTTGTCATAAAGATGGTCATGATGCATCTTTTACCAAATGGTTGATCATAGCGCATACTTATTCTGAATGTATCATTATTTAAGTAAATTAAACAGTTGTGATTAACATTATGAGAATATGCATGCAAGTACAATAGGTTGTTTTCAAAGTATTGTATACATTGTACCTAGTTTCATAACTCCAACCCTTCACCCATGCCTACAGATGTTGATGAGTGCCACCTTGATCCTGGCCTCTGTGAGAATGGCCACTGCATCAACTACAATGGGGGGTATAGGTGTGAGTGTGATATGGGTTTTGCTCCTACAGAAGATGAGAGAGCTTGTGTTGGTAAGTCCATGTTATCATAAGTTTATAAAGATTTAGTTCAATGGCAAAGGCAGTGTGTCTTCTCGCACCTCCAGTCCCTAATGGTAAACCATTTTGTTGACTTCTTTTCATGCCATGATGGTCCCCTCTTTAAACAATCTGGTGTTCTCAGCATTCTTCTATAAAACTAAACATATATACACAATCTGGTATTCTCAGCATTCTTCTATAAAACTAAACATACACAATCTGGTATTCTCAGCATTCTTCTATAAAACTACACATATAAACAATCTGGTGTTCTCAGCATTCTTCTATAAAACCACATGTATATAAACAATCTGGTGTTCACAGCATTCTTCTATAAAACCACATGTATATAAACAATCTGGTGCTCTCAGCATTCTTCTATAAAACCACATGTATATAAACAATCTGGTGTTCTCAGCATTCTTCTATAAAACCACATGTATATAAACAAACTGCAAACTTAAATAAGCTTTGAGAAGTTCTTCTCTGAGGAAAACATGTAAAAATAAACTACTGCTGCTCGGGCATTAAATAAGGCTTAAAGTGAGAAGTTGGGAGGTTCTGTCAACTGAGGAGATAAAACAAATTGCTGCAATAACTGCTCTACATGCTTTGCTGCAGGCAATAAAGAGGTCAGCTGCAGTTATGATTCCATGCTCTGTAAGGAGCACAACATGAGACAAATGAAACTGAAGTAAGAGACAACATCTAGGAACCAAATTGAATGTGGAAAACCCTGATCTTAAACATTAGCTTAAATGCTATTGACTTCTGTTTCTTGCACATAGTAGAGTAATGATAAGATTTCTTTGATGAATTTCCTGGTTCTTTTCCCCCAGTCAGTTACATCCAGAAAAGGGAAAAATTTACCAAAGTGTGATTCAGATTTCTTTAAAAGTCTCTGTTTTCTCACCATGGTTAAATTATGATGAAATGTTTTCATCTACAGACATTGATGAGTGCTCTATGTTCCGTAACTTATGTGTGAATGGACAATGTGAGAATGTATTTGGCATGTTCAGATGTAACTGTAACCAAGGATATAAGCTGGATTCCACTGGTGGAAACTGCACTGGTGAGTTTTATGTTAAGATTTAAACTGAAATAACATTTTCATACTTAATTTTTTTGTGAGTACATTTTTGATGTTGTGGAAGTTATATTTACTATTTCAACAATGAAAACTGTTCCTTTTAGATTATATTTGATTATAGTGCATTTATAAAGCTGAACTTGAAGATGCTTTGTTAATTCATAACCTTTAATTTTTAGCAGTTTTCTTAAGTTTCTTTTCCTTCTTATTTGTTATAGGTAATTGCTCCTTCATATCTTGCTAGCGACTTGAGAATTGAGATATTAAAGTGATAAAATAAATTGTTATCAGTAAAGTTAAGTGAGTTCTTGTCTTTTATTCACTTTTAATTAAATGTACACAATGGTTCTGTGGTTGCAAAGGAAAAGGGGTTAAATTGGGTTTTGTAATTACCATTCTGTATTGCCATTTCTAAGCTTTGCACTTGGTTCCTATACTGTGACATTTCTTGCTAAAGCAAAAAAAATAAAAGAAAGAAGAAAAATGGTTACTGAGACCGGTAAAACTGATTAAAACCAATTTTATTATTTTTTTTTTTTGCATTATCTTCCATTTTTACAACAGCCCGTTTATTATTTATACATTTCTAGATAGTATGGTAATGTGTCAGTCTTGTACATAGACATTCTAAATTTTTCTGTATGTGTTTTTTTCATAGTTTTTAAATAGCAGAAGGAAAATTGGTAGTGAAGTGAGGTTGTGTTCAGTATTTTACTAAAGCTATTTCTAGTTTAATTGTTTATTTACTGTTTATTTTGTTTTCCAACTTTTTGAAATGAATAGAGTGTAACTGTAGAGGTGAGCTGTAGCTTAAGTTCTTTTCATTTGTTGATGAATTTTGATGCAATCCTTGAACCATAAAACAGCAAAGACCTAACAGTTGCCTATGGCAGCTAACTCATCCAAGGAAGCATATGATTCTTCCAGTGCTGCTATGTGGCAAAAGTTGTCAAGAAGTGAAAAAGAGTAGATGATCAGTATATTTTTAATGGTAGTAACATTTAGCATAATCTTTCTTGTGTTTATGTGCAGACATCGATGAGTGTGAGAACCCTGACAATTGCCAGTATGGAACCTGTGTCAACCAGCAAGGCACCTACATTTGTCAGTGCCCACCCAATTTTGAGAGCAATCCAACTGGAACAGGATGTATTGGTGAGATGTTGTTACATGTAATCTTACTGGTGCTTGAGTGACAGTAAATCAATATTTCATTCATTCTGTCTCATTCTTCATTTATGAAAAGAATTTTTTTTTTTTTATTTGTATTTTATTTATACATTTCTGTAATTCATCCTATCCCTTCATTTACTGTTACTGCTTTATTTATTAATTTTAATCACTTTTTTCCTCTTGTCACCATTTTGATCTTGTTTTCTTTTATTCTTACTTTCCATCATTTTTACTACTTTCCTTCTTTTCTGTCTTTCTTGTTTTTGTGTGTTCAATCGTTCCTGCATTAATTCTGTTTTTGTTCTTGATTTTTGTTTGGTTATTGAGCAACGACACTGTCATAAATTAAGTATACTTTGTAAATATTAATGGTATGTGACTTGCTTTCTTTTAAATGCTTCATATTTTGCTAATTTCTTCCTTTTAAAGGTCTCATAGTAAATTAATTCCCTCTTGTCAAGTGCTTTATAGTATTTTACTAGACTGCATTTAAAAACTCATGTAATCAATTATATCCATTGATGAGTCTCATAGTTAATGAAATACTTTCATTTAGAGTTTGCATATTTATTTTTATCATGCTTGGAACATTGTGTTTAGGGTAATATCACAATGACGTTCCCTGAACGCTCCGCATGTATTGTCGTACCATTTAGAGTTAGGGTTAGTCAACCCTAACCCCAACCCTAACCCCAATCCTAACCCTAATTCTAAATGGTACGACAATACATGCGGAGCGTTCAGTGAACATCATTGCAATATTACCGTGTTTAGACCTCCCATTGCACCATTACATGCCTGATTCCACTGCCATTACCTGTCTAAAATGATTCATTGGTTGCTAGAATAAAAGGAAAAGCAAGGTCCTTACCACCATCAGTGTTCCAACAAATCAGGAATGGAAATCCTTGGTAGTTACTGAAATGCTTTAATGAATCATTTTTAATTGTTGTATTTTGATTTTTTTTTTTATACAGACAAACGTGTTGGAGCTTGCTACATGGATGTGCCCTTGTATTCCACTGGACGCACTGGAGTCTGTAATGACAAAATTGCAGATGATGTATCAAGGGCAACCTGCTGTTGCACTGTGGGAAGAGGATGGGGAGAAGTTATTGGGTTCTGTGAACCCTGTCCTAGAAATGGCTCAGGTGAACTGAAATAATTTAATAGGGTTTTTTTAACTATTCTTTACGTTTTTCATTTTATACTTCAATGGTGTCATGAAGCATAGTGGGAAACTGAAGTTTGCATTTTTGAGTCAAGTATGTCAGTTTGAGCCTGTATTGTAGGTTGTTTTTTTTATGTCTATCAATCTGTGTCTCGGTCTTCCCTATGTCCTGAAAGTAGATATACCTTATACACTCGAGTATAAGTTGATCTGACTATAAGTCGACCACTAGACTTTTGGACCTAAAAAGCGTCAAAAATGAATGACCCAATTATAAGTCGAAGTGCAAAAAAATATCCTTCAATAATAAATTTATGAAAAGCTAGAATTTTTTTCCTCTAAAGCTGCTAGTAATTTTGGTGCGTTGGCGAAAAGCGGCTAATAAAATGGCACACCACCCTGCAGATGAAAGAAATTTTTATATTTCTGGCATAGAGCGATATTTTTTGCTCCTTTTCAGTTGAAGGGTGCAAATTCATATTGATCCTCGAGTAACGATGCAACAGTTTTGCCGCTGAGTTAAAATCCATTTAGGAATCCTAAACCATAACCTTAATCCTAACGATGTTGGCGACTTACAAGGGTGACATCGAAGAACACCACGCCCCAATGTTCTTTATTTGAACCCATTTTTTAGTGTATTATTTAAGATATTTTGTTAAAAATATTTAATGATGCAACAAGTTTATATCTGAAGTATACCAATAAGCTGCCGGAAGGACGAGGGACAACACTGATTGGTTTCATGAATCTTTATTTTTGTGACTCGACTATAAGTCAGGATCTGGCTTTTTTAGGTAAAAAAAATGGGAATATATTTCTCGACTTATACTCAAGTTTGGAGATGTCGGGAACCTTGAGTTGACTGCTGCCTTTATTAGAGTCATAAATGTGGAAGTCTGAAGGCGAACGAGGAAGAAGAAGAAGAAGAATACTCAAGTATATGCGGTAGACATGGAAAAATGTTGAGGTCAGATACTATTGATGTTATAGATATGGTAATATTTTAAATGTTTTGCACACTTGAAGAAGAAAGTTTTATTTCCTTATTTTTAAATTCTCTTCATAAAAGTTGGTAATTTGACAAAGTTGTGTCAGTCGAATAGTAGTAGTAGTAGCACCCTTCAATCATAACTGACTGTGGGAATGCATCCCTAAGATGATAGCCCTCAGCTGTTTTTTTTCCTGGTGTTCTGTTTGGTGTTATTTTCTCTTCTGCTTGTTGTGAGAGCTTCTTTTCACCCAATCTGAGGTGATGCCATAGGGAGCATCACCACTTGGTGTGATCGGCAGCTTCATCCTCCCAGGTTGTTGAGTTTATGTCTAATGCCTTCATATCTCTCTTGCAGACATCTTTGAATCTCAGCTGCGGTTGCCCGACTGTTCTTTTGCTATCTGGAAGTTCCTTTCCTGGCCACAAGCTAAGGCATAGTTATATGGAGATCAAGCTGTTGCCCATGCTGCATGTTCCCCCTCTCCACATAGCTCGTAGGTCCAAAGGAATGGTAGAAGCCAACACAGTTTGTACCAGCCACATTGCAGAAGTTGCCAGAATAATGTCTAATCAACATTAGACTGCCTTAGGGACTCCGACTCCAGATTTATCCTCAGGGTTTACTCCTGAAGCCTTTCTCATAAACAGATATTCCCGCAAGGCAGTGGTGGTTTGAAATCAGAGTTTTATCTTCTCCCAGATACGCTGCCAACCAAGGATCATTAGCCCTATCTGGCCGAAGCTGCTGGTTTTAAGCCGCCAGTGGCTTGCCTTTGCCCCTTTTCCTGTTAGTGGAAACAGCTCTGCCGGGCTCAAATTGAGCCACACGTGAAGACTGGAAGTTCGGTTTGGTTGTCAGAGGCTATTTTAGGCGCATGCTGTAGAAGCATTTATCTGCAATGGTAACTTATCCCCACAAACTCCCAGCTATGACAACCTTTGGAACCTTTCGTGGGATAATAATGCAAATAAATGTATGTGTCCTTCAGTATCATCTAACAAGCTTCATATATAATTACTTGAATTTACTACACAGATGAAGCAAAGTCCAATTAGTAATTAGGTATAGGATAATAGATTGGAAGAAGTCAGTACAAAGAGATTGATCTCATAGTCAGTGGATCCTATAGGTGACAGATACCTTAAAGAAATACATTATTAGCAAGCCAGACCTCAAGTTGAGTGCTGGGTTGGAAAATGGTAGAAAACTCTGTGTGTATCAAGGAAATTTCAGTTTTATAGAAACTTATAATAATTATTATTATTTTAAGAAAATTATAAGAAGCAGAATTTATAGTATGCATACACGAAATGTAAAATAACAAGCACTGGAATTCTGTTTCAAATATGAATGTATAATTTAGGACTGAGAACTTGGCAGAATAATAGGCTAAGTTTGCTTAGAAAACTACATCACTTATCTAATGAGATCAGATTTTCTTTGCACGTTTCAAGAGTGAATGATGAGAGGTTGAGAAGAATACACTACGTGACTGGGTACCCAACGTGGTCAAGTAGACTGCCACCGAGTCCCCATCACCCAGTAAAAAACAACTACTCAGGTATCCCTAATAGCATTAAGCAGGTGTAGAGCTTAAACAAAATGTTAACACACAATTTTATTTGCAGCTGAAGCTACTGCTCTTTGCCCTGGAGGACCAGGCTTCAGGCCAAATCTGATAACATTGGAGTTGGAGGGTAGGTAGCCCTTTTTTTCATTGTCCTGTTTTGTATGGCTAATATCTGTAACAGATTCTGGGTTCTTTTCAGTAATACTTATGTACCCACACAAGATACAAAGACTTTGTCTTTATTAAAACACATTAATAGTTTTCAATCTCATTTTATATAACCTCTGACCTGCAATTTTCGTTTTTAGATTTGTGTCTGCATTTCATCATCATCATTCTCTTTTTATGATGGCAGTTGGACCCAATGCAGAAAGCTTACATCAAAGCATGTCATGTGCTTTTGCAGTGGTGGATGCCAGAACAATTTGTTGTACATGATGAGGATGCCAGTCCCACAAACAACATTGCACTAGTCACTCCTTACAACATGCCTAACAAAGTAATGGTTTAATTCTTTCCTCCAGAAACCACATGGGGTGGATGTATGAGGGACGGTCAAAAAGTTATTATTATTATTATTATTATTCCTTTGACCATCGACCGACTAAGCAGTCTACGGCCATAACACCTTGCGGCGTCATAGGGCAACAAGAAATCGTCCGTTGTTCCGTCACACCTAAAGGCGTATATTGGTACAACAGACTTTTAATTGTTGTTTCTGTGATCAATGTGACAAGCAAGCGGTAGATCAATCCGCTGTGCCCCGAACTTGCCCTCATGTGTACTCTACCCCCGTCACTATAAAACCATTTCGCCATGCCTCCCAGACGCCCGTCAGCCAAGATCCATTCAGGACCGAAGGTCCTCGAAAAAGGGCAATCTGGCATAGGCACAGTTCTTATTCACTGCCTCTACTGCGCTGGGACGGTCAAAAAGTAATGCCTGGTAATTTTTAATTTCATTCAATAGGCAAGAAAACAGATAAAATTCACATTGAAATGTAGCCCCAAGTCTGAACTTCAAAAATTTATTTCTCAATGTAGTCTCCGTTATTTGTTACAGTTTTTGTCCATCTTCTCACAAGGGCATGTATCCCCGCACGGTAAAAATTTGTGTCCTTTTTCCTAAACCACTGGCGTACGGCTTCTACCCCCATGCAACAGTAGTGCAGTTCTTTGATCTTTTAATGGGTAAAGTCGCTGAAGACGACCTCTAAGCTTCTTCAAAGTTTCAATGTAACGGTCTGCATTCACCGTGTTTCCCTGTTCCAAGAAGTCGAGAAGAATCACACCCTTCTCATCCCAAAACACCGAGAAGAATCACACCCTTCTCATCCCAAAACACGGAGGCCATAACTTTCCCTACAGATGGTGAACTTTTGAACTTCTTTCTTGTCGGCGATGTTGTGTGATGCCATTCCATTGACTGCCTCTTGGATTCTGGTTCAAAAAAATGAACCCAAGTCTCATCACCTGTCACAATATTCGATAAAAACTCTTCTCCTTCAGTTTCGTAATGGTAAAGGAGGTTGATGGCTATGGTTTTCCTTGTTTCTTTATGTCTGTCTGTCAACATTCTGGGTACCCACCGTGCACAAACTTTTGAATAACCAGGTCTTTAATGATGTTCTGGACACTGCCTTTACTAATAGACAACATGGAAGAAAGTTCATCCAGTGTTACCCGACGGTCACTACGAATGATGCCATCAACTCAATGAATGTTGTGTGGAGTCACTGCGGTAGACGGACGGCCAGTCCGCTTTGCGTCAGCCATTGAGGATTGACCTACTTCAGCTTCGTCACAACGATGTACCCAATGTTGGACAGTGCTAACATCCACTGTTGAATCTCCATAAACATTCTTCAAGCGTTCGTGGATGCGAATTGGGGTCTCGCCTTCAGCATTGAGGAATTCTATGACATAACTTTGTTTTAACCGAACGTCTTTGGCAGCCATTTTTAAACTGTTACAGTGGTGCCACCTGTTACTGAAACAGGTTGGTAATGCTATACAGTGCAGAAGAGTGTTTGAGGAATCCTGCTAAATTTACAAATTGCACACCGATGCAGTATTTACATACATAAAAAATAGGAGGCATTACTTTTTGACCTTCCCTCGTATTTCAGACCACATTATTTTGCTCTTTCCTCTTCTAGATGTTAATGAATGTGAAGAGATTGATGCGCTCTGTGAAGGGGGTGAATGCCAGAACACATTTGGCTCATATGTGTGTACATGTCGACCTGGGTTTAGGCTGGATCAGATCAGAAAAAGATGCAGAGGTTGGTGGATGTGCTTCGTATGTGTTTTCCTCAATAGCAAGATAAGCTATCACTGATCTTTAAAGACAAGATTAATCTTTTTTAAATGTTAATTTTGATTGATGCTTGTTTAAGTTAAATTTTAGATTGTTGTCAATCTGAATTTATGCTGATTCTATCGGGTTAACATATGTATGTATCAGTCAATCAGTCATTGCACTAGTATCCTTGAATGTAGAGGCCATTAATGCATACTACCATTTATTTCATCTTTGTATCTCTTTCTCCAAATAATTTTTGGTATTTGCCCCATGATACTACAATCTTGTCTTAGAGCTTCCCATCCTTGGTTTTATCTTCTTACTTTTTCCTTGCAGGTTCTATGTCAATACCTGACAGTTTATGCTAGGTATTTGTCTCCTCACTGCACTTCCAAATCTGTTCCTACATTCAGTTTCTTTTTTTTTTTTTTTTTTTTTTTTTTTTTTTTGGTAGACTCTAGTTCATTTTGTCACAAATGTCTTCATCTTTGACTGTCTGCAGGATAAATATCCTTATGTGATTGTACGTTCTGGGTATGTATATATAGCTCATTATATCAAATTAAGATTGTGGTAGTTACCGTTAGCAATACTTTGCCATAAAAACAATACAACATTAAAATAGAAACATATCATCTCATTGTGGTTGAGCTCATAGTCAGAGTTACTCAGTATAAGGAAATATTTTCTTGGTGGATTAGCATTACTTCTTCTGTCCTCAGATATTGATGAATGTGCAGAAGCTCCAAATCGATGTGGTGTAGGCCGCTGCATTAACACAGAAGGCAGCTTTCAGTGTGTGTGTCCAGATGGATACATCTTAATGGAGGATGGAGAAACTTGCATGGGTATAATTGATGTCTGAGCTATCTTGCGATGTGGCGTTTACAAAATAATCCTTGAAGTCTAGATAGCCGCTGCAATTTCTAGATAGATTCATTTTCCTTAGTCTACATGGACAAACAAGATGAAATCTTGGATGCAGAGGTACAATATTAAAATGGTAAGAAAACATGCTTTCCATGAGTGTGTGTGTCCCAGATGGATTCTACATCTAATGGATTACCTAGTCCCCCTTCTAATGTAGAGGTTTGGGGAGAGAGAGCGCCAGACTATCCTATCGGAGGATGGAGAAACTTGCATGGGTATAATTGATGTCTGAGCTATCTTGCTACTTTTTACAATGCAATTAAGGTTGATGATGAACATCTGGAATAATTATAGACATGTAAATGGGTATCTCCGGAGTTAAAAGAGTCAAAGACAACAAGGAGGGAACATTTCACTCCACCTCAAAAATGCTGAGACCTAGTATTGTGAAGTCTCTAACACTTCACTCCTCTGTAGCACTGTCTGCTGTGGGACTACCTCTACCTTTAAGAATAATTGCGTTTACAAAATAATCCTTGAAGTCTTGAATGATTCTAAACACTTTGAGTAGTCACTGAGAATCAAAATTTGCTTTTGTGGCAGTTGCTGTTGAAGGGACAAATGCCAAGGTCAATGAGTCTTTGTTACCAGGCATACTTGTCACTTGTACCTAGGGTTGGAAACGTGAATAGTGGCTAATGGGTTCATTTTCTGACAGAGTATTTTCGCTGTGAATTTCTAGATAGATTCATTTTCCTTAGTCTATTAAATTTCCCATGGACCATTTAGTGTAAACAAGATGACAATCTTGGATGCAGAGATCAACTGTACAATATTAAAATGGTAAGAAAACATGCAAGTCTTACACTGAAGAAGCCATCTCGAAGATCAAACGTTTTCAGCAGAAGGTGTTGATTTTTCTTTTATTTTCACACAAAAGGCCATGATTCTTTTCTTGTTTATCTTTTCTTCCTTTCTCTTATTTATTCACATTACAATAAAAAGATGATGTGCCATCAAGGCATCTCATGACAGTCATAAAGCAGTTTGCAGACAGGTTATGTGTCAACGTCAATTTTCAATTAATATCTTATGTGAAACAATTTCCGGTCTATTTTTAAAATGATGGTACAAGCAATTTAAAATGTTTCATCATTGCAAATATATGTGTTTGTGGCAGTTCTAAATGATTTGTCTCTAATTGTTTATGCCTCAGCTTCCTAGCTTAAGGAATGGTGAGCTCATAAGTAGTAAAAATAAACATTCCTACTCTACTAAGAGCGATAGCTGCTGTGACATGAGAGAAATATCTCTCTACTCACATGGTATTTTGAAAACAAAGTTTCTTATTTTTTTTTTGGGCCATAGCCAAACAAGTGGTGAAATTTTCATATTGGCTGCAATTTATTTATGGCTTCTCCACAACAAGAAAGTCTTGCCCGTAGTTAAGACCAACTTAAAAATGGTCTGCATATTAGAAGTTACTCTTGACCCAATGGAGCTGCTTCTCTTCCAAGGGATGATGGCAAAACTGACTTGGTCACCAGCATGCATGTTGCAACGTAACGAAAAAACGCATCAGTCCTACATATTATTAATCTAAGCTGTGTCTACTAGCAGGCAACTTTGCCATTCAAAAACCCATGCCGTCTGGTGATTTGGATTCAAGGCTGTCATATAATATTTCTGATGATGTCTTATGCAAAGCCTATCTTAAATGGGTGACAAAGTTTTGTTGCCACACTTTCAAGGTCTTTCAAATGATTACTCAAATAGGCTCAGTTTGTGCTCAGCATTGTCATTTTTAAAAGTTCTTTTCTTTAAGCTTCTTTAACTTATTTCAAATAGATTAAACAGTTCTTTACTACTGAAAGCATAAAACAACCTTTAGGGGCAGAGCAGTATTGTCTATAAGATAACTTATGGCACATTCAGTACATTGTATTACTGTAATCACTTGGCACCTTGGAAAGAGTTACTGGAATCAAAACTCAGGGATACAATGATAAAAAAATGCAGCAAAAATCTGAGTCAATTCATGGAACAATCAGATTACTGATTGCATTTTCAAATATTAATATAAAAGAATCACAAGAGAGATTATTCTAAGACTTTTACACTGGTGAACAGTAACTAATATTTGAAAATGTTGGTGAAAACTTATGCACAGGTGAGAAAACTATATCTAAAATGTCACACGTTTTGTAAACTGAGTTTAGTGTTTGATGTTTCATTGTTGTTTTACAATGGGTCACAACATTAAATATAATATGAATATATTTAAGATTTGTATTTTGACGTGTAATATATACCGTTGGTAGCAGGAAACTGATTTTGTTTCCAGTACCAACACTTCCAGTAATCCAAGTCAGTATTTTCACAGTTTATCAAGAATAGATAAACTAACATAAATTTGTTTTTCTGGGGATGTGTACTGTGTGTATTGACCCATGTAGTTACCAGGGGTCTCTGAAGAAACAAGAGTACGGCTACAGCTCCCTCAGGAATGTTATGAGGGGTAGGGTTGGAACATTTCTCATTTTTTAATGCTGTTTTTAAGCTAGTAGCTAAATGTTTATCAAACGCTTTGTGACTCTGGTCACATAGTCATTAGTGAGAGCATAAGGTCTGTGATGTATAATTCAGTTGTCACGTTAGTACTACTGCATGGTTGTGAAACATAGATTACAACAAAAACAACCAGGAAGTTAGACTTTCATAAATGTGTGCTTATGTAGAATAGAATAATGGAAATGATATGACAGGTCACCAGTGTGGAACTAATGACAAGAACCAAACAGTTGCCAGTGGAACAAGAGATGATAAGAAGACGCTGGCGATGGATAGAGCACACATTGAGGAAACCTGTGGATAACATACTGGGCAGTCTTGTTCTAGCACCCCCAGGGTAGGAGAAGCAGATGTAGACCAAAAACAAAACACATGGAGAAGAGAACTGGAGACAGAAATGAAAATGATAAAAGCATAGAAAGACCTTGAGCTGATGGCATGCAGCAGGAGCAATTGGCATATATTTATTGAGGGTATGTGCTCATAGGGGAGCTGTGGGGTTAATGAATGATGTCTTAATTTACGTGGTCAGTGGATCTCAGATTTATAAAACTGAATTTTCACTAATGAATTTCACATCCAGAAGTTTCATTTTGATAGTAAACTCAGCATTTCTTTTAAATATTTTCTTGTGTGTCCCTTCAGACATGAGAAAGGAGAACTGCTACAGGGAGTACCAGAATGTATCTGTCCGTGCACAGAACATCGTGTGTTCAGACCCACTGTCCACCCCACAGACTAGGTTCCAGTGCTGCTGCCTGTTTGGAGTAGCTTGGGGAGAGCCTTGCACTGTCTGCCCTGTTAGAGGCTCAAGTATGTTCATGCTGTCTACCATGCTTGGGTTTTTCGTGGATGCCTGTTTTTAAATTGTATGTCTTGATTGTAGGTCAATTAAATCTGCTTAAATTATCTGCCCTGCTGGGGATTCAGTATGTCTGCTTTTGTTTTCATGTTATCTGCCATGCTAGAGTTCAAGTAAATTAGCTTTTATATGCTTGCCCTGCTAAAGGCATATATATGTTTGACTTATTTAATTTGATCATTTGTATTGCCTAGTATCTTCTCTAAGATATTTGATAAAACTTAAATTTTTAAGTGAAGATAAGTCAAAATGATGCGCTCTTTTAGCAGAGAAATCATAATTTTATGAGATACTTAATATTATATAGCTATCATTTTATCGGCCTAAAAAACAAATTGATGCACAGTTAAATTAAACAAAAAGAGAAAAAAGCTGTTAAGCATTGTGACATCCTACACGGAGAATGTTTAAAGTACTCGTACTTACCCAGAATTCCACACAATTTCAGTTTGATTCGGAGCATCAAATAATGTTCTTAATTTTTTTGTTGTTGTTGCTCTGTTCTTATTATTTAATGCTTAACTAAATTTCCCCCATAAACAAATATTATAGCCTGTGATTGTGCAGTTTTCCATATGAACATCAAAGTCATTGACCTGTTTTGCTTAGCTACGCACACAAACATGTTTGGCTGTTCTAAGTTAGTACATTCATCATTTATTCATGATCTTTCAGCTCCCTGTGGAGTACAGGCCATCAACAAATACACACCACAACTTCCTGTCACGTGCTATATTTTCTAGGTTTTTCCTTGTCATCTTTAGCCCCTTCAAGTTTATGTCTAATTCTCTTCTCGTGTGTTTTGGTCTCTCTCAATTTCTCTGACCCTGGGACATCCAAAACAAGGACTGCCTTACAATGTTAGCAGGTTTTCTCTGTGTGTGTTTTATCCAATATCAGCATTTTTACATCCCATCATGCAAAGAGTTTTATCAGAAGCAGATACAGGAATAAATGGGAAGCAGAGCATCCAGGCCTCCAGAAGAATGATGCATAATACCAGCTCAGCGAACAAGTGGTAATCTTCAGACTCCGCACAAGCCACAACAGATTGGAATACCTTTTATTCAACAAGCTAAAGATAGGAACTACCGATGAGTGTAACTGTGGCACTGATAACGTGACTGCCGAACATCTGCTTCAAATGACAAATGAGGAACAGAGAAAGTACATATGACCACCACGAATATGATTCCTAAAAAAAAAAACACTGGAGATACAAAGTCTTAAGCTTACCATTGCTTTCTTTGAAAATATTCAAGTTGGTGTCTGAGAGTATAGGAAGAAGAAGAAGACATAACATCTTGTTCCATTAGAATTGGTCTGGTTCTTACCATCAACCTTTCTTTAGTATAACTAGGAATAAATATTTTAGAAATTTACTTTTTCTTTTTCAATCAAAGGTTACTGCAAATCTGCAGCACTTCTAAAGAGCAGCTTGTCAGGTCAGACCTTGTATTTCAATAGCTGGACTTGATACTTTTCCCGTTACTAGAATTTTAATTTACAATATAGGAAGATGAGGATCAAAACTAATATAGTATATGTAATAATAATATGCATTAGAGAGGTTTTCATGGCTGGAATTTCTTGTACTAATGGCATTATAGTTTGTCACTGACTTTTTCATTGATTTTCTCATCAGGAGACTATGAATCTCTGTGTGAGAAAGGCCCAACAAAAATTACAGGTAAAGTGTATGATTTTCAGGCTATTCATAACAGATAGCATCTGATTTAATTAGTCTTTTATTTCCAAGACTTTTCTCAAGAGGTGCATGCCAGACTTGATTTGCAGGTGTATTATTTTATTTTCTGGTTTTCAATTTTTATTTTTTGAATACTTATTATGGCTATGTGCCATTATCTTTGAAAATTATATATATCTAGTAAGTCTGAAAAGAAGTGATGGAATATAAATATACATCATCTTGTATGATGTTAAATGGCAATTATGATCAGTGCTGGTGCCAGGCTTTTTTGCACCCCACCCTTTCTCTCTCTCTCTCTCTCAGAACAGATGTCTTGCAGAAAATAAAAAAAGCACAAAACTTGAAACTGCTAAACGTATTTTCAATTGCAAGAATAAATAATACAAAAATCTTTGATTGTCTTTCTCAAATACAAAAGGTAATATTTTAGCACACAAATCATTTTGAATAATCTTGTGAATTGTGATGTTAAAATTTAAGTATCTTAACAGTTTTAATTTCAGGCACAGCAAAATCTCACTTTGTGTGCCTTTTCCTTTGCAAATTTTATCACCAGTTCCTTCAGGTCAAGTGCTGATGCTTGGCCATGTTCAGTTGATATAGTTGCCAAGCTGGCAAGTCTCTTTTGTGACATTAATAAGTGTATATAAGTTTTTATAGTTTGAACTTCGAGAAACTGTGAGCACTGACACTGGAAGTGTGAGAAGGATCCTTAGAGCAACAGAAACATTAGGCACATTATCCAGGAGTTTTTGTTGTAGTATAAAGAGAAGTATTCCTTCTGCTGGCATAGACTTTGGAAGTCTTTGAGCTGTTAATACACAGCTCAGATCTTCAGCATCAATATCTTTGTTTCCATTGTGCATTGATGATTTCTTCCAAATTGATGCAGGTCTGAAGTAAATCTTCAGTAGATTTTTTGTTGATACTGTATACAGGAAGCCAAATAGGGAGTTCTATTGTTGTAGCTGTTAGAATCTCTCGTCAACAAATTGTATGACCATGACTAAGACAGCATAGTAGAAACCTACTTTGAAGTTCTGTTTTAATTTTTGCCTTGCCACTTCTTGGGCCTCATGCTCAAACTGCCGTTTCTTTCTCCTTTTTCTTACTTCTTCTGTCTCAAAGTTTGGTAGTATCTCTAGCACCTTTGCAATCCCAGAAGCATCTATCAAAACTTGTTGAAAACGCTCATCACATCTGCAGCCCACAAGGTAATTCTTGGTCACTTGCAAATGGCTTATAGCTGAATTTAAACCAGCTTCTTTATATTGTAGTAGCTAGCTTGTAAGATTGACTTCAAAAAGGATGTTGTACAATGTAACAAGGCTTACAACTGGAACTTACAAATTGCATTAGCTAGGACCTTAGCTTTATTTCAGAAAGTATTTCCAGATGAACCTTTTAGGCTTGTATCATCAAAGATCTCTATTAAAGCATCATATATATTACCAAGTTGATATCTCAGTGGTTTGAAAGCATTGATCCGACTCTCTCATCTCTCATCTTGTTTCACGCAGTGCCTTGACAGTAATGCCCAAGTCTGATACATGTCTAATTAGAATTTGTCAATGCTGAGTCAGTGCAGAGAAGAAATTTTAGATCTGTTGAACAAAACTGAAGAAACAAGTCTCTTTCAGACAACACTTAATATCACTGACTACCAAGGATAAAGAGTGTGATTTGCAAGGCACCAAAAAAAGGCACATGAGTTTATGTCCACGACTGTCTTTTGTACGCCAATTTCTTTGCCTTTCATGTTACTCCGATTATCGTAACCATGACTGTGCAGATCCTGAATTGGTAATCACATTTGCTCAGACTGTCCAAAAAGAGCTGTCTCATAAAGGCACCTGTGGTCTTCTTTAGTGGAACAAATCCCAAAAAATGTTCTGTTATGATAACCTCAGGCTCAGACACCTCGTTATCTGATGGTTTGATTACATCAACAAAGCGTACAATAATTGTCATTTAATCAATATGACTAACATCCGGTGTGCAGATCAGAATAATTGAGTAGTATTTGGCTGAGTTTACATGTGCTAAAATTGTCTACTTTATAGCACAAGCTAGAAGCTGTATAAGCTCATTTTGGATATCTTTTCCTAGGTAGTGAACCATTGTTTCTAGATCTTTAACTCTGCTCAAATGTTCATTTATGATAGGATCAAAATGGGCTAGATATTCTACAATTTTTCTTAAGAATTTATAATTAATTATGTCAAACAGATTGGCAGAGTACGTAAAAGAACTATTCGAGGACAACAGAGGTAAAAACCCATCACCAGATTCTAATGAAGGCCCAAACATTCTCAGATCAGAAGTAGAGAATGCAATACATATGATACAAAAAGGAAAATACAAAAAGGAAAATCAGCAGGCATGGACAACATAAAAATTATGATAGAAGCCCTGGAGAGCTTTGGTATAGATACAATCACAGATCTATGCGATGATATATACATTACAGGATATATACCACACGACATGAAGACATCAGTCTTTATAACATTGCCCAAAAAACTTAACGCAACAGAATGTTCAGACTTCAGAACAATCAGCCTGATGAGTCATGCAATTAAGATACTGCTCAAAATCATACAGGAAAGACTAAAAAGTAAGGTAGACAGGGAAATCCAAGAAGAACAGTTTGGTTTTAGACGGAACAACGGAACAAGAGAGGCAATATTTTGCCTAAGAATATTAGCAGAAAAATATACAGAGGTCCAAAAAATAATGTACATGTGCTTCATTGACTATAAGAAGACTTTTGACAGAGTCCATTGTGAGAAAATAATTGAATGGAAAAGATATAAGAATACTCAGTAACCTTTATTGGGAGCAAACTTCCACAGTAAGATCTGGAAGGAATTATTCACCATACATAGACATAAAAAGAGGTGTCAGACAAGGTTGTGTGCTGTTTCCCTGCCTATTTAATCTATACACCGAAAAAATTTTCAAACAGATACAGGAAATACCATGACTGAACATCAGGGAAAGGTCAATAAACAACCTTAGATATGCAGATGATACTGTGTTGTTAGCTGAAAGCGAACAGGAGTTACAAGAACTAGTGAAGCAAGTGAACAGTATAAGTCATGAATATGGATTGGACATTAATAGTGAGAAAACAAACACTAGGATAATTAGCAAAACAGACGATAAGCCCACATTAAAGATAAGCATAAATGGGAAAATCCTGGAACAAGTCAAGAGCTACTTATATCTTGGTCATATAATAACAGAAGATGGCAGATGTGAAACAGAAATCAAGAAGAGAATAGGAATGGCCAAAGCTACATTCAACAACATGAAACATATACTGACATCTAAACAGTTATCTCACAAATTAAAACTGAGAATCATAAACTGTTATATATATTCTGCATTTTTTTTTTAAAATGTAAAACTTTTGCCTCGTTATGGCGAGGCGCGTCCAGTTCAACCTAGTTGGTTAAATTAGGGCGCATGTCCAAATATCTTCTTCTTCTTCCTCGTTCGACCTGAAAAGGACGGTGGTTGCGTTGTGTCTGTTTACGCTGTGGCTGTGATATCTGCACCTTTCGGTCGACACATCCGACTTCTGCACAGCATTTTTTGGGACCGGGTTTGCCTTCCCTCTTCGATCTGTACTCGCTCAGCCAGACTGCACTGCTGCAGACTGTTTCCAGGACCACCACGTGGAGGTGGAGTACGGTCTTGACCAGCTCTGGTTCGCTGATCCTGATGCAAGCAGTCAAGCTATGGGTCGCTGACTGCATTCTCTATTGCTGCGTCTTTGGGTCCCTGTCCAAATATAAAAGACCCTTAGGTCTGAAGTGCATTACTGTATGGTGCAGAAACATGGACGATGAATAAGCAATTGGATGAAAGAATTGAGGCTCTTGAAATGTGGATATATAGAAGAATGGGGCGTATCTCATGGAAAGAGAAGAAAACAAATAAGGAGGTCCTAGAAAATCTAGGTATGAAAAGAGAACTAATGAGGGAGATCAAAGTTCAGCAGCCAAAATACTTTGGCCACATAAAAAGGCATAACACCTTGTAGAAGACCATAATAGAAGGGAGAGTTGAAGGCAAACGTGCAACGGGAAGACAGCACTATAAGTGGGAAGATAACATCAAGAGATGAACAGGAAAGAGTCTATCAGGGTGCACCACCAAGACAAGAGACAGAAGACGTTGGAGATCCATTACAGCCAACCTTCGTTGTGGAGATAGCAGCTGATGATGATGATGATATTTTGTAGCAACATTGTGGTTTTTATCTTAAAATAAAAAAATTAATATAAATGATCAGTTTCATTTTTACATGGGTTAAAAAACAAATATATATATAACTATGCCCCTCAAATGTCAGTTCTTGCGCTCCTCTGTGGTCTGCGCCCTAGGCTGCTGCCTAATTGGCCAAATGGTAGTGCCGGTCCTGTATATGATCATTTCTGTTCACAGGTCTTAATGTTTATGTTCTCCATAGTCCATTGACTTCATTTTTTGTTATCATTTACTTAACCTAACATCAGCATTTCCTGTTGTCACAACATTACAGTGAAATTGTATTCTCTTTTCCTTATCACTGTTTTGATCCTTTTTTCAGTAATTAGCTTCAGTTACTTTTAATTTGTTATATTAACTGTAACAACAGGTAAGATTGAAGGAAAAAGAGATTGAGAAAGACTAAGCAAATACTGAACAGTTTGACATCGTGGCATCAAAGGAGGTCAACAACAGAATTGATAAATTGTACTGAAGACAGGAAGTTGTGGGGAGACAAGATCTCCTACGCCACTAGTCATGGTACTTGAAGAAGAAGAAGAAGCCTTATCGTCTAGTTGTGGACCATATATCTTCTTGTTACTTCAACCACCTTCCTCATATACCTCATTTCTGAGGTTTGGATCTGGCTTTTGTGGGTTGTAGTTACTGTCCATGACTTGCATCCATATGTCAAGAAGAATTTGAACTCATTCACCTAAATTACTACCTGCGCTGACTTTATTGTGATAACAAAAAATTCACAGGATTTCATTGTTAAAAAAAACATGAGAAGGTATTTGGTGGCTCTTTTGTTGTGAGACTACATTATTACGTCTCTATCATTCTTTCACAGGTTATTTGGAAAAGGTTCTGTGAAATTGGAATAAAACAGATTGTTGACCTCTATTTTGTTCAGCTATAGTGATTTATTTAGGCAGTTTACGTTGATAGGTTGTCATGAAGTGGATTTTAGACTAGAGGTTGCCTAAATATAGAGACAAGACACTAGTGAGAAGAAAGTCTTAGAAGATAGATTTTACATGAAAATGACAGTGACTGTGGAAAGATGAGACTATTGGCATCAAGGGTGAGAACCTAGATTGACTCTCCCTTGCCACTTGTGACTTATTAGATAGCTACAGCCACACCACCTCTTACTACCCTAAGGAGATAAGGTTTAACTAATCACCACAGACACACTACACAGACAATATATATATATATATATATATATATATATATATATATATATATATATATATATATATATATATATATATATATATATATATATATATATATATATATATATACATACATACAGGAATAGTAAAGTAAGTGACTGATCCAGACTAAAGTTTAAATAGTTTTATTTACACCACAAATTCAAATAACATACATAAATAAATAAAGTGCGTGTTCGCACACATGGAAAAAAGAACAAGAACAATTAACTTGATTTGTAATCAATCCCAACCCTTCACCCATGAGTTTCCACCTGTATGGGAAAAAGAATTAACGATTAAACAAACCCACACTGAACTTGGTGTGGTCTCGGATTTTGAGCCTCCACTCAAAACTAGCTATTCTAAATTATAATTTTAACACCACTGTTCAGCTGTAGACCCTATGAAATGTCTACACAATCTCTGCAGGACTTCTTTTCTAAACAGCCTATACTGCAACTCCCGAACACTGCTCCACAACTAACTTCCTCAATAAAACTTCAGAAGCTGTCCTCTGCTATGATTTTATAACTCTTTAACACTTCTGTCTCTCCACTCTAAAGCCTTCCGAAGGAATTGTAACCCTATTTCCCTCCACTAATTTTTGCTGTTGATGACTTGGGCTTTAGACTCAGTGACTCTCTGACGCGACTGTCACCTTCTGAGGATCTGATGAGTGGCTGGTTAGGAAAAGTAGGTTTTCCCAATCTCTTTTCCATTGTACTGATAACGGGTCTGGTTTGCTACCACCATATGTGATAGCCGAAGGCGGAAATTAGATTTCAAGGCTTTATTATGGCCTTCTGAAGCACTTGGCGATGCGCCAATAATGATGTGCTTTTAGTGAGCTTAGAGCTCCTGATTGTTGAGAACCAGTTCCAGCTGAAGATTTTTCTCTTCACTGCAATGGAACTTTTCGGTTCTTTCACCTCTGGCGATATCTCGAGCACTCTGCTCCTGAGATGACAGATTTTGCCGTTGGTAACTTGTAAGGGCCTGTTTCAACCCTCCCTTTGAGCCGTGAACTGCTGTAGACAAAATAATACAACATATGTACCACACATCAAAAATTACACATCTTTAACACCTAACTCCCATAACTACATCTTTGTCTATCCCTTAAATCAATACAGCTCCCTCTCTATTGTTGCACAAGCGATACGTAAATATTACCTAACCCCGGGTCAACTACCCTGCAATTCCCTCTCTATCCCATTTCAACGTAACCATCGGTCTGGTAATCAACTCCCAGACCGGCTGACCTAAATCTTTTGTTACACCTAGGCTAGCCCCGAGTCACAACAATTCAAACTTTAGGGGAACCCTCCTGTTCGTAATACTTTGGGCTACTTCTGCACTGACCCTTGATGATTCGTTGATTAACACAAAATAAAATTAGAACTACTCTAGGAATCATTAAATTCCAGTTCCGAAAAATTAATTACATGCCTCCTGATTACACAACACTTTCAGGCACAAATAAAATAACGTACACATGAGTAAATGCCCAATAAAATAATCGTACACACAATACGCTATCGTAGTTTACATTGCAAATATTATAATCAAGCGAGGTTATCTATATGTCACAACTACCTTTCACATATTACTGAGCGCCGGTTTACCTTAGCGCTTAACCTTACACCATGAACGTCTCAAAAAAAGCTTTGCCACACAATTAATAGCTCAAAAAGCCTGTACCCAAAATCAGAGATACAGCTACTATTCACAGAAACTATATAGGCGCACTATGAGTATTATTCTAAGATAGCAATTGATGGCGCTGTCGTTTATTAAAATTTAATTTATCATCCCCGAAGAAAATTCTCCAATCGGGCTAAGATTAATTATATAAAATGAACTCTTAAGTTATGGCTTACCCAGTCGAATTTCCCAATTACGAGCAAGCGAGCATGGCTTGAATTCACGGCTGTAATTTTCTGAAGACAAAGGACCCGCTAATCAATTACTCTATTATTTATTACAAGAAAAAGAGGCCACCGCCCATGCCATACGTCATAGCGTGGCTTTGTTCTCAGACCAATGATCACGCTGCATTTCAATAAAGTTTGACCCCGGCCAATCAAAATTGTAAACATATTATTACTGCTAGCGCGCGTCCTCAGATTGCGTCACGTTACAGCGGCCGTTGGAATAAATTTAACTTTGATTCGTTGAAACGCCAGTTTTACGTACATGTGTAGAGGTCACTACCCCCGTTTAAACAAAGAATGACCACAATTATTTAACAAAGCAAAATACGATTACTAGAACGAATTTACTAGAGAGAAAAGCACTGGTGCAAATCTGTACTAAACTACAGTAATCCCTATGGAAAAAAAAATTCCCTACAAAAAGAGACTAAACTCCCCTACTATTCATAGAGAAGAAACATGGGGCGGATAAGATACAACCCCACCATAATCCCCTCCTGAAAAAAACCGTTTATAATACAAGGAGAAGAAACATGGGCCTGTTGAAAAAATAAATTACAGTACAGTATCACATAGGTGAAGAAGGTTTAAAAACTTGTGGTTTATTTTATTACTTCTTTCCTCTTCATTTACAAACCACTGTTACTGCCAGTTGTTTTGAGAATTATTTCATTAACAATGTTAAATGTATATTTGTATTTCAGACATTAATGAATGTGAACTGAACCCTGACCTTTGCCGCAATGGACGGTGCAGAGATCTGCCATACAGCTTCAGATGTGAATGTTTTAGGGGTTATGTTTATGACAGCATCAGACAGACTTGTGAAGGTATTCAATGTGACTTTTTTAAATAAATAAATTGCCATCAGTCTGTAACTAATATATTAGTCATTGAAGTGATGGAAATTATATTATTGTATTCTCTTAGTGCCATTTTGCTCTTGTGATAAGAATATTAGGAAAAAAGAGCAATTTAAAGTTAAGCATTATAAAGTTAAGCATTATAAAGTTAAGAATTATAAAGTTGAGCGTTATAAAGTTAAGCATTATAAAGTTAAGCATTATAAACTTAAGCATTATAAAGTTAAGTGCTATAAAGTTAAGCATTATAAAGTTATATGTGCTATGTAGATCTTGGTGGTCTCTGAGGAGAAAAAGAAAGAATAGGAATACTGCTCATTCAGGCAGGCCATAACAGGCAAATTGTAATAGGTTGCACAAGGGCTGGCAACCTTACAATGTACAACAGATTACTACAGACACCACTGCTGCAAGAGCAAATGAATGCTTTGATGTAGAGTGCCTGCAAAAAGGCCAGCTGTAGTAGTTGTTTTGTGCTCCATGGGGAACAAAAACAAAAATAATGATAATAATGATCTACAGGTTTCAGAACATAATTTAAAGTCCTTTATGCTGATAAGAAACAGAAAGGAATGGAGAAGGATTATGCCAGAGTAGAGAACATTGAAGGATTGGAGTAATGGAAAATACTTCTCTAACATAACAAAAACCTCAAATTGTATCAATAAATTTGGTGGGAAACCATGAATTTGAGCAAACCATGATGTAATGCATGTCAGCATTAGTTGACATTATGTTGATAAAAAAAATTTAAAAAAAAAAAAATTAAAAGAAATCCCAAGAGTCTTCTAAGACAAGCACACTTTAGCTTGTGAAGATCTACTTCTACTTTTTGAGGCTGAGGTCTACTAAATAGGGCCTACAATTTTTCATTTTTAGCTACTTTTACAGTTTTTCAGCTGTTAATAATAAAATAACTCCTCATGCATGTGAAATGAAGAAAGCATTTAAGGCAAACAAACATGTTTATTAATACCATTTCAAGAAAAACTCTATGGAGAAACAAATAGCCTCAAGCTGACCACTGCTTTATGTCAAAATATTCAAGTAGACGCCTGCAAGTGTACGAAGAAGAAGAAGAAAAATGAAAAAAAATATGTGGTTGTGCTACTAACAAAGATATTACATCAATAAGAACAAACTGAAACAAACATAAAATATTTAAGTGCTAGTATTACAAAAGATGTAATATGACAGACTTAAAATTATGATAATTTTCACTGCATTGCCTCTACCAAGTCTTAACATTTTGGTAGAAAAAATATTATACCTTTAAAAATAGAAGATTTAATTAGAAAAGATTTATACAAAAATTAAAATTTTTTTTTTATATCAGCCTGATATAAAAAAGTTTTAAATTTTTGTATAAATCTTTTCTAATTAAATCTTCTATTTTTAAAGGTATAATATTTTTATATTATGGTACACCACCTCACATCTCTCAGCTATTCCCCAGTTGACCATGATCAACATCATTACCACTTCTGTTCTAAGATCTGGTAAAGTTGACTCCTGTTCTGTGAAATAAAAGAGATAAAACTTTATTTCTTTGTTTGTTTCATCATCAGATGATAATGAATGCTTGCGTACAATCAACCCATGTCTTGACAATGCACAATGCATTAACACCCAAGGCAGTTATCAGTGTGGATGCTCTGATGGATACAGACTGATGCCTGATGGACGCAGGTGTCAGGGTGAGATGTCAGATGTCTGTTTAGATTAAACTGTGTTTGTTAATTTATTGATTGATTTTTGGCCTATACCCAATAGTGTTTGTCCTGTGTATGGAATACTCAGTTAAGCCCCATGCGAGTTGTAATTTGGGTGCATATAGTTCTTTATTATATATAGTCAATTATACATTTGATGTTTTTCTTTTGTTGGTTCTTCCAGGCTGAAAATTCTCTTGCATTTATTATGACATCTTATATTTTAATATTATATATGATATATGCCTTTTCTTGCTCTTTAATTAATTTCGTTTAAGATGTGTTTATTATACTAGACTAGTAGATACTGGTGCAATTAAAACCATGTACAAATCTTTCAATTAGTCAACCATTAAAATGCATCTTTTATTGTATTTGGTTTTTATATGAAGATAAAAACATATGTAAATCTTTCCTTTATGTAGACATTAATGAGTGCGAGGAAATCGCTGGAGTATGTGCCAATGGGCAGTGCATGAACTTGAGGGGAAGTTTTAGCTGCATTTGTAATGAAGGTTACAGTATCTCACCCCTTCGGGAGGTTTGTATAGGTATGAACATCTAGCAGCTTACTTGAGTTGTGTAGCTCACATTATTTGTATACAGGACAGGACATGTAATAAATTATTAAAGGACAGACTGTGTAATAGAATTTAAGACATTAGGACATGTAGTGATTTATGTGAGGTAAGGACATGTTGTTTAACTAGCTGAGCTTCTAGCTCTTTAGCAGCCTATATCATATTGAAGATTCCTTGGTATTATCTACACATTAGATCTAAGCTTTTGCTGTGGCTTTTCAGCCATTTCGAAATGTGTTGAGTTGAAGTCATGAGCTCCAGCTTGGCTGGCATTTAAAGGATCATCACATCTGGTCCCAAGTTTGGAAGAAGAAATGTGTGGCATACTGTGCATTCCCCACCATCCAAGGGGGCTTTCCAAATATGCAGAGCTAAAATACTGTGCTCTGCTTCAGGGCTCTCCCAAGAAATTGTCATGTCCTACACAGAGCCACTTCTCAGCTCCCCCTGCCCATCATGAGCCCATAGTGTGATCCTGCAAGCAGCCAACGAAGTCTGGGGCTCAAGTGACTCCTCCAAGCTTAGTGTACAGTGCTGGGTTCTCAACATGTTTCACCACAGGGGGAATCCCTGGATGTGTGTGGATGATTTCAAGAGTCAGTTAGGGTGTAATTAGCCTCACACACAGGTTTACTTCCATATTTGAATACTGTAGCATTGTGCTTAGCTGGTGGTCATGTAAGGATGACTCCAGATATGCGTCCACGCATGTAAGGACGTGTAACAGTACTTATTTTAATTGAAAATGTCTTCATTAGTATCATGCCTGTTTAACTTCTGGGGATTTTCTGAGTTGGTGAAGAATAAATAGGACAACTGCTCCCACAGGCGTGTCATAAGAGATGACTAATATGAAGTTGGGAATGGGGCTAGCAACCTCATCAAGTAAAATATAAAGCTACAGAAACCACAGCTGCATGAGCAAAAAAAATGCTTTGGTGGCTAGATGCTCCATAAGAAGCAAAAAACGAATGATGAATGGTATTACCAATGTTTGAAGTAAGCACATCTTATTTGACCACATTATTGAAATTAACCAATAGTGAACAGTTTAAAAAATGACCGGAGGCCTTCAAAATGTGGGTTTAAATACGCATTTTTGATTCTCATAGACAGAACATGCAGATAAAAATATTGAGAATGATAGGTTATGAAGGAAAACTAAGGAGATAAAGAAATAGAAACTGCATGTTGTGAATATCTGATTGGACAAAGAGGATAAAAGAAAGCATTGCTATGGGAAAGTTGATGAAGAAGAGGTAATGGTTTCACATCGAAGAGAATGAAAATAACTAAATTTACAACAGTGTCCTAAAAGGATTTGTATCCATTTGTTTTGTTAGTTTAGGCGTCTGTGGCCTAATGGATATGAACGCAGTTTCGTAATCCAGATATACCAGGTTCGAAACCTGCTGCAGGCGGTTTGGTAGCAGATCACTTTGTGTGGATTTTTAACAATGGTATAAGCACCGTACCGTTCAGAAAGCAATGGCAAACTACTGAATGAAAAAAATTGCCTAGAAAAATCACAAACAGCCAATAAAAGCTGGGTTGATTGCCACGTCCTGTAAAGGATAAGCAACTAACTTTTTTTTTGTTGGGTTTTTGTTTGTTTGTTGCTTTATATTAAACCCTTACAACAATTTATGGTTACATTGATTAGATAAAACAAAATAAAAACAACTACATATGTAAAATTAGAAATCTTTCAGATAGCAAATCTGTGTAGCATACTGTTCAAACTTATATATATATATATATATTTTTTTTGAGTAATAAACTTTTACGCATTGATTTTAGCACTTTGCTTTTAATATTTATTTTATAAATTTTTTTTTCTATAACTAATCCCTCCCCCAAAAAACCATAAGTTTTTTTTTTTAATGTTCAGCATTATGACAGTAATCAATAATAATTACAGCAATTAACGTTTTCCAATAAAAGGAATAAAAAAAAACAATTGCTGGATTTTTCTTCCAGATAATGATGAATGTGAGACTAGACCTGGTATCTGCAGAAATGGTACTTGTATTAACACTCCAGGCAGTTACAGGTGTCACTGTAACACCGGATTCACACTGACATCTGCAGGAGACTGTACAGGTAAACTTTGTTCTTTTCTTTAAGGAATTGGTACACATTTATAAGCCTCTTGTAATGAAGCTGAAATAGTCTGTTTATTTCTCACATTAAATAGGATGTCATTTGTGGCAACAAATTGTAAGGACGAATAAGCTGATTGTTAAGTAACATAAATGGAGAGATGTGAATTAGATACACACTGAGGAAATCAGCCTCTAACATAACCCATCAGGCACTTACACTGAAGCCACAAGGGAGGAGGAAATGGCACAGTCAAAGAACACATTTGAAGAGGTTTGCTTTGACAGAAATGAACAATGAAGGATACACCTCTGGAGAGACAGAGGAAGCAGCAGAAAGGCAAGAAGAACTGAAATATATGTCACTGAGCTATGCACACAAGGGAGTAAAGGAAATTTATCATGTGATATCTAACAGAAATGGTTGATTCTAAACATTTACTCCTTTCTCAGCTGTCACTATGTTTTCATCAAGTTAAAGATTATTTAACTCTTTCAGACCCAAGCAAAAAAGTGGGTTTGGCCCAAACAAAAATGGCCACCCCAGTGTGTTTTTATTGTTGTTGTTTGGAAATAATTTTTTAAAATGTTCATATGCATAAATAACTTTGTTGTTGTATATGAAACTGAAGGTAAATGGATGTACTTTACTCTAGTGCTATAAGTATAAAAGCATTCATTGAAAAATTATTAGTTATCCAAGGTAAAACATGGAGGCTGAAAGAATAAACCAGTGAAAAATTTGAGCAAAAGTATTCTATCAAATTCTTCTAGAATTGTTCCCCAGGAGAATATCCAAGGGTAAAGTTTCAAAATGTCACAAACAGAAGTATTCTAACAAAATACAATGAGTTTTTAGTCAATAAACACTCAGGAAATTGTTAATTTCACAGATTACAACAACAGGTCACATGGTTGTAAAAAAAGAGGAAATTATATATTCTTACCTTGCTGTGCTGCTCCTCTTCTCAAGATGATGTGTAATCCATAGGAAATCACATAAGGTCACTCTCAAATATATTTACACTAGGCCTATGTATAAACATTACTTTATCATGACATATTATATGAACTTATTACAGTCTGATTACATGCTCCTGTATCCATAACTTCATTATCGACACAAGACCTTCCATTATCACTTGATATCAGGCTCCTGTTGAAAATCTGCTTCGTCTTCGCTATCCTTTGAATAAATACTACAATCTGAATTATTATCACTGTCTAGAATTTCTTCAAATAACTTTCTAGCTTGCTCTGAAGTTAATTCAGAGGTCTACCAGAAGCCTGGGCATGGCCATTTGATCTTATAAAATATGCGATTAAAAAATCTTAAATTAATATCAAACCACAAAAACACGTTCTTTCTTAAACACACAAGGTGGTTTTCCTGTCGGAAATGACATTCTGGGTTGTTAAAATTGGAAAACAGCTCTAGAAAGGAGCAAAAGATACGAAATACGATATAACGTTGATCGGGTCAAACAGGTCGAACTGGAAAACCAATATAACATTGATCGTCCCGATCGTTAAAGAGTTAACAATTATGGTTGACTGTTAACAAAAGCACTGTAAAGATGAACTGAAGCATGTGATCACTAGCCTATACACCTAAGGAAGTGAAGAGCATCTATTACTTAATGTATAACAATAACAGTTTATTGATTCCTGTCTCAACTCCAGTTATGTTTTCAGCTTGTTAAAGGTTGTTTTAAATATCATCATCATCAAATAATTATTAATAGAAGCATTAATAATAATTTCTTGTTACGAGAAGCATTTGTATCTAAATTCTTATCACATTTTTCATTTTGCTAATGTAAGTAAAAATGCTTGACTTGTGCTGTGATTTTTCTTCACAAATTGTTCACATAGAGGACCCAGAAATTATTTTTTGGACAAATTTTAATATATGAAATTTGCAATATACACTTTTTTGAAGAGTTTCTTAACTTACCATAAATTTGATTTAAAAATATTTTTCACTTCTACAATGTTTCAAAAATCTTAGAACTACCTTAATAATATTTTTTTTTTTAATGATGAAAAATATCCTGTTTAACCTCTGATGGGTTATAATTAGGATATATATTGTTTTCAATTCCAAATAATATGAATAACTGCTAATACGGGAAAGTGGCATCACATCTGTCAAATCATTGTAAATAGGGCAAATCAAAATTACCAATTTTGCTTGTATGGTTAACAAAAAAAAAAAAAAAACAAACAAACAAACAAACAAACAAGCAAAAATTAGATAAAACTAAACAAAACCTAACAAAAACACCAGACAAAAATAATATTCAGGGGGACGGGTATAAAGGCCTGGTGTTTCCAGTTAACTATTTAATTGACTTTCACTTGCCATAGGTCTTAAGTTATGTAAGAACATCATCAGACCTTCACCTTCCCAATTACTATATATTAACTTTTGTTCTTGTTAAATGCTGTTTGACTATATTATGCAGTTCCCTAGGTCTGTCTATTCTTAACACCACTTCTATATTTATAGGTAAATTTGATGCCTTAAAATAATATAATATTGGGATTCTCATTTGTTCATACCTCTTACATTTTAAGATATGAAAGGACCAAATGTTTGAATAGGTAGTAACACATTTCATTTATTCGTCACTCACAGATATTGACGAGTGTGTAGTTATGATTGGCATCTGCACCAATGGAAGATGTGTAAACACCCAAGGCAGCTTCACTTGTCAGTGTCCAGTTGGTTATACTCTTTCTTCAGATAGGCAGCACTGCAGGGGTAAGAGTTTTGATTTATAATTAACTCTTTCTACCCCAAGAGCCATTTGGTTATGGTCAGATTTCCTCATATCTTCACTTTATTTATAAAACAAACTTAATTGTTGTATTGAAGACTTAAACACTTCAAAATATTCTTCAGTGAATTATAATGATTTTATTGATAGTACAAGATATTTTTTTCATAAACATACATATTTATTGCTTGCTTTAAAATATCTATGAGGGAGCTGCATTGGTGTAATGGTTACCACATGGCACTGGCGATCAGGTGTTCATCGTTCAAGCCTGGGCGTGAGCATTTGAAGGAGTGTCATCGATCCGGATTTTGACTGAATAACCTGAATGGCTCCTGAGATAAACCCTCTGTGGATGGAAAGGAGCAAAGCTCCTGACCGGGTTGGAAGGAAAGTCCACAGACTCCTCAGCTTCACAATGACATGTCATAGGGCTGAAGGGCTGAAAGCCCAAGTGCCGCTGGTTAAGAAAAAAAAAAAAAAAAACATCTGTGGAAAAAAAAAGAAATGTTGGTATTTATTTCAGTGCCTGGTTAAAACTTAAAGTGCCTGGACAGAAAGAGTTAAAGAGCTGGAAGAAGAACTTGAAGATGTAAAGCATGAGTTTAATGTATTTTATTTGTGATGGTTTTGTTGTTTTTTTTTTTTTCATTTTAGAAACATGAAGGTTCATGTTTTCTCAAGTAAATAGTTAACTGAGGTGACATAGGATTTGTCTTTTTACAGTTTATATTTCTATTTCTTATTCAGTTTTCTGTCTTGTAGCCACATCTGAATTTCATGAAACTGCCATCTTTCAGACTTCTTTTTTTATCATACATTTGCTTTATCAAGGAGGTTGGAGAGGACCATGTGATCATTTCTTATGGAGAACATAGATATCACTGCAAATATCTCCAGAAGACCAGGTTCTACAGATTCTGCAGTTTAAGTTTGATTTTCATATGGAAGACAACTACCCATTTTTTAAAAATGTATGAAAAGAGGCCAGTTTGATGGAAACATCTTGTGAGCTACTACTTGATAAATGTAGATGTTGGGACTGGTGTAGTAAAGTGTAACGATTGTCAACTCATTAAACCCAGCACAGTTTTGGTCATACAGGTCATCTTGTCCTGGAACGTGATGAGGCTCCGACAAGAATGTGAGTGTAGACAATGAGTGTGTATATGAATGTCAGAACGCGAATGGTAGAATGATTCGATAGAGTTGACAAGTTGGTAGTACATCACTCATACTCACACTGTTCGAATTCAAGAAGTACTGGAACTACGGTGGTCTTTTTATAACATTTAATGAGACGCACACTTGGACAGTACGTGTATGGTTACAGGAACAAATGTCGACATAGACAGCATAATGTTGATCACAGGCATATCATCTTAAGTTAGCATTCATGCTTGGCAAATATCATAATGGAGCATTCGTAAATAAGTATTCAGAGTTCCATCATGTAAATCATCTGGCTTTACTGACTGGGCACGTCAGACCATAACCAATATATAGGAAGGCTCCTAGACCTAATCTCGTCTAGCGAATATCCCTTCACGTAAAGTTCAATATATATATTTTTCCATAAAGATATAGGAATCCCAGACATGGGTTCTCACATGTAGCAGTGATCTCTTGGTTCATCGAGCGATAGTACAGGCATCCCTTTTTCTCACTCGATAAATACAAAGTATATGAATTTCAACATGGCTGTTCTTCTCTCGTGAGTTTCACTCACTATAGGATCCAGACCAAAATTGGTCATTCGTTAAATGTCCTCATTTCTTCATAACTTCTGTCATAGAGGTAATTGAATAATATCATATAATCTAGTGCTGATACATAGGAATGTCATCTTCCTTTGAATAAATATTCTTTTCAAAAGTACCACTGTGCATCTGTTCGTCGACAACGATGGCGAAGCCCAAGTTCATAATAAATTGTGGTTTTACCTTTCTATGCGAAATATAACTTTGCCATTCCTTGGCAAAAGAGAATAAACACTGGGGTAAAGTACATACAACATGTCTAAATGACTATCACTTTTCCCCATCTACTTATAGATCACTTTTTCGGCGATAGGCCGGCTACATCAAAATTCTACATCCAGACAGGATGACAGCCATGAATCACCCCCTTGCTAGCGATACTTCCGCTGCATAGCCTTTGACCTTTTCTAGCGACAACCAACATAGTTCGACTTAGAAATGTAAAGATATCCATATATAAGACAGACTCGTCCTACTCATACAAACACTACGTATAAATTCAGGCCATAGATATACTGAAGCAAGAATAATCTATTCCTACCCAGCCAAAGAATAAATCGCAGTAGGCCTAAATTCGTCCGCGGAGTCCGATCGAAGATGACGGAACTGCCTTCAAGGGAAGTAACTCAAAAATGACTTCTCCTTAAGCACTTAAAAAGGAAACACTTTGTTTACCAAAATATTTGCGAACATAATAAGTATATAAATGTATTATATTGCAAGATAGTAAAAATTGCCCTTTACACTACTCTTTGTGCAGAAGTGTGAATTCCTTAATTTAAAAAAGCTCATAAAATCATGCATGCTAAAGTACTAACAGATTTAATCTCTTGTTCTCAGTGAGTAGTTGGTGTAACCCCTACACCCTAGGGTAGAAGAAGAATGACTAAGTACGTAAGAGTAGCTGATGGAGCTATGGAAAAGAAAGGCATCTGTCAACAGCACAATTGCTTTATAAGGGTTTTGTGACATTGAAACAATGGTGTCTTTATTTTGTCATAAAGTTGGGAATCACTGGTTAGAACCAAAATAAAAACAAACCTTGAGAACCATTGGTTACAGACAAGAGCTGATAAACCAAACATGTAAAACACTGCAGTAAATGAATGTGTCAAAATTTGCAACATGGATACATTGTTTTAAAATCTGCAGACATTGATGAATGTCTGGAACTTTCTGCCATGTGTGAACGTGGAATTTGCCAGAATACAGAAGGAAGCTACATCTGTACTTGTCCAAAAGGATACCAACTAGCACCCAATGGAAGAACTTGTCTGGGTAAGGCTTAACCATTTAATCAACCATTAGCACAGTGTGTAATGCCTTGGTCTTTGTAGAACAATGTATTTCAGCCATTTGGTGTATCTGGATAGCAGTTTATGGTATAACTTTTAAAGCCATGCTTATTTTGCCATTGCAAAAATTATGCTACTAACTTCAATGATATTAAATCCATAACAAGATTAAAAGTCCATAATTTAATACCTGCACACATTAATGATATCAAATGATAAGATATAGTTTAGAAATAAAAAAGAGAGTAGTGTTCACAAAATACCATTTTAGTTGATGAAAAGTATCCTTTGCAAAAAAAAATGTGTCAAATATAAATAAAAAATGAGTTTAAAAAACTGATTTTTGAATGTGAGATGAATCATGAACAATTTATAAGCAAACAAAAAAAATCCAAGAAAACTGCCTTCAATGAAGAATATCAGGAATGCAGCGGACAGCAAGAAGAATGAGTATGTTAAAAGATACTTTTTTTTTAATATAAAAAAATATATATCGTTCAACCCTTGATGGGTTATAATTAGGATATATTGTGTGGTTAATTCAATATAATAATTCTGATTTCTGAAAACAAAATATGGCATCACCTGCCCTCTCCACTCAGTCCAAATAGAGCAAACTGCACAAGAGACCACTACTGCACAATGGAAGCTTATTACACTTAATAGAAGGAAGCTGTAAATATTGTTGGACATGATATGCGAAGAGAAAAGTTAGAATACGTTGTGACAGCAGACAAAATTTATGGGAAAAAAACAATACAGGTAGACAAAGAAATATGTGAACAGTTTAACATAATGGCATTGAAAAGTTCAACAACAGAAATTAATAAATATTAATAGGGATAGGAAACTCTGGAGAGACACTTGAACAAGAAAAAGTAACATTAAATTGATATTATTCAAGCAATATGTATTTTAGTTTTTCATTTTTTTGTTACACAACCAGGCTTAATTGATTTTATGTCTTTACAGATATTAATGAATGCGTGACACTGCCAAATGTGTGTCTGGATGGCAGGTGTGAGAACACAGAAGGGGGCTTCAGGTGTATCTGTCCTCCTGGCTTTGATGTCTCTGCTGATGGCATGGCTTGCATAGGTGAGCCAAATATATTTTTTTAAATGTGTTTTTAAAACATTTTTCTCTAACACCTTATGGACAGAGAAGAAAACAAAAAAAGAGGTTCTAGAGAACCTAGGAATGAACAGAGAATTAATGAAGGGGATACAAATTAGACAGCTAAAATATTTTGGCCATGTAAAAAAATAACACCTTACTGAAGACCCTATTAGAAAGGCAGAGTTGAAGGCAAAAGTGCAAGAGTAAGACAGCGCTATAGATGCGAAGATAACATCAAAAGATGGACAGGAAAGAGTTTATCAGACTGCACCATCAAGATGAGGCAGAGGACGTTGCAGATCCATTGCAGCCGACCTGCGATGTGAAGATTGCACTTGATGAATTTCTCGAACATTGGTTATTTCATACTTTAAACCTTAAGTTGTTTTCTAATATTGGTTACTCCATACTTGACTCCTTTATTATAAATATACATAATACATTGCTGTTATAAATTGAAGAACATTCAACTTGTTAAAGTGTACATGTAGTTGTTTTTTTCCAACTTTCCATGTTTGTAGGTGAGAAGTGTGATGTAGGGCAGAATCTTCTTCTTTACCTTTCAACTACTTGTGTAGAACATGCCTTCAAGTAGAACTGTCTAATCCTTCCTGTCTAGGCCATTTCATTCCATGTCCTCTTTATCCTTATTTAATCCTTTTTTAAATTCTCACTGGGCATCCTTTCAACTTTCATAGTCTTTGCATGATAATCCTTCTTGTTGGAAAGCCTTAATTCATCCCAGATGGTTTTATTTGTTTATGATGAAATGGAAATGTTAGTTCCTTGATAGTGAAGTAGTTAACACACATGCTGTCTGGCAGAGGAGATGGCAGTTCATGCTTCATGAGGAAACAAGTTGCAAAAGACTTTGCTAGTCAGTACTGTGAAATGGACTAATGTCTGTGTGTTACCAGCTCCTGAAAAGAGAATGAAGAATAATAACACTGTACCCTACTAATCATGTCTTTAAGAAAAAAAAGGCAGCTAAGGACGGTTGGTCATGTTATCAGTAACACCATCCTGGAAAAACTTGAGCCACAAAAACTTCAATCAGAAACATGAACAAATCCATTTTTGGGGGGTGTCAGGTAAACTTAAGTCCTACTTAGCAATATAGAACAGCATGTGAAGAGGCATACAGAATATTTTGAGCAACTTCTGAATAGACTAGCTCCAAAAAAGTTCTCATACAGTCAGCCAGCAGTGGAAACATTAACAATTAACCACTGCTCAGGCACTCACACATCTTAATAAAGACAATACAACAGCTAATATATAGTTTATTCATTCCAACCTTCTACTACCCATGTCAAACATGGTCACAATCCAAAGTGCACAAGAGTGTGGTCACATTATGTGAGCTAAGAAATACAGAAATGGAAGACTGTCTATGCCAAGCTGTAAATAGCATCAGATGAGACAGAAAAGGACATGAAGAAATTTAGTAGTTCATGGGAACAGCACTGTATATCAGCTACTTAGAGAGACTGAAAATAAAATCATATAAACACCTCATCAGAAAGCAGTCAAGCTGACTACCAGCATTAACTTTTAACAGAACTGAGAAAAAGGTGAATAGACAATGTTAACAAAAGCCTGAAGTAAAATTGTATGTCACTGCCTACTAGCACATCTCACAAAAGGAAAAAAAACTGTTTCTCCTGAAGATGCTTTGTAGAAATCAAAGTATATTTTTTTATAGCCATTAACATTTTTATTGGAAAGAGTCGCTTGTCCCATGCCGTCTTCCTTAACACATTAACTACCGCAAGCCGCTGTCAGCGGCTCACAAAATAAACACATTTGGACCGCAAGCCGCTCAGAGCGCCAATCTAATTTTAGTAATAAAATGAATGAAAAATGTACTGAAACACTTTCTGATCTGGTTTGAGATTTTAAGTTGCCACCAAAAAACAAATTCCCAAAGCATGGTTGTTGTAGAACACTGGAAAATTGATATTATGTTCATATTTTTCAGCGTTTTGGGTTAGTTACCAAATCGTGTAAAACTGTTTACCGTGGCAACTAGTGATAGGACTACAAAAAATGCGTGTACATCTCGTCTAATGGCTGAATAGGATAGAAACGTGTTTCAACAATTGACTGATTGATCTAGCGACGAGGACAAGAGTGAATACGGTGTGCACATTGATTGAAATTGTGATTTTGATAGAGATGGGGCGCAAGCAGTTATAATTGTGAAAATATTGCAAGTCCTCGGCCACCGGAGGGCCGTTAAATAGCAACACACTCTATTAAAGTTACAAATGGTGTTTATTGTAATAGTACATTCATTTATCTTTAAAATGACGTGTAATTCATAAAAATCTGTAAACAATTACGAAAACTACAGCTTACTTTGTGCAAAGACCTACAGGATGAAAATGGGAAAAAAATTTAATTCGGCCACAGTGTGTTTTTCAATTCGGTAGTTAATGTGTTAATCATCTTTTACAGTTTGGCAGCAATGTTGACTGGTCCTAAACTCAGTTATACTCCAAGATCCTCACAGGCAGTAACATAGTTTCAGTCCTAGAATAAATTATAGTATTAGGCACGTAAAGCAAAATTGTTTTAGGGTATAACTGTTGCCTTTGGGATTTTTTTGGTTGAAATATAATGTTTGTACAATAGACATGAGAATGTAGCAGTAAGAAATGGTTCGATCAAAGAGGAAAGACAATGTTTTATAAATATTTAAGGAACAAATAATCCAATATTTAACATTTTCTTTCACACTCCACTAGACAGCAGACCAGGGACTTGCTATGATGGGTTTGAATTTGGCCGCTGCATTGCTCCAAGGACAGGCGATCTGACGAGAGCTGAGTGCTGTTGTACTAAAGCATCAGCCTGGGGAGTTAGTGGCCAATGCAATTTGTGTCCACTAGAGGGAGATGGTAAATTAATTTAATTTTAGTAAATTGAAAGAGTGAACAGATTTGCATTACAAGCTCTGCTAATACTGTAATGTATTTCATTGCCACATCTTTCATCCATTACAAATAATAGTATTTTTTTTTTTGTGTAACCAACATTTCATCCTCTTCCTCCTTCCAACATTAAAATTCAAATGTAAACAAAAGCATGGACATTTTTTTAGGTAGACGAGGATCTTACCAGTGGCTAAGACAAGAACATTTATAGAGGATTATCGAGAACAGGTCACATGGATAAAAATATCAATTTAGAGTGATTTTTGTTTTGTGAAACTTCAGATTCTCTGCTATCAAATGGTATGTCATATTTGTCAAAAACAATGTTTGATACATTTATGGGCATTTGAAAACACTGACCCAACCAGAAAAATAGATATGGTGCATACATGCCACACCTCAGAGATGAAAAACCTGTACAAAAAATTAAAAAAACCTGTACAAAGACCCGCAAAACCTGTACAAAGACCCGCAAAACCTGTACAAAGACTGAAAAACGTAACAAAAGAGTTTATTCATGTAAAAGTATATTCAATTAGATGGTTCTGCACCATCATAGTGACATGCGGCCTTTGCCTTTTTAAGCATGTCTTCACTTGCTTTAAAACCTAAACAACAAGAGTTAGAATTTATTTTGCATTGTAGAAATGCTGTGACTGTATCATCATTTAGTCTATTTCTGCAGTCCGTGTGAATCTTTTTCATCATAGAGAAAGACCTCTCACAGTCAGCATTGCTGTGAGGCAATGTCAATAAGCGTTTCACTATGACTGCCAGACTGGGAAATCGTGTACGACCAGTGCTAGTTTTCAGGTTGATTATGTCAAGCCAGTACCTAGAAAAGCTTCTTTTTTGTCCAGCGTCAAATCTTGAAATACATTCATCAGGCAGCAAACAATAATCTTCAAATTCATCCTTTAACACCTCTTGGTCTAAATGTGGTGCAAAAGTGTTGGCCAGCTTACAGATTGCTGTATATTGAACTGTGTCTTTAAAGGCTGGATCAAGAATTTTGATATCCTTAAGGACTTCATTCTCAAATGGAAATTTATCCAATATCTTTTTCACAACAGCAACATAAAAGTTCCTCACATCTCTGAAAAATGAATTTCTCACTTGAGAACTTATATCTAACTCTTCCAGTAATGTCCTGTTGGACAGACCAACAGCAAGTGTATGGTCATCATGCTGTAGATCACGTTCAGCATACTTTAACAATCTTATATCTTTCACCTCTTTTACATATTTCATCTCTACAAATTTGACAATAAATTTTCGTAGCAGACGATCCATTTCATCCATCATACCACCTATTTGGGACTCATCTGTCTGAAACAATTTGTTAAATTCAGTCAACAGAGGTAGCACAAATTGGAGAAAACGTAGAGTCATCTGGGTAAGTGGTGATTTTAGTAACTGATGAATGTTTTTGACACGGCATGGTTTTTCCATATCGTCGTGGCTCTCGAAGTATGAAGATAGAGCAGAATATTGATTTAAAATTCTGTCCACTACTTTCTGCAAAGAAAGCCAGCGAGTCTGGCAGTGCTTTAGTATGTCTAGTGCATCCACTCCTGTAAACAGTTGAAACTCTCTGTATGATTTTTTCCGTTTTGAGCTATGCTCAAAATGATAGAAGATATCTATCAAAAGGTCATCAACAGGAATAGTCAGCTGCTTTATACCCTCCTTGGCACAAAGATTTGCAAGGTGGCAAATACACCCTATACTAAACACATCAGGGTTCTTGCTTTTGATTCGCGTTAGTACAGAGTTTGATTTGCCAACCATTACATTGCAGTTGTCACTTGCAAAACCTATACAGTTAATCCATGGGATTTGTAAGTCGCTGAACACAGCATCAATATCACTGAAAATAGCTTCACTGGTTCCACCAGTACCGACCGGCATGCCCAGCAACCTGGTTCTAGGTCCTATGCCATCTTCAAATACCCTCACCATTATAGCTAAACGCTTGTCAGTTTTTCTATCATTTGATTCATCGATCATCAAGGAGAAAGGTGTCTTCCTGCATAATTTGATGACTGGCTCCGTTGCAGATGGAGCCAAGCAGTTTTTAATAATGGCTGTTGTTTTGGTTCGCTTGCATTTGAAACGTTTGGCAATAGCACTGTCCGGAAACATCTCAGCTGATAAGTCTGAAAAATGGTCAGCTATAGAAGCAGCTATGTTGTGTTGAGCAATAAAATTTGCAAATAAAACTTCAGCCCTCGTTATTTTATCATCTTCTTGTTGAGGCTGAGTAAAGAAGGCCTTGATAGAACTTCCGTTCTTCAGCTGATAGTTCCTTTCATGCAGTTTTGTTTTGAAATGCTCCCTCACATCGTGTAAGCCAGATGCCATCACTTTAATATCTCTATTGCATATTCTACAGTATGCATGTGAAGAGCCTAATTTGGATGTCTCAATAATCCCAGGGAATGTAGTTGTCCAGTCAGATTGAAACTTCCCACGACGTTGATCTTCTTCTAACCTTTTTTTAAAGTTAGGCTCAGCCATGCTGTTAGATGGATGCAATATTTCCTGCTAGACAGAAAAAAAAAAAATATTAATGTGAAAAAGTAAATACAAATATTAATAATCAATTTGAAAAATATAATTATTTGTAATTTTAATATTATATAATGAAATAGAATCTTGGAAAAAAATTAATACAATTTATGGTTGAAATGAAGAACAGTTGCTGTGTTTTCTATAGTGCCTTATAAAAGTACAGGCCTAAAGAGACCAGTAATAAGCATTATGGGTTAGGAATCTTAAATTTAAAATCTAATAAATTTTTTGCTAAAGCTGGTAATGAAAATATAAACTAGCGCTGGCGTAATATTAACCTGTATATTTTCTACCGAACTTCAAAAATTGGAATAGCCGTTAAAGCCCAACTGGTAGTTTTAAATAGACCTTCCCATACAAATTTTAGTGTCAATCAAACATTGATAGTAGGCTAATTAATTATTTAATAATTATAAATCATTGAATGACCGTAATGATGACCACCAAAGGCAAAATAACATTGTTTTTTAAAGAAACGAAATTAAAACTAAGAAGAGAAGTAGGCTAACTCCAAATAAACTTTTCTCTGATCGAGTTAAGATGTAAATTTTCCACGCTATTGTGGTTTTTTTTCTTTTCAGTTTCATAATTTGGTAATATCGGAATGACGTTCGCCGAATGCTCCGCGTGTATTTTCGTACCATTTAGATTTAGGGTTAACCCTAGCTGTAACCCTAATTATAACTCTAAATGGTACGAAAATACATGCGGAGCATTCGGCGACCGTCATTACGTTATTAGGCTACCCATAATTTGTAGGCTATTGTATTATTTTTCAAATTTACATTTCTTACGCACTTTCTACAAGTTTTAGTGAAATCAAATAATATGTAGTGGTATCAGCCTTTTTTTTTTTTTACCAGCCGTAAATAATCAATTATGCTAAACCTTAGGGGAAAAGAAAGCATAGGCCTAAGTTATCTGACAGTTAAATCTAACTTCATCTAAACAATGTTATTGTAATATTTTTTTAAAAATGAATTACTTACCAATACTAAACTGGAAATTAATCCTAAACAATAGGCTCGACTCAAAAAAGATTTCAGTGCTGCGTAATCGTTCAAATAATCAGTAACCTCGCGCTAGCTTTAGCGAAAAATTTTGAATGAACACGCCACGCACATCCCGCGGCAATTGAAAAATAGGCAGCTTGATTTTCATTGGTTATTTTTTTTTTTATCCACTTGGCTTAAAATCTCGCCGAATCTCATGACGCAAATTGTGTAGTGGCACAAGATTTATATGTATATTTAATAATTAGGCGAAAAAACCCGTACAGACCCGTGTACGGCCCGTACACATCTGAAAACGCAAACACCCCGTACAGATTATGGGTAAACCTTTAAGTGTGGCATGTATGGTCACATGACGTGGTGGTTTCTGTAGCAATTAGTTTCACATGATGAGGTTGCCAGCCCGATGCACTATCTCGTATTTGTCACCTTGTACAACATGCCTGCGGATGCAGTAGACCTGTTCTTTGTTTATCTCTTCAGAGAGACTGCCAGGAACTACATGGGGCAATAACAATATAGGTGTCAAGTGCTTAGCTGTGAGTGCACATTGACAAATATATATATATATATATGTTACATTATACATGGAGCAACAAACATGGCTCGTTATTCACAGCTAATGTTAACTCACTGAACTCCAACATGTAGGTACGATATCCAACGACTTTATGTCACAAACTTGAGCATAACACAATAACACATGCAGTCTGCCGCTGTGGCCAAGAATCATCAGAAATGCACAATGTATGAGGTGCATAATTGGAACATCATCCAATGGAACGAATTTCACTATCGCTCAATATACTTTCTCGCTCCAATCTCTCTCTCGAATGCCTAACCACCCATGACCCTTTTCACCCCTGACCAGTCTTCACCACCACTTCGTTCACAACAACTCAGTCATGCCTGTGAACTTGACATTAGTGCTTACTGCTACTACTGCATTCATGCCCACAGTCAAACTTAACATTCGCTCACTTAAACTCACAACTTACATTAATACCTCTAGCTCCCGCCGGAGCATGAGTACTGACATTCATTCTATAACCCGTTCGTGACAATAGGCATATCTCAAAATGCTGACATGTTGCAAATTACATAGGGTGTTTGTCACATTTTATTGCAGTGTTTTCAAATGAGCAGAATAATGTTTTATTGCTGTTTTAATTACATACATGTGGCAATATTTTTTTTTTGCTTGAACAAAACAGAGTAATGTTTTAGTGCAGCTTTAAAAACTCACATGATGACAGTTTACTGATTGTGACAAAAGTACTGAGATTCTGTCTTTCAAATGGCCCATGTCTTTTTCTCCTTGCATTTTGTTCAATATTTTTAGGAGGGATTACAGGAAATCCTTCTCCGTGTTTCTTCTCCTTCTATTATTTACGTTTTTTCAAGATGAGATCACGAGGGAGTTTGATCTCATCTGCTTTATGGTTCTTCTTTATGTGTTTAGAATGGGGGTGTAGGGAATTAGACAGTATTTTTCTAGAAGGAAGATTATAGAGGCTAGATCAGGATTTGCACCAGTGTCTTTTTTTTTAAAGATATTGTGTGGCCATATACGCATTTTTCGGGAGTTAAATTATTTGCGGCCATTTTTGCTTCATTTCCGCAGTATAGGGCTAGGACCAATTCCCGGTTCTTTGTCTAGCGGGGACTGGTTGCATCAGAAAGATCTAAGGTTCTGATTGGCGGAGAGCTAACTGCAGTTGAAATGCAGAGCGCCCATTGGCTTTAGAACCACGCCGCGCATATGACGTCATGAAGTCGGCGCGTGGGGGCTCGAGAATAAATACGCCCGAACTTCATAAGTTCGGTCTCTAAAAATTAATTGCCAAGCCGGTTGCCAGTCAAGTCGATTGCCTTCAGTAGGACATTCGAGATTTGGTAAGCATCATTTTTGCGTGAGGACTTTATTTAATTTTTCTAGTCCTAGCCGATCATTTGAGTTTCTTGGGAAGTTTTAGTTTAATTTAATTCTCATCGCCAGAGCCATCAAATACGATCTTAGTGATAGACTTGAAAATTTATAGGTCCATTTAATTCCTTGTTGAAAGAATAGCGGCATGGTTTAAAAGTTGAGATATCACCGCTTTGTATTATTGCAAAGTCGGTCGGGAGAGAAACTCGCATCTGCGAATCATATGTATTTACAGAATAGTCGGGAGCGTGTGTAATGTGTATTTTTATTTGTGATTTTAGTGAGAGTATTGATGCTCGCTATTTATATAGTTACGCATATATCTGTGGACGGAAGTGATAGAGGTATTAATTGGAGCACGTGTGTGCTATCAGTAATGAATATGTATGCAGGAGCGCGTGGTTGAAAAAACTGCGGCACCACGTGGCTGAACTACGGGGTTTTCAATTTGATAATCGGGGGTTATGTATAACTTTTGACGGCAGGTAGATGCTAGCGTAAACAGGATTATTTATATGTTATTGATTGTGCATTATTGTTCTGTGAATTCAGAAGATGGGAGAAGTAATTTTAAAGGGAATTATTTTTGTATTACATTTTGAATGTGATTACTATTATTGACGGGAATTTTAGGAATTCCTAGAGAGGGCTAGTTTTAGTTGTGTTAATCCTTACGGCATTAGTGTCAGCGTAAGAAGTAGGCCACAGTACGTCTGCCCAGACGGGCCATTGAAAATATTGTTGTTGCTCAGAGTTAGTCAGGCAGAACAAGCGATCTGGGTTAGCCAATGTTTACCTTGTGGGCTCAGGTAGAGAAGGGAGCTCAGTGGGGGAGCGGACTTTGTTTGCATGATTTTGTATGGTGGTGCATAACGGGAGAGAGTAGGGGAGCTGTATTGATTATAGACGGGGGAGACTTACGTGTTAAAGACTTAAGGGTTTGTCAGGAAGTTAATTGTTATTTGTAATAGAGTATTAACGTTTTGTTTAGCTGTTGTTTTGCTTTTGTCTAAACAGCAGGTGCCGGCTTTGTGGGAATGAGAGCGGAATTTTGAGACCACAAAATTTCTCCCACGGCAAAGTTGGGGCATTCGCAGAACCGCAAGGGTTTTACGTTAGTTGCCAGTAGTGGAAGGAGAGGAAGAAAATACGTTTTCCCAGCCAGGGGAAGACATTTTCCAGCGAATAGGATTTTTGTGGATAAATCCTGAGCTCTGACGCTCGTTACACACGCAGATTTGGCAGGCTGCCAGCGTTGTGGTAATTTTGTGTTCGTTTCTTCACGGCCATAATAAAGCCGACGGCCCAGTTATAGATACTCGGGCAGGTAATTTCAGAGTGGTAGAAGTCAGCTACAGTTCCAGTCCAGAATCCAGGGGGTTCTGTGAATACAATGGTCTCAACTAAAATATTTTATTCTTTAGCTACATTTAAAGTGCTGTGTCCTGGAGGCTATGGCTTTATTCCTGACAAAAGTGGAGCCATTTCAGGTAATGTCTTGACAAGATTTTTTAACACACTTATCATGTGTGCTATCTAGGATTTGTTATTCATAACCTTATTAATGCACAGAGGAAGCTTACTGTTCATATAAGAAAGATGCACTTTGCTTTCTTTGGGCATATGAGAAGACAAAAGCTGGAATATATTGTTACAACAGGAAAGATTGAAGCGGAAAGAGATGACAAAGAGAGAAGATGCTAGACAGTGTAATATACTGACATGGAAAGAGGTCCAACCAAAAGAACTGATAAACAGCACTAAGGTAAAGGCAGTCCCATATCAAATACTGCCATAGGGGATTAAGGTGTTAGAGACTTCACCACACTAGGTTCAGCTTTATATGGTGGGGTGGGTGGCCAGTTTCATTCCACACTGCCTTTGCCTTCCCTTACTAAAGAGCACAGTTATGTACCTATTTACAGCTTGGTAGACTGGAGCAGGATGCTACCAGGCTTCAATTCTGGAACCTTGGAACTTTGCCATGAGAGGCAACCACTCTACCACTTTGGGGAGAGGAAAGTGTGGACAGGCCTGACTACTTATGCAAGCTGGCATAATACTTGAAGCAGTAGAAGAAGAACTGTATTAATTTAATGAAGGAAACTGACTTAGACAAATCTTATTTCATAAACTTGACTTGGGATAAACTTTGAAGTGATGCATGTAAGTCTCTTTTCCCTAATCAGAAACAAAAATAACATTTAAACCATTAATGGCTTTATCATTGTTCTTATACGCAGAAACAGCGTATTTGTTTACATCAGGTATACACCTTATACTTAATTTTATGTTTTTTCTCTTGTGTGCAATATGTTGTCCACAGATTAAGAATTAATTACTGTGAGGAGACTCATTGACACTTAGATGTTGTAAGAAAGTATGTCATTAATGAGGCAAATTATCAGTAAGTCATTATCACCCTTGGCAGGGAGTGTAGAGATTGATGCAGTGGGAAAACAGTGCAAGAAATAAATCAGCTGATAAGTGACAAAACTGGGGATGATGAAACCATAAGTATACAGTGATGGGTCTGTACTCAGTGGTGAGAAATCAGGATGGGGCTTTTCAGCTAGAGTAAGAGGCAGGGGGCATTGCTGATAAGAGTGCAGCTTCCATCACACCAATGTCCAGTGTGAGAATGGAGATAGAGGCAGCTACTGCAGCCCTAAGGTGGCTGAAACTCCATTAACCAGGACAGTTATGGTTTCAACCTCTCAGTCCATGCTTTAGAAGGTCCTAAATTGGGGGCTCCAATATCACTAGATAACATACATTGAGGCCTCAAACCTTCAGGAGCGGGTGTGAATCTATAGTCTTGATCATCCAGGGGCTGACAGCAATGAGAGAACCTATGGCATAACACCAGCAAATTAATAAAAGTAAAACTTCTGAGAACGTGCATCTTTCCGGTAGCAACATATGGATGTGAATCATGGACCATTACTCAAACATTAAAGAAAAAAAATCGAATCTTTCGAAGCAAAGTGTTACAGAAAAATTCTCAGAATATCTTGAACCAAAAAGAAGAAAAATATAGACATCCTACACGACCTGAACATCTAGAAAAACTGGCTCATAAACAATATCATGTCCCGGAAACTGAAATATTTTGGCCACATTAAATGTCATAGTGGTTGGTAGCCTTGAGAGCACATATAGTGGGGACATTGGATATGGATAAGGAAGAGATATAAAGGACAGTTAACAATCACCTGTTAAAGAATGATACTGCAATCAGTGAATCAACTAGGCTAAGACTGCTGCAATTTAGCATCATTCGTAAGACTAGCAGGGATGGGCGTATGTGTGATGCTGCACTGTAATTCTGTCTTTCAACAGGCTCGATTCTGTTCTTCTATTTTGAGTTTTCACCATTCTTCTCTTTGTAACTATATGTGTTTGCCATGTTTCTTCTCATTTGAATATTCATCATGTTTGGGATTTTATGTAAGTAATTAAATGGGTTCTTTTTATGACGGTAGGTTTATTTCTTACTCCCACCAGTTTTACTTTCTCTGATTTTCCGCGATCACGTAGATTTTCGTTGTTTACGAAAATCGCTATTGTCGCGCACGCCGGTATGACGCGTCAGAAACGCCACGGAACGTGATGCCATTTTTGGACACGCGGTCTGCGCGTTTTCAAATCTGATTGGCGTAGGTCGAAGGTATTTTATTTTTCTAACTGTTTCCATTGGCCCGAGTGGATAACTTAGCAGATGCATAGGTGATCAACAGGAGTGGTTCCCTGTGTATAAATAGTCGGTTAGATGGGGGATCTTTCTCTATGAAAAAAAATAATTGCCTGCCGTGCTACTTCGTATTATCGTCTCCATTGCGGGTAAAAACAGCGGTAATTGGTATGTAGGAATTTTATTATCGTTTTACTTATTAGTGGGTTCTTTGATAAGAGTCTAGGCCCGTAAGTAAAATGTCTTCGGGGACATTAACTTATAGTTTTGAACGTAAAGCGCCATCCATTACTTTCTTTGTAGAATGATGTGAATGTAAAAGTGTGCAAAAGTCTTTCTAGGATTTTGGCAGTAGATAGGAGCGTGTGAAGTTATGAGATACACGTGTGCTCATAGTTGTAGAATGTTGTGTAAAACCACCATTTATTCCTGGGTATTTACATATGTAATTTTATTGGGAAATCAATTGTGGGTACGTAAAGTTTACCGTGCCTTAAATGTGAGAAATGCAGTCGGAGGGCACAGATTTATGTTATCAGTGAATTATACGGCTTAGGGGAGTAAAGTATTCCTATAGCACGAGGTTTAATTTAAATTGGGGCTTAAGTCGGGAACCCAAGGTGTAATGGGAATTTCGGACAAAGGATTTCCCTAGGTGAAATGTTTTGACATGTGGTTAGCCATGCGTAACAACCACATAACCCGTCAGACAGTGTCTGGGGCTTTGTTTACTTACCTGGAAGATTTAAGTTGAGGAGAGAGAGAGAGAAGGAGAGTGAGATAGAAGACACGTGGGTAGGAATATTTTATGTATTGTTGCGCAGAACGAGAGAAGGGGAGTAGAAGGAGTGATATTGAAGAGACACGTGGGCTAGTATTATTTTATGTATCGTTGTTCAGAACGAGAGAAGGGGAGTAGGAGGAGTGAGATTTAAGTGCCACGTGGGTAGTATTATTTATGTATTGTTGTACACAATGAGTGAGGTATTGAGTAGGGGTGTTGTAAAGATTATGGGAGCTATATGTGTTAGAGATGCGTTATGTTGGAGTTGGTGTACATTAGACGCATTTCCTTGTAATGTCAGCGAGTCCCGGCAAACAGAGGGGGAGCATAATTTGCCAATACAAATTATCCATGGCAAAAGGAAATATCTCAGGGGTCAGAGGACTTGAGGTATCGCCAGCAGCGAAAAGAAAATAACCTAAACGGTCTATTTCAGTGAAGTTCAACTCTTCAGCGAAGACCTAAACAGCTCTTTTTGCAGTGAGGAGCGGGAACGGGTTTATTTATCATACAGCCCAAGCTCATCGCTATTATAGTCTCCAGCACCGGCAAGTGGCCTGGGAGATTGGTGTAATCGTATACAGCCAGAAATCAAGACTGTGTTTTTCCTCTAAATCCAGAGCGGGTTAAAAGTGGAAAGTTATAGAAGCTATTCAGCCGCAGAGAAGTTTTCGACAGCTAATCAAGTACCTCATGCTTGATTTCACGAATATCATCATCATCACCCAATTCAGGAGCAGGTGATAGGGTTACAATACCTTGGGTCCTGAAAGTAACGAGAGAAGAGCGTAACGGAGACGCCGCATCATCAGTCGGTGAGTGTTAGAGAGACACTGAGACCAAGAGAGAGAGAGAGAGAGAGAGAAGGAGGGAGAAAATAGACAGAACCAGTAGGGTCTGTTCATTAGCCCTTTGACGGATAGACACTGAGCCATCGTTGTAAGCCAAGTCTATTATTGTAGCATTTCCAGTGGTGTTAGTTAGCGGAGCATATCGCCTACCAAGTTGGAAGCAGTGTAGACGTTCTTTTAGGAAGAGGCAACAGGACGGCAACAGTAGAAATCTTATTTGTGTTAGAGAGGGGAGGCTAAAGTTGACAGCCCCACCAAATTAGATGTGTTTAAATCACTAACCATTTTATTGTTCCCCAGCAGGGTGACAGAAAGAGTGAATGTGATTGGGGTTTTTCTAGTGTCGATCTAATTTAATTGTTACTTTGTTTTTCAGGCCGTGCAACAGTGCACGCTATTTATTTGATTGATGTATGATGAAATTTAATGATTTCTGTGTGTAAATAAATATATCTATACTATATACTGGATCAGCTTCTACTCTATACTATACCTATATGTGGTCTGTATAGTGGTGTCTGTGGTCGTTTTATACACCTTATCTCCTTGTGTTTAAAGGTAGTTAGAGGGGGGTGATTCTATAGCTTTTCTGAAGTCACGAAGCAGCAAGGGGAGAGTCAAATCCTGGTTCTACCCTTGAGCCAATAGTCTCATCTGTCCACAGGCATGTCATTTTTCATCTAAATTCTATCTTCTCAGACTTTCTCATACTTAGGGTCTTGCTTTCATTCAGGCAAACTCTATAAACTTAAATCCACTTTGTGACAGTATGAGAGGATGGGGTAGGTGTTTATACAACCAGTTCACTGTAGGAACAATCAGCATACATACTCTTTATCATTTTCAGAAGGAAACTGAGCACCTTTGGATTTTTCCAGAATGTAAGGATGTCATTTCTGAACAACAGTAACAATATGTCATTTGTGTTTGTTATCCATAGATGTTAATGAGTGCCAGGTTCGCCCTGGAATTTGTGTCAATGGTATCTGCATCAACACGGATGGTTCATTTCGCTGTGAGTGCAGGACTGGCTTTATCTTGGATTCTACTGGAAGAAATTGTATCGGTATGTGAAAATATTACCTGTGTTATCATGTATGTAAGTTACATGTTTTAACGTTTTTTGATGTTGTGTATTTTGTATTATGTTTTTTCATGTTGTATATTTGGTTAAAATAAATGAATTTTTTGAAGGCCTGTGTACTGTATTGAGCTGAGGGGTAATGGTGAATGAATGAACTCTGACACTTGACCCCAAACATTTTGTAGAATTAAAGTTTTTTGTGCATAGAGAAAAATATTAATTCAAAGAGATTAGAGTCTGTGCTGACCAGAAGACACCGAAGATTGTAATTTAGTTAAATAGTTGATATTTTATTCACCTACTTGAGAATAACTCCAGTTCATTTGTTATTTAAAAAACGTACACACACATTCATGTTGAAATTCTCATAAAAGTTATTTTGTTTTTATGTTGGTATTAAATACAACTTTGGAAGAGTCCATATATTCTCTGCATATAAAATATGTTCATTCAAATTGTAATATTGTAATATGTTCATGATAATGTAAACTATTTCCTGTTAATGTAAAAACATGATACAGAGAATATGAGAATGTCCTAGTTATAATGTAACAGATGAAAATGTTTTTATCTTAGTTGTATATTTTTATAGTCTCGTATAATGATTATTGTATAGATAATTTATGGCATACAGCTTTTGCTGTATAAGGGAGGTAAGTCTAGCTACAACTAGAAAAGGGAGACAATTCTATAATGAGATCTACATTTATTTCCCTTTTAATGGTACATTGCTTACATTGATGCCATTTTCTTTGTATCAGACAAAGATGAGTGTCGAGAGTATGATGCCTGTGGCAATGGAACGTGTGTTAATACTCTTGGTGGCTTTGAGTGTTCGTGTAATGTGGGATTTGAGCCTGGGCCACATGAGAAATGTGTGGGTAAGTACATGGGTAAATGGATTTATAATTGTAAATCTTTGTTTGATTATTGTGAACTAGAATTTTTAACCTTTTAATATCAGTTGTTGGTCTTTACATTAAATAATCTTTTCCTTTCAGTTTTTATCCACTATTTTGCTTCTGTTTTTCTTTTGTATCTTTTCTCATTATATGTTTACTTTGCTTGGTAACTTTAGTAGAGAAGAAGAGATAAGAAATTTTAATGTCTTACAAGCAGCTATGTGAATATGAGAGTAACCCTTTCAGATAACAGGTTTTTATTAATGAATGTTCAGGTTTTGACACAGATTTCTTATGATTTTCAACCAGATATAAATGAATGTAGCACCATAGCAGCAAGCAAGTGTGCTTTCCGTTGTGCAAATTTACCTGGCACATATCGATGTGTTTGTCCTATGGGATACAAGGTGGCTCCTGATCAAATCCACTGTGAAGGTAAAAAACACAAACATTAATTAATAATAACATAAATGCAATTAAAGCCATGTTTCTTTGAAGGTAGATCAAGTGAATATAAATAAAACACATATGGTTACAATTATGGAGCCAAGATATTCAAAATTTGTGACATTTTTTGTGACATAATTAACAACAAGGGAGACTGCTCAAAAGAGGTCAGAAGGAGACTGGCCATAGCAATGCAGAGGTTAAATAAAATGAAGAACCTATGGCATAACACCAGAAAATTAATAAAAGTAAAACTTCTGAGAACGTGCATCTTTCCGATAGCAACATATGAATGTGAATCATGGACCATTACTCAAACATTAAAGAAAAAAGTCGAATCTTTCGAAGCAAAGTGTTACAGAAAAATTCTCAGAATATCTTGGACCAAAAAGAAGAAAAATATAGACATCCTACACGACCTGAACATCAAGAAAAACTGGCTCATAAACAATATCATGTCCCGGAAACTGAAATATTTTGGCCACATTAAACGTCATAGTGGCTTAGAGAGAGCAGTGATGGAGGGTATGGTACCTGGAAGGCGAGGCAGGGGCCAACCAAGAAGACGGTGGACACAGGACATTGAAGACATCTTGAACATGACAATGGAGGAGGCAGGAGGGCTGGCTAGAGATCGAGAGTCTTTCAGGCGGGCTGTGATGAGAGCGATGTTCTGCCAAGGACATGCTACATGATGATGATGGTTACAATTAGAATTTTAAATAAGTAAATTATGAAATTGAAAAGTATGATTGTTGATAGAGTTAAATTAATAAGTTTTGTAAGAATGTAAAGTTATATATCCGAATGCTGAAAATATTTCATGAATTTAAAGTGATTTGGAAAAATGAAAATAAGTTTGAACTGTAAAATAACATCTCTACTTCTTCTTGTGTCTACCACTTATGCTGTCAAGTGTTGCAAATGAAATTTATTATTGGTTTCTGATCCACTACTCATTTTGATGTGCTGTAATATTGTGATAAGGTGTATATCATCACTTCAGTCTAACATGTTCTGGGTCATGCTGTATATTTGGTCTGTTCCATCTAAATAAACTTCTCACTGCTGATGGCCAGTATAGGTTTTACAGAGACAGCAGACAACTAAAAAAGCATAAAAATCTTCTTAACACAACTTAAGACACGCTGATGGAACAGTCTTAATAGCAAAAAGTGAAAAGGAGCTGCAGGAAATGGTTAAAACAATAGTGACAGAAAGTGAAAATAAAGGCCTTATAGCAAAAAGACAGAAGTAATTGTCATCTCAAAGAAATTGGCTTCCCCAGAAGGTACTATAAAAGTAAATAGAACAGTTTTAAAACAAGTAAATAGATTCAAATACCTGGGCACATTAATAACAAAGGATGGAAGATGCATCTTAGAAGTGAAGAGCAGAATAGCTCAGTCAAAAACAGCATTCTATGAATAATATATATAAAATAAATGAAGAGTATTTTACCTAATGGTTCTTTGTCATTGGATGTAAGGAAGAGAGTTCTTCAGTTATATAGAAGGAATCCTGACATATGGGAGTGAGTCATGGACAATTAGTTAACAAGCAGAGAATGCACTAGAGGCCACAGAGATGTGCTTTTATAGAAGAAAATAAAAAATACCATTGACAACCAAAAAGAGTAGTGAGGATGTTCTGAAAGAGGCCAGTGTGCTAAAGAAACTTATTTCACAAGTTAGAAAGACGCAATCCACTTTTTTGGGCATGTTAAGGGAAGAGGAAAGCTGGAATATATCGTAACAACAGGTAAGATTGAAGGAAACAAAGAGAGCAAATACTGGAGAGTTTGACATCCTGGCATGGAAAGAGGTCAACAACAGAATTGATAAATTGTTCTGGAGACAGGAAGTTGTGGAGAGACATGATCTCCTACACCACTAGGCATGGTACTTGATGATGATGAACACAAACTGTTAACATCATGGAATAAAATCAACACAGAGAAAACATAAAGTAAAACACCAAGAAAGAGAGAGAATCACTGAAGATTAGAAAGGATGTTGCCAGTAAGTAGAGTATAACACCAAGGCAAGAGACAGAAGACCCTGGAGATTCATTTCATCAGGCCTTCATTCCAGAGATGGTAGTTAATCTGACCTAATTTGCCAGGAAGCAAATGGCAGCAATTAAGTGTATTATCTAAAGTTACTTAGACTTCATATACCCTAATGCTCTATGTAGTTCCCAGGGGTTTTTGATAAGAACAAGAAAGAATAATATGCAGTTGTGCATAAGCTGGTAATCTCATCATGTAAAACTAATTACTACAGAAACCAGCCACTACAAGAGCATGTAAATGCATGGCACAGGTTTTCTGCAAGGGGACCCAACTGCAGTGATGACTTCATGGTCCATCAGGAGCGAAAATGTATTTTATTTTTATAACCCATCAGAGGCTGAACCGGATGTTTTTACCAATTAACAAAACAATAATAATAATATTGGGTAAGAATGAAGGCAAAAAAGCAAGAGGATGACATTAATCTAAGTGAGAATGAAACAGCAGAAAAAGGATGAGAAGTAGTCCATCAAGGCAGGAGACAGCAAATGTTGAAGATCTAGTGCAGCCAACCTTCCATGTAAAGACTGCACTTTTTTCCATCAAATATAATTGTTTTTTATTTTGTCCCTAGATGTAGACGAATGTGAAACACCTGTGAACAAATGCAAGTATGCCTGCAAAAATGCAGTGGGTTCTTTCCTGTGCGTGTGTCCAGAAGGCTTTACCCAGGTTGGACAGGATGAGTGTCGTGGTAAGTAATACAGTTCAGAATATGATATCACTTTTTTGTTTCAAGCATAAATGCATTTAATTTTGTTTAAGACTCTATTCCTTGTTTACTTATGGGATTACACTTTTGTTCCAAAAATGAGTAACAACATGGTAAATGGAAGTGACAAGAATAGCTCCAAAGAAACTGTATTAAATTGGGAGTGACAAGGATAGCTCCTTTAAAACTGTGTAGAACTAGTAGAATTTGCAATAAACATGTAAGAAATTAATTTATACAAATGAAATCTTCACATATTTCCTGTATCAAAAAGTTAAATTCTAAAAATGGAAAAACAATCCACATTTGCCTTTTTTTCTTTTTTGCCCAGTTTAATTGTTGTCATGTTTGTTTTATTCTTCCCTTAGGGGGTGTAGAGAAGGAAACTATATAGCATTAGTTTGGGAGGTTTAGAAAAATAATTATTAAAAATAAAAAAGTTTAGGGAAGATAATTGTTTTATAGAGCAGGAGTAAGATCATGTGCCCATTTGCCCCAGGCAGCGAATTACTTAGTTACGCTTCTGCAGTTTACCATTCCATTGTGGTTTATAACAACATTCTAGTCTAGTACATTAAATGCAAAAACATACAGAATACTCATTCAAAAAGTAATAGTAATACATACTGCATTGTGGCTTGTCACATTCACCATTATCAGCAGTCGTTTTCATTCACTATGTATCACGAAGCAGCAGTTGTTTCTCACCATTTCTATTTTTAGCTATCATCTGCCCATGGACTGTTGTTCACTTTGGCTTCCTTTTGTTTTGTTCTTCTGTAGCAGATTTTCTGTTCTTTTGGCGTCTCTTCTACTCTTTTTTCTCAAGCAGGTTTCCTTTACCTGCACGCTTATCAATTCCACCATGGGTATAAGTAAAGAGATGTCTGGTTACACCGTTGGTTCTTTCTTGAGCGCATGTTCTAATCTAGTTCCCTATTTCTCTCTTTAACTTTCAGTTGCATTGATTGTTTATCTGGTTCTCTTCCATAGGCCTGTGTTTATCACATCTACTTTCACATTAACAGAATAGACAGACTTAGGGGACTGCATAATATAACCAGACAGTGTTTAACAAGAACAAAAATTAATATATAGTGAATAGTGGGAATATGGCAGGGTAAGTGAAGGTCAAAGTAGATAAGAGGTGTGGCGTCCACCTCAAGTTCTAAAGGTACAGGGTTTGCTTCGCAGTACTGGCAATATAATTTATGGAAATATTTTCTGAACCAGTGGCTCGTGATGAGGTCATACTCCCCCTTGATCTCCTGGGTAGTGAGATTGAATACCTAACCTTCTTGGATAAGGGTGAAAAAATAGGAGGCCCCGTGTGCAAGTTGCAGATGTTAAAAATCCCTTGGCAGTTGGAAATTGTAAAGAGTAGGCTATGCAGCTGCTGCCCTGGAAAAATTTAAAAATTAGGAAACCTACCCACCACAAAAATATTTATAGAATGTGTGATTCCTGTATACACACACTGGGATCCTCGCCGGTGTTATGAAGTTCATGCACTGTGCTGAGATCCTCCTTGAGTGATCTAAGGGAGGAAATCAGACCACTGATGGTGTTGTCTGTATGCAATGAAAATGGTCTTCAAAACCAAAAAGGTGAAGGTCTAGTGGTGTTCATACAAACATATCACTTATAACAAATGAAAGTTTGTTTAATATCAAACTAAACACTTCGGGCTTTTACACCCCTTCACACTTTGCATTTTTGTTTTTTTGTGTGTATTATTTGCTCTTGTTGTGTCACATCATGTCAAATATGATGAGATTATCATTTTAGGGTAATTGACAGACACAGAGTCTGGTAATTTTGATTTGCCTTATTTACAATAGTATTCTTTTTCGTGTCAAGTACCATTACCAAGATAGATAGTAGAATAGATAATTTCTTAGAAGTAGATAGAATAGATAGATAGATAGATAGATGATAGATAGATTAGATAGGGATAAGGATAGATAGTATAGATAGAACGAAAGAACGAACGAACTCTTATTTTCAAAGGGTTTAGAATTGGGTCCACGCAGCGCCGTCTAACATTCGGAGATCATGTCCCTCCACAGCCTCCTGACTCCAGTGCTGTTGATCAGTTCTGTTGTTGACTTCTTTCCATGCCGTAATGTTAGACTGTCCATTATCTTGTTGATCCTCTATCTCTTTTTTCCTTGAATCATTCCTGTTGTGTTGCACAATTTTATATAAATGGTACAGTCCAAATAGGTCCGGATGAGTGCTTGTCTTTATTATGACAGAATAGAACATCCAACACAAAAAAAGCAGGTTGGTTACTTCAAATATGAGTAATAAGCTTCTGTATATTTTTATATCTGATGTCCACAGATATTGATGAATGTCGCAAACCAGGGGTGTGTGACAATGGCAGATGTTACAATACCAACGGTGGTTACAGATGTGAATGCAACCCAGGCTATCAGACAAGTGAAGATGGCAAAGCCTGTTATGGTAGGTGTTGAGGAACAGTATTAACTGGAAAGAGTGTGGGTAGGGAATGGGAAGGTGTGTATAGTTTGTTTACTGTAATGAGAGTTTCATTCTGCTGTGTTCACTGGAATGAATGATTTATGCATGATGTTTGGCAGAGAGAGATCTGTTAACTGTTCTCGTGTTTTAGGTGTGAGTGAATGAACTGACAGTGAGTCAGGCTGAGATGTGGAGTGTTAAGTAGTCAGCTGAGATATTCAGAAGTTTAGAGATGTGTTTGAGGTAGAGCTGTGAATGGTGTCGACATTTCTGTGTGATTCTGGCAATTTTTTGTGAAGGAGATTTGAATCAAGTGCTCTAGTGATATGAGAGCTGATAGAAGTTTTTGAAAATGGGCGTGGGTGCAGCTGTGTATATGCACCACCCATAGTTTTTCTGGTTTGTGTTGATCGGCCAGATGTAACCATATTTGCTGTACATGTACTTTAATATTACCACTTGTTTCGGTGAATAGAATTGTGGTACTGCTATATTCAACTCGTTATTTGATGACCCATGCGTGTTCCTGTAACAATGTCACGTGCTGAATATCTGTACCCTACCACAGTCTATGAACCCATATCCTACATTAAATTACTGGGTGGGCATAATCAGACAGAACTGTCAAAAAGCTAAAAGCAAATATCTATCAATGAAGTGGAACTTAAAATGAAGAACAGTTACATGGAAAGCAATACTTAAATAAACATTGAGAATATTATTGTAATGTTCATATATAAATAAAGGTGAGATACTGCAAGAGACAAAGATGCTAAAAAATATTTTTCTAAAGGAGAGACTAGATCTTTGGCAAAACTAAATGATAACAGGTCACAGCTAGCAGGTGCTCATTCTGTTTGCATAAAAAACTGTGATCAGATATACAGAACTAAAGTTAAGGTTGAAATGATAGAAAACATTCCTGGAATTGAAAGAAAAAAGAGCCAAACTGCAACAGATAGAAAATCCATAGCGACAAAATACATAGAGAAACATTACCCACGTTAACACCTGGACCCATGCATACACAGATGGATCAGCAACAAATGCTGTAGAAAATTGAGGTGGGGGTGTCTTTCTGACCTTAAGCACTGGTGCAGAAAAAAGGCTGTCAGTGGCAACAGGACAAGTCTCAAGTAACTTCAGAGCAGAGGCAGAGGCCTTGAAAACTGTAGCAGAGATTATATTGACAAAAGAAAGCACAGAGAGACAAGTTGCTTTCTTTACTGATGCACAGTCAATAATTGCAACGTTAAAAAGCCAAAATAATACAGACCTGGATGACCTCAGAATAGTGCTCCACAAACTTTGTCAACGATTCAAAAGTGTTGTGGTCCAATGCATCCCATCTCATTGTAACATCACCGGCAATGAAGAGGCTGACAGAATGGCAAAAGAAGGTTCACATCTACCTCAGCCTGATGCAAGCATAACTTTCGAGGAGGCAAAGAGTTTTATCAGAATCAGATACAGAAACAAATGGAATGTAGAACATCCAGGTCACGCACAGAATGATGCTTACTACCAGCTCAACAGAAGAGAACAAGTGGTAATCCTCAGACTTTGCACTGGCCACAACAGATTGAGATACCATCTATTCAACAAGCTAAAGATAGGAACTACCGATCAATGTAACTGTGACACTGATAAAATGACTGCTGAACATCTGCTTCAAAGTTGCCCCTAATATGCGGTACAGAGAAAGCGCATATGGCCGACACCAGCTCCTTTCATGGAACAGCTTCACAGGGATTCAAATAGCCTCAAACTGACTACTGCTTCCTTTGAGAACATTCAAGTGGACGTCTGAGAGTGTACGAAGAAGAAGAAGAATCAAAAGTTGAAAGCTATAAACTCAGAACTTATGAGAGATCTTTGGCAAAACTAAATGATAACAGGTCACAGCTAGCAGGTGCTCATTCTGTTTGCATAAAAAACTGTGATCAGATATACAGAACTAAAGTTAAGGTTGAAATGATAGAAAACATTCCTGGAATTGTTCTTATAGTTAGTTTATGTCAGATGAATACATTTAGTAACTTCCTTCCCATTTTCTTTTCAATAAGATCAACACATTTATTTCATATACAGAACTAAAGTTAAAGTTAATCAAAGGTTGAAATCTATAAACTCCAGGAGTGATGAGTGATAATTATACACTTGTTCTAATAGTTCATTTTCAATAAGATGAATACATTTAGTAACTTCCTTCCCATTTTTCTTTTTAATAAGATTAACATATTTATTTCTTAGAATAAATTTCATTGTCACTATTCCTTTGCAGTCCTAAAAAGTTGCTTTTATTAATTAAATTATACAACCACCATTTGTATTTAGTGAACATTTGCTGTCTTCCTCAAAATCCTTTTCTAGTATACTGTTATTAGGAAAAATTACAAATATATTAATTAACAAATACTATTTAAGCCTACTATTCAACTTATTGAGCATGGCATCTATCATCTGTTCAAGACAAACCCATTTGTTCTAAAAACATAGATAATCCTTTCAGTGGAAGTTCAGTTGACTTTAGTAAAAGGGTATACATTAATTTTATCAAATACATCATCCTTGTCATACAAATCTCTTAACTTTAGTAAGATGCAATTAATTTATACTAATCATCTTTTCGTGTAGATCTCTTATTTTGTAGTAAGAAATGTGTGATGAAATCAGTTGTGCTTTTTTATAACTCTCATTCACTCCGGCAGTGTCTCTTCATTTCTTGATTTTTTTCATTCATCATCCTATTATTTAGCCTATTTAATACCCTACATTCTTTCTGTGACCAAACTGTTTACGTTATGCCAGGACTCGTGATAAATCCATGTTTATTGAACCGGTCAGCGGTAATACGTTTATCTCTTTGAGGTGCCTGGCCAACCTTTGATAAAAGATGATCCTTGTTTGACAACCATATTGTTTGTCTGAGCGGCCGGCAACCCTTTTGTTTGACTGTCTGGAGAAGGCATGAAAACACGGGCAAAAATGAGATAAATCGTTTCACGGGACCATCCCAGTGTAAGATTATTACCGAGAATCTGTCTGGAGAGACAATATTTGCGATAGGTAGCATGTGGGCAGGAAATTAGTAACAGATTTGTTTGTGTGCAATTGGAAGTCTTACGAATTATTAGAAAGAGGTCATGCGTTGGAATATTAAATGTAATATTTTAAAACACGTGAGGGATATTTTGAAATTAAAACACCCCAACCCATATAGTGCAAAAGAGCTTACGATTGAATTGAAGTGAGAGCCGGAATAAACAATGAATTTCATTGAAACATTTGGCAGAAACACAATCTGTCATGTGAACTGGAAACTGGAAATATAATCTAGCGAAAATCAGAGACACAGAACACAGAGACTGCACCGCATGCCACACTAGAAACTCCCAAAAAGCCAGAAAGAGAAGGATCAGACTTAGAATTCCATACTTATAAGCGACAGATCAAAGTATCTGGGAAACTTAAAACCTTAAAAAAGTAATACAGAGACTGCAAACTTAAGGGACCAGGACTTTAAATACCCAGACTGGAACCCTAAGGAATTGGATCACCCGTCATAAGAGAAACTTTCCCAGACCAAGTGTATCACAGAACACCCTTCGAAGAGGAATTCCTAGTTTCCCAAACCAAGTGTTTCGCAGATTCACCCGTCATACAAGGGATTCAAAATTTCCAGACCAAGTGGTCGAGAGCATATAACCTATATTGCTCGTGTCCATTCTACCCTGTGTGGTGGGTTTTTGATGTTATGCAATGTTGTTGTTCTGTAGTACTATTGTACTGAATGAGGTCAGATGTGAAGGTCCCTGATTATAACAAAGTTTGGGTTGAGTTATCAGGACACCTTTCTGCTACCACCTTATGACCTCAATCAGACCTATTCTTGACTAGTATGTATGATAGCTACGTCTAATGTCTAGGGTTATGCAAGTGTGGTGTGATGATAATTTAACACTAACCTTAATACCCACACATGGAGCCGCGGTAGCATAGTGGTTAGTGCACTGGCTTCCTAGCGCAGTGGTCTATGGTTCGATCCCCAGATGAGGCGGAAAAATTTTTAGGCCACAAACGGCTCCTGGGTCGACCCAGCCCCAAATGGGTACCAGAGCTACTCTGGGAAGGTTAAGGCGGCCGGCGTGATGCCGACCACATCACCCCTAGTGTGCCGACGGTCAAGATAATATGGGCCTAACACCATATTCCCAATATGCCTAAATGGGCGTGTAACGGGTTCCTTTACCTTTTTTTTACCTTTTAATACCCACACACACGCAAACAAATATTAAAGTCTATGATCAAATGAATTAACACCTGGGTTAAGTTTTTATATGTGAAAATTTTCTGTACAATTTATTGGTCCTGAACCTAGTATTCTTCTGGTCAGGACTTTCAAAATTAAAAGAACTCAAGGTATATACAGAAAAAGCAAAGTTTTAACCCAAAGGGACAATTTGTCCAAACATATACTGTTGAATATACTAATAATGTTACTAATTATTTAATATTACTGGTTTCTACCCTGGATGGCTGTTTGGGAGTGTTTAATCATCCCCATTTCTTTGCTACACAAATTTCGTTGTTTAATATGTTTGGGAATATTTTTATTAAGTTATACAAGGGTCACTATTATTTGAAGCTGATGAAGGGTCCTGTGCCAGATAATATACTTAACTGGCACAACTTGAACTGTCCGTATTCTTGCTGGAAAAATGATCACTTTGATACTGGCCTAAAAGTAACAGGGTGGACTCTGTAGATCCCTGTCACTGCTGGTAATGAAAAGGCTTCTCAACTGCTTTTCACAGACATCTGACACCGGACTAGTGCCAGATAAAAACCCTGTAACAATGAAATAATGCCTCCTTGTTGATATCATACTTAAACTGTTATTTCTACAAGTTATAATACATGAAAATAAAGATCTGGGTCATATATACTTGACCACCCCAGCTCATCCATTACAAAGTGTACCAGTGTTGTTCACATGTCTCTTCTCTCAAGGCGGCCCTACATCTGCAATAATATTATTAATTTTCCTTTTCTTCCATACAATAAGATAGGTGAGCTGTGTCCATCTGGCCACCTAAGAAAACAATTTTATTTCACAAAACATGTGCATTTTACAAAACTGGCAAATCCACCTCTAGGCCCTGCATACATCAGCTAAGGACCTGATTACTTACAGTCGAAATGGCAGTATCTCTCACTCACATTTTTAAACAAAATATATATATGAATAATTTCTGCCTTACCCCAAATTCAATGAATAAACACAGGTACGTTGATTAGCAGACTTCAGATGTCCTGCTGGCTGGACTGTGTTGCCTATTATGGTTTAATTATATATTTAGTTACTAAGGCAAGTCACACTTCACAGACTGTCAAACGTCCTATACAATGGACAGTGTTCTACAAATGGCGTCAAGTCTTTACGTTTCCTCAATAATATAAAAGTCATTAGCCAATGAGAGCGAACGACTACTATTCAATTACAAATTTTGAAAATTAAAGCCAAAATTTCCCAAGGAATGCCTAAAATATACAATAAAGGTGTACTTCTGTCTGTCTGTCCGTCTTGTTTTGGGCGTTAAAAGCTAAAAACAGACTTGATTTTTTGACATACCAAGTTTTCTCCTCACTCACTTCTAGACTTTCCCCTACTAAAATATATTTATTGTTAAGCCATCCCATAATTTCTCTCCCCTTTAAATCATATTACATGTACCTCTCAGTCCCAATGTTCCCCTCTGTTGGGCTTTGACCTACCCTCTCATGCCTATTTTTCAACAACTCTTGCAAAATTACGTTACCGATAGTGAATGTACGAACACTAGTGTGTTAGTCAATGTGTCTGTGACTATCAAGTATTATGACCATATCTTGGCTGTTAGTTGGACTATAGTGTAAATGAAACCATATTATTGGTCAGGAGACACTATGGCACTCGAATATATAAGTTTTATGAGCCTATGTATTATGGTTCAAAATTCCATATCCTTTTCCACGTTAGACTTGAAATCTAGAAACTACCACCTGTTCACTTCTTTCTACCGCTATTTTCAAACTAAAAACGACAATTTCCCGTAGTACGTCAGAAATACGTCACTTATATAAGAGCTAAGGTTGTCTGCGTGACCCAATTTCCGAACATAATTTGACTTTACGTCGTATTTTCAAACGACTAACGACAATATCGCGCGTTCGCTAGGTTTTAGATTCAAACCACGCGTGCAGACGGTATCATTTTTCTGTCTCTCCCCTCTCACTCCATCTGAACGAATAGGCTTTTCGGGTCATAATGTTATAAATAGTTTTTCAAGGACACTAGAAAACGATAGTACTATTTATTCCACAATATGGTCTGCTAAAATCAACGAGCTTGCAGCGTGGGTGAAGAAGAAGCTTCATAACTCCACTATTTTCATTTCTACATTATTTTTATACTTACAAATAATAATTTTATTGGTGTATCAATGTACATCATCACACCCTGCGCGAGGAGATTGTGTATTCCAAAAACTTTGGGATAAGTGTAACCATTATTTTACAAATGTAAATTTGACATGTTTTCTTGCTAAGTGGTTATATATGAGGCTGGCAACCTCAACATATGAAACCAGTATATTCATAAACCCGTACAGCAAGCGCTGGTGATTTCTTCTAGCTAGTCATGCGGAAAACCGACAGCAGAGGTGACCCCAGACTCCGAATGGAGCAGTGATGACTGATGATTACATCACATGTGCCTAAAGTGTATAATATTTTGTGAGATATATGCACTTTGTTAATTGTAACTCAGGCAACTCATTATTTGCGCCCTCCAGACATATTTTCCCAGTTAATACCCAGAGGAATATGGTGATTTTTAATCATCTTCCCTGAGCTACACTGTGTACTTGGGAATTTAATTCTTCTGAGAGATTAACATTGGTGGGTGGACAGCGAGAATGCGCCTGTTAATTGGCAGCCCACAAATGTACTTAGCAGAGGCATTTGTTTTTTATTTTGTCTAAAAAAATTTGTGGTACAAAACTACTTGTGGTTACAAGCTATCAGATGGTTCGAAGTACTGAAGTTACTACGCCACTCTTGTGAGAGAAGTACACTCATCTCCAAGAAGTGACGAAAACCACAGCGACAATACTCACCTAGAGTTAAGTTTTCTTGTAAAAAAGGTGAAAGCAAAGGACTTTGATAAATCCTCACCTACGTCTCTGTGATGAAAACTTGTATTTACAGCTAAATTCATCATTCCCCCCTTATTTTAACTGTGAAAGACTAATTCATTATTAAATTTGTTACATGTTGTTTTAAAACTAAACAATCATAGTCGATTCAGTTTTTATATGTATGAAAGCAAACGTTTGAGCAAGATTCTTTAAAACATACATCTATATATACATAGATATATTTACCTCTAAACAGAGCTATACCATTATAAGAGGAAATTCGCTGAATTAACTCAGCTGGGGGCTTGAACGGGCTAAAAACCTTTGCTTAAATCCTTCACAAAAGGTGACGGACAGATATAAGTTAACAAATGTTCAGCGCTAAGCAGCATTGTTCTTGACTTCTGAATTATCTTGTGAAGGCTCCCGTAAAGATAGAAGCTCTATTACACTTCTATCTACATCTCTGCCAAGAGTAATCTTGTGCGAAGGTAAACACCTTTGATGACCCAGTTTAGATACTCTTGAGTTTTGGCCATTGTTGGACCACTACTGCAAAGTAGGAGAGGCAATTCGTGACAAAATGTCAGCATTGTAATTCTGTTATTCAAATCATCTCTTTTAGCAGAACTCTTCATCTTTTGTAAGAAAAAATGTACTCCTGTCAAATAAATCTTCCATTTTTGCAGTTTTATCATCTTTAGCAAGAAAAATGATTTTTAAATCCCTTTTGTGCAGATCGGCGTCAGGACTACTGCTACCTAGAACTGCAGGGAGGCCGTTGTGTGACCACACCAGATTTAGCCAGATTGACAAAGACAGAATGCTGCTGTGCTCTGTCTGCTGCATGGGGCCGTTCTTGTGAGAGATGCCCACCTATCAATTCAGGTAGAATTTAAAAAAAAATGTTAATTGAAAAGATTTTGCTACACATCAGTTGTCGTGAGCTGTGTGCATTTGATCGGGTGTAGCAATCTTGACTTTCGGCTAGGTCTAGAGAACATGAAACAGTAGTGCACATATGTGTGTGAGTGTGTGTAAACTTGTAGTTTCTTGAAACAATGTTCTTTCTCACTTTCATCAAAGATTCAGGAGTAAATATAACACTTAGTCTGAGGTCCATCTTCACACACTATTTAATGCACAAATTCATTGACAATAACTGGGTAATCCTCTTGCATGAAGACACATGCTTTACAGTTAGGAATCCTGCTACAGCTCACAATATGACAGCTTACATCAAGCACCCATAGGACAAGGGACATCACTCTCAGGCGAAGCATGCACATAATGATTCCACAATAAATAATAGTTTCAAACTCCTAAACTCAAATTTGATGAATTAAAAATCATTTCATCGAAAACACACAGTTACCCTCTTCCTTGCTTCACAAACTGGAGAGAACCCTCCTTCTCAAAAAGTTAACAATCAACTGTCTTGTTACACAATTCCTTACACTGTAAACACGTATAACTTATAAAACATAACACAAACCATATATGGCATTAATAATTATAGTTAAGAAACTTGAGACAGTAGAATCACAAATTGTTAGTCACAACAACTAATGTATGTATTCTCTTCTGTATCTTACATCATCCACATATTGGCCATGTAATTAGTTGACTTTTTCTTTTCCACTGACACTTCAGTGTAGTCAGCTAGAGATATATTCTTCAAATCTCTGGAACTTTTTAAAAGCTTTTCTATTTTTATACACTGTTTTTTCTTCTTTTTTTTTGAGTCCTGATAATCCATTTAAGCAACGCATGAAAAAGACAGAGAGAGAAATGTGTAAGCTAAAACAGACTTTCAGAAAATGAAGAGAAAAAAAAACATGAGCCATTAGCATTTGTAGCCATGGAAGTGAGGAGAGAGATCTTGCAGTGTCTTAGAAACAGTATTATTGTACGAATGTGAAACTTGGACACACTGATTAAACAAAAGAAAAACCAATTGTAGCAACAGAATTGTGGTTATCTTAATATCACAAAACATGGTGATGAAAATCACCAAGGCAGTCAAGATTATCATCACCATCTTAATCAAAATCACGATATCATCTTCATTATCATCGAAATAACAAATATTTTGAAAATACTCTCTATAAACACCACATTATAATGAAAATAATTGCTAACATCACCATCATAATCCTCACTGCCACCATCATCACACTTTATAATTACTACAGTATTGTTACCATCACAACTACAGTCATCATCACAGTTAGCACAGTCCTTATAATCAATACCATCTTCACCTCTGTTATAATCAGCATCACAATTCATTATCATTGTCATCATTTTTCTTTGCACTCTTTATGGAGCATGGAACCACCACTGTAGCTGGTCACCTTGCAGGAAACCTGCACCAAACATTCACTTGTTCTTGTAATGGTGGTTTCTGTGGCAATTTGTTTTGCATGATGAAGTTGCCAGTCTCATGCACAACATTGTATTAGTCACTTTATACGACATGCGTTCTTTCTTTTTTCTTCAGAGACTCCCGGGGAACGAAACTAGGCAGTGTCACAATTACCATCACAACGATCATTATCACTGTCATCATCATCCCTCACAAACTTTCACAAGTCACCATTTTCATCACCACCAATATCATCATCACCATTATTAACTCCATAACATAATGGCATAATCATCATTAATGCCATTATATCAGTTCACCACATTATCATCCTTGCTGCATTCATTATCGTCATCTATGTTGTCATGACCATTATCATCATGTTCTTCTTATTTCTGGAGATAAGCTGTCAAGGGCCACCCTCTGGACATTTAAATACATACAAAAATACTTTACATTTTTTCAGCATCTTTCAGTAAGCTTTGCCCTCAGGGTCCAGGACTTACTCCAGATGGTAAAGGTGTGTATGATAGAGACTTAATCCTTATAAACATATTTGCACTGTATGTATTTTCATTACATGTATAATATTACATATAATTAGATGTTTGTAACATAACTTATGAGGATGGAGTTTAGTAATGTTCTTGTGGTGTTTGGTAATGTTATTGTGGTGTTTTTTAATGTTTTTATTTTTAGCGGTATCATGTAAGAAGGACCTAAAATCTTCTAAAATCAGTATGGAATTAAACAGATTCTTTAAATGAATTTTGAAGAGAGTTTAAACAGATTAGCATAAGGAAATATCAGCAGCATTGAAGTGGAGAGGAATCTTTATCAGAAGCCGGAATAACACGGAAGGATGCTACTTCCAGCTAAATATTTCATTAGCTGAGAATGCTGAAGAAGAATATGAATAACAATATAAAATGATGTATATATAATATATTCATGCAACATATTATGTGTGAATGAATGGGTACTTGTGTGTGTGTGTGTTACAGTAAACATGAAATTGATATTTTGCTATGTATAATTAAAATATAGATATTGATGAGTGTGCCATTATGCCTGGAGCCTGTAAGAATGGCCGATGCCTCAACACAATGGGTTCTTTCAGATGTGTGTGTGATAAGGGCTACAAGACTGATGTTGATGGCAAGAGATGTGTTGGTGAGATTAATTTAATGTAAATGCTCCATTTTAAATTTATGTTTTCATTTTTTGAAGAATACCTTTTCTTTTTCTTTGCATAAAAAAGTGAAACCAGAAATATAAACTATTTAAAGTAATCGATCTGTCTTTAAAATGAAATCTCTAAAGAACCACTGTTCTTTCCTAAAGTCATTCATAAAATGTCAAGAACAATCCAAACTACAAACTGATGTTTCATTACTTACTTACTTAGTCGTTCCTCTTCTACCATGAGGTGTTTCATTAAATAGTTTAATTTTTAGGAAAAAAAAAAATCTAAGGGGAAATAGTTTCATGTACAAGACCAGTTGGGTCTGAAAACACACAAATAAACTACAAAGATTATGACAATCAGAATGCATTGGAGTAACATCGCTACAAGATATGGAATCACACTATATCATTGTAGCAATATAGACAAAGTTGGAGGAACAGACACTGCATTACAGAATAAATGGAAATAAGAAAAACATAAAGTAAACACAAAAATTAAGAACCTTCAACTCAAATGTCACCATTTATTTTTTTATTGCACTGAAACATGAAGAACAATATAAATGATGACTAGAATGATATAGAATTTCGAAAGTGGGTGCTAGTGCAGAATTTGATTGCAACGGTTTGACATGATCACAAAATGGGAACTGATGGATAGATCCTGATAAATATCAGGGGAACAAAATGTGAACTGGTGCTGGATTGAGAAAACCTGTTGATAGCTCATTGAAAATGGCTACTAATATGAGGTTATGCATGGGGCTGGCAACCTCATGTCAAATAAATAGCCACAGAAACCACCATTGCAAGAGCATGAGCGCTTGGTGCAGGCTTTCTGCAAGGGGACCAGCTACCGGGATGGCTCCATGTTCTTGTGGCTGTTGGTGATGGTTGTCTACTATACCCTACTTCTACCTTGTGTTGATCGTAAAGTGGATTTGGATCTCTACCCTGAACAGTAGGCAGCTTATTTATGTGTAATGGTGTTAGACCTGCTCTCTCTCTATATAATGACAACAGTTCAATACTGACAAATGATGAATGATCTCCATGATTGATAATTGACTTCACTCTGACAGCAGTAGCAAATAGGTGGAACTTTATTTACATAGAATAACGTAAAGAATGCAAAATGATGTGCCCAACCTTCCCTTGAGGTTTGGCCAACTGGTACAGCAACAATTTCCATTCAATTTCAATTATTAATACAATGTCTTGCTCTCTCATTCACTCTTGCAGCTTCAGTAGTTTTAGCTGTCTGTATTGGTTATGGCGGTCATGACATGAATACCGCTGCTGTCAATACTTTCTGTCCTCTAAATTCTTCATGTAAATCTTGTCTTTTCAAAAATGTTCTGATATATTTCTTCTGTTTCAGCTTATTTTCTGTTGTCTTTACTTGGTGTATCTTAGAGAATACTGGCCTACCGCCAGGGTTGACGATTTCCCAAGTTTATATGCTATTTGTTAGTCTTGTCATCTTGCCTACAAATCTGCACTACCTGTAATAGACTCTTAAAAGGACAACGCACATGGTTTGTTTAGAAAAACACAAACATTTTCTTGAAATGACAACACTGTCTTCTTGTCCTCAGAATAACTCACAAAAACTGTCATATGTGACATACAGGCGATTGAGCGTTTAGACGATAGTGCATTCTTCTGTCACCACAGAGATCAACCAAAATGACTTTGGCTTATTGTCCGATAATAACTCAATTTCACCAGCCACCTATAAAATACTATCTTTACACACACTTGGGAGAGAGCCCATTTCTGAACCTACGCTAACACTTTCTCGAATCTGTCTGACTATATTTCAAACTTCAATTTACCACTACATCTATTTTTGAACATTCTAGAACAAAACAGTTCACTCGAAATATAAATTTCCCGTACAAAATCTCTTCACTCATGTAGCTGAACCAAACTCCAAACTTAACTTTATAATACTCGGTCAAGGTCAGCTTAACTAAACACTGCACAAGGGATGTCAACCCTACTCTTGTCTCCCTCTAGATGTACCATGGATTATTGCCCTTTGATTATAAATTTACAAGTCCGTTAGTTTCCCTCATAAAAGTCATTGTTATAAAAATTACTTCCGACCAAATTTCTGATTACCGACACTACCTGTTACATTCTGTAAAAAGCATGCAGGAAAATAATGAAAGTTGTGAGCTGGTGCTGGATAACACACACATTGATAAAACTTGTTGATGGAGAAGAGAACTGGAGACAGACATGAAGGGAATAAAAAAGACATAGAAAGACCTTTAATGGATGGTACAGGACAAAAAGACTTGGAATGTATTTTTTTGAAAGCTCTTCCTCTTCAGAGATCAGAAACGTAATGATGAATTATTCTGTACCTTCCATTGTTGTTTTATTTACTGATTTTTGTTGTTGTCTGTGCAGATGTTAATGAGTGTCGACAAGACCCGAAGCCTTGTGAGTTCACCTGCTCAAACACAGAAGGCAGCTTTATCTGTGGATGTCCACCAGGATATGTCCTCAATGTAGATGGTCTCACATGCAGAGGTAGTTTAATTTAAATTGCAGTCATGACTTTTATGGCATCAATAATATTTAAAATTCTATTTTCCAGTTTGTTTTCATTTAACCATTATTTTTCATTGTCATACAGAAGGGGATGGCTAATTACTAACTACCGCCCCTGTCTCATAGATATGTCTCATAAACAACAGGGACTCCAAAGTTGCTGTTAACACTTTCACAAGGTGATCATTTACAAATGTTGCCTAGGGACAAACACTGCACATGTAAATCAAAGACCAACTCAACACTTGCATGGCTTTCCAGTCTCATAATTCAATACACTGCCAGTATAAAAAATATATATTTTAAGGTACTAAAACAGGACAGCATACTACTGCTGTGCAATTTTTACAACTACATGAAAAATCACTGCAGTGGCTTCAGTCCCGAGCACAGCATAAACATAAGTGTCATTCACACCACGCACAATTAATATAACCTTCCAACGAACCAAATATAGATGCCAAACTCAGTAACTTCCTACATCACAAAACCATCATGTAAACACCCCTACTGCAGCCACACCATAATAAAACAAAAACATCTTCTGGACTCTGTGTCCATCTGTCTTCTGATAGAACAGCCTTACCGGATGTCCGATCCCTTTCAGCACTGGCCTACTTATGCACAAAAACTTCTTTCCACACAATCTGCCTAAGGAAAAATTGCTCCAAATCTTTTGGCCGAATATCATCACCAACCAAGAACTGCTTACTCAGAGCAACCAAGAGGACATGCACACCATCATAGCTGGCGGATGCTGGAGTTGGGTTGGCCACTTCCTCAGAAGAGACCCTGATGCCATCACAAGAACAGCTATGCTATGGACCCCTGAAGGATAGGGAAAGAGAGACCAACCAAAAACAACTTGGCAGAGACCAAGCAAGGTGGAAGGAGTTTGTTGCTGCCCTACAAGATGCCACCAGGTATGATGGCCACTGTCTACTTTGACAGTTGGCAGCTATGTATCAAAGAAAAATATAAGTAAAAAAAAAAACTAACATTAAGCATTGCAAGTAATACATAGAAAAGCAAGAGCATCAGCAAAAGAAAATGTCCCATTCTCATCTCTTCTTCTAATTGACATTCTCATCTCTTCTTCTAATTGACATTCTCATCTCTTCTTCTAATTGACATTCTCATCTCTTCTTCTAATTGACATTCTCATCTCTTCTTCTAATTGACATTCTCATCTCTTCTTCTAATTGTTGAAAGTTTAGTTAACAAATATTTTTGCTTCACTGTTTCATGCTGTGCTTTGCAGATTTGGATGAATGTACTACAATGAGACACGACTGTGCAGGAACATGTATAAACATACCTGGCAGTTTTACCTGTGAATGCCCTCCAGGTTTTCGCAAATCTCGTGGTAATGGATGTGATGGTAAGAAAGTGAATAGTTAACCCTTAAGCAGATACAGGAAACACTAGGTCTCACACTTCAGACAGTATTTGTGTTATGAGCTGCAACCCATGTTTTTTTTTTCCTATCATTTACAAGTTGACACTGTACACATCAAACATTCTTGTTGGTTTAAAAAAAAACTTTTTTTCAGATGTGCAGACTGCTACATGACATGTGATTTCTATAAATGTATACACCTCACACTGCTATTGGTTAAAGATAATCTCTGTCTGAATAAGGAGACTGTTTCTATGTTGGTTTGAAATAAAATACAGATATAAAAATATCCACACGTGTCAAGCAAAATGCTGGTCTCTCACAGTAAAGGTGCAGGGTTCGCATCACGGTACCAACTCGCTCCAGTCTACCCAGCTGTAAATGGGTATCTGACTCTGCTCTTTGAGTTACAGAAGGAAAAGGCAGTGAGGAAGGGAACTGTTCACTCCACCTCTCGATGCTGGACCTAGTATGGTGAAGTACCTAACACGTCACTCCCATACGGCAGTATCTGCAATGGGACTACCTTTTTTATCAAGCAAAAAAGTTTTTTTAATACGCCAGTTATAATGAAGCAGATTTTTTTCCATACCTCTTATCTGCTCCTCTACCTTCCCTCTTGCCAAAATTATTTGACATACATATTTGTGACATTATTCCTATTTTGGGTTCAGTATGAAGCTAATGACAAGAAGTTTTTTTGAATGACAAGAACCAGATGAGTGCTAGTGGAACAAGAGATGAGAAGAAGATGCCACCAGCAATGGATAGAATACACGTTGAGGAAATCTGTTGATGGCATTACAAGGCAGTCCTTGTTTTGGAATCCGCAGAGTAAGAGAGGGAGGGAAGACTGAAGAACATATGGAGAAGAGAACTGAAGACTGACATGAAAGAGATGAAGAACACATGGTAAGACATTGAGCAGATGGCACAGGACGAAAGACTTGGCATAAGTTTGTTGAAGGCCTATGATATTTGGGGAGCTGTAGGGTGGTGATGATGATGATGAAGCTAATGCTGAATTTATGCTGGAGCCATAAACTGAAGTTCAAATCACAAAAGAAAAGTCAATAAATTGCACAAGTATACAAGGGGGAGAGCACCAGAGATGCCAACTTGCTTCCCATAGATCATTCAACATCTGTGTAGAAAGATAAAGATGAGTTTCAGAATTTGACAGAGGAATCCGGTGCTCTAAAAATGGTTAACACATAATAACCATATGATGCTAACAAACTGCTCTGCATTGGCATTTTTTATTTTTAAATTTAATGATGACAAATATCCCGTTCAACCTCTGATGGGTTATAATTAGGATATATATTGTTTTCAATTCCAAATAAGATGAATAACTGCCGATATGTGAAAGTGGCATCACGTCTGTTAAATCATTCTAAATATGGCAAATAAAAATTACCAATTTTGCTTGTATGTTAAAAAAAAAAAAAAACCAAACCAAACAAACAAAATAAAACAAAACAAATACACCAAACAAAAATAATACTCAGAGAGAGGAGTATAAACGCCTGGTGTTTCCAGTTAGATATTTAATTGACTTTCACTTGCCACAAATCATATGTATTGCAAGAACATCATCAGACCTTCACCTTCTCGATTACTATATATTAACTTTCGTTCTTGTTAAATACTGTTTGACTATATTATGCAGTTCCCTAGGTCTGTCTATTCTTAACACCTCTTCTATATTTATAGGCAAATATAATGCCTGCAAATAATCCAATATTGGGATTTTGGAGAAAGGACTGCAAATATTGTGGAATGGATTAAAAAACACAAAAAAAAGTACAGTGGTTATAAAATAAAAATAAAAAGTGAGTATGATATATATACAAGAACAATACCATATGATACAGCTAAAAATTGAAGAACATAAAGTTGAACAAGAACATCAATGCATATACCTGGGGAAGCAGATCACAGAATATTAAAAGGTGATCAAGAGATGACAAATGTTGTATTCAGCAACTTAATTGAAGCCTTTTAAATAGTAAATTAGGTCTTGAACTGTATTGTGATGGTCCTCCCAGCGGACTCTGGGTCGTCCTGGAGGTCTGGATCCCTGGCTCTTTGTTTCCCATGCTTGTCGTGGTAGCCGATCTTCTCCCATTCTGCAGACATGGCCAAACCATCTTAGTTGGGACTGTTCTATTTGGGTCTGCAGCGGATGGGATTTTAGGCCTTGACGGATCGTCTGGTTGCGGACCATGTCTCTTCTTGTTACTTCAACCACTTTCCTCAGATACCTCATTTCTGAGGTTTGGATCTGGCTTTTGTGGGTTGTAGTCATTGCCCACGACTCGCATCCATATGTCAAGACTGGGACATAGGTGGAGCGGTATACAGCCATCTTCGTTTTCTTACCAACCTCTTTCTTGCTGAGGAATCCACGATTTATGGCCTGAAAAAGTCTCCCAGCCGCTGCTTTTCGAGTGGCCAACTCTTCTTTGATGCCTCCCTTTCGGTCTATAATAGCTCCGAGATATTTAAAGTGGTCGACCTGCTCCAGGACCTGTTCTCCCAACTTAATCTGATGTTTTCTTTCTTCTCGTGATATCACCATGGATTTTGTTTTAGAGCTGCTAATGACCATCCCTCTCTTCTCCAGCTCTTCCTTCCAGACTTGCAGGTTGGATTGGAGATGTGCCTCTGATTTAGCAATCAGGGCAACATCATCAGCAAATGCCATCTCCGAAATATAGACCTGTCTCATCTTCCAGTACCCCACTGAATACTTTCTTGTTCTCTCCTTACATGCCTTGATGACATCGTCCATAAGGAGTATGAAGAGGTAAGGTGATAGGATATCACCTTGTCATGAGAAGAGAAAAGATAATAAATAAAGAAAAAGCTTACATGAAATGGAGAAATTGCAAGAATCTAATGACCTAGCACAGTGGAATGCACAAGAGACCATTCTGTATAAACAAGCATGATTGATAATTTCCAGAAGTTACGCAATGTTATTGTGGTGATAGTGACTCTTATAATATGGTTTGGACACACCTCTGCGTGTCTTTGTGTCTATGATTGTCCATTTGTATGTCTTTTTTTTTTCCCAATTTCTTTAGAACTTGTCCACAAAACGCTGTGGTGTACTAGGAGTCTGAGGGGCAACAGACGATGTATATTATAGGAGGTGTCAGTGTCAGAATTTCAGTGGCTAGGCTCGGCGGCTTCGCGATGGTGTCTCAGTGTGTGCGACGGAACGAACGGAATAATTTGTCATGGCGGAGTTGTTTTGCTATGGAAATGTTCATTTTCGATACAAGACAACAGGAGGCTGAGACGCTTGGGAGTCATGACCCAAGTGGGCCCGCCCCCCTTAGAGTGTAAAGGAGTATACTGGGCGGAAACACTTGTCTGATGGGGGGACTTCTTCTGATGATCAGATTGCCTCCTGTTGTATCGCTCTGTAAAGAGTTTCCTATCATCATCATCATGCCTCTATCATTAAATTTCATCCACTTCTTGTTACATTTTGTTTCCTAATGATTCAAGTTGTGACTTGTGCCATCATTTTGATGTTGCTCATGTCTTTGACACAAGCCAGTCCATTGTCATCTCCATGCAATCACCATCTTCAATATCAAACTATTAGCTACCGCGGAACGAGAACTTTGATTTGATCAACATTTTTCAGACATTGATGAATGCCTGGAACAGCCTCGTTTATGTGAGCCAGTAGGGAAGTGCCAGAATACACAAGGAAGCTTCCAATGCATTTGTCCAAAGGGTTATAGGCGAGACTCTACAGGCACACAGTGTGAAGGTAAAAACATGCTTGACCTGAATATGTTAATGTAATAATCCAATTCTTCTAAGTACCTCTCAGTGTCATAACATTTAGTATCATTTTCATCACATTTGTCTCCTTTTCCTGATGTCTTCACTCTCATCTTTCTTGTCTTTCTATTATTACTACTCCTTCCTTTCTTTTTCTTCTTTTATTTCTGCTTTTTGTTATTTTAGTTTTTCTTTCTTTCTAGAAAAATTTCTTGTCACAGAGATGAGTATTCAAATTTTTTAATACACACTTGATAACTATCAGTGTCTTCTTTCTAATATCACTGTCTCTCATAGTCTTTATGGATACAGTTATTTTTTGTACTCCTTATATCTGCTACCTATGTTTCATACTAGTCACAGGTAGTTCACTTTCCATTACCAGATTTACGTTACTGACATTCCATGTATATGAACTGACAATCATCATTATAAATCCTTTGCATTGCGCAGAGAACATACAACAGCATCTGTGGCTCAGCACTAATTTTTATGTTGGTCATATTTATTCATCATAATCATTACCCTTCAATCCCCAAAAAGCACAGGCCTTCATCAAACACATGCCTAGTCCTCCTGTCATGTGCCATCAGGTCAAGGTCTTTCTCTGCCTCATCATTTTCATTTGTCTCCAGCTCTCTTCTCCATGTTTTTGGTCTACAATCTTGACTGATAATGGCTCTCAGTTCAAGGGGAAACTAACAGAAGAAGCTTTACCCACTGGGATTCCAGAACAAATATTGTCTTATAATGCTAAAACATTAACATAATTCTTCAGCTCTGCCCATTGCATACATCTTCAGCTCTGCCTATAGCATACATCTTTAGCTCTGCCCATTGCATACATCTTCAGCTCTGCCTATAGCATACATCTTCAGCTCTGCCCATAGCATACATCTTCAGCTCTGCCCATAGCATACATCTTCAGCTCTGCCTATAGCATACATCTTCTGCTAGAATTTTTTAATCACCCAGAAACCATCTCCTTAAAATTTTGCATTTTTGTAAAGATTGCCGCACTAGCTGTAATTTTGTATTAAGAACCAATAATTTATTTCTTGGCAATGACTGTTACTACAGTTTTCTTTTAATTTAGACATAAAGTTTTATTTTCATGTTTGTCACAATGGCATCAGTATTTTCAAGTAGGTCTGTGTGCCAGCAACTTGCTGTATTTAGTTTAAATTGAGACTTCCAACGAATACCTCCTGTCGTGTCTTCTATAGATCATATTATTTTTGCTAAGCTGTATAGATAATGTTTTTAAATCAACATACATTAAATAGTGTTTTATTTTTATTTTTTTAATGTAATCACATGCCTACTTTGTATTATCTGGCAGATATTGATGAATGCACAGGTGATGAGTGTGAAGGAAAGTGTGATAACACACTTGGTAGTTTCCGTTGTGAGTGTCCTCCTGGCTATACTCAGCGACCTGGAGGTCAATGTATTGGTATGTGCACTTGTGTGTTGTATCGTTTGTTTGTTAAAGGGAAGGCTAACAACACATACATCTTACATTGTCTTCCTTTACACTACTTTTTAATGGAAGCAATGTGGGCCATGTCTGTCTGTCTCCTCTTTCTTTCTGTCAGTCTTCTTCTTCTTGTTCGATCCTTAACCACCGACCGTCAAAGCAGTCAGTGGCCATCACGCCTAGTGGCGTCTTGTAGGGCAACAACAAATTGATTCCACTTTGCACGGTTGGTGGCCATCCTTCGTACAGTGCCCCAACTCTGGTTCATTCTTTGCATCTCAGCCACCACAGTCCTCCGCCAAGTTGTTTTTGGTCGGCCTCTCTTTCGCTTTCCTTCAGGGGTCCAAAGCATAGCTGTTCTTGTGATGGCATCGGGGTCTCTTCTGAGGACATGACCAACCCAGCTCCAGCGTCTGCCAGCTATGATGGTGTGCATGTCCTCTTGCTTGCTACGAGTAAGCAGATCTTGGTTGGTGATGGTATTCGGCCAAAAGATGCGGTGAATTTTTCTTAGGCATGTTGTGTGAAAAGAGGACAATTTTGACATTTCCTTCTCTGTGACTCTCCAGCATTCCGCACCATAGAGAAGCACAGAAAGCACGCAGCTCTGGTATAATCTTAATTTTGTGCTTGTGCTGTATTGGGAGGACTTCCAGATGTTATTTAGGCTAAAGAAGGCTGTTCTTGCCTTATTCATTCTGATGTTGATGTCTTTGCCTGCCCCACCGTCTCGTGTTACTATGCTTCCTAGGTATGTGAAGGTATCTGTCTGTACCAATTGCTGATTCCTTACTGATATGGGCTCAGGGTTGCTCACATTGAGCGTCATGACCTCAGACTTCTTTAAATTGATGTTCAAGCCCACCTGCTGGCTAAATTTATTAAGTCTATCCGTTTTTTCCTGGATGTGTTGATGTGAATGTGCCAGCAGTGCAATGTCATCTGCATATTCCAGATCTTCCAATGTAGAAAATGTAGTCCATCTTATTCCTCTTGGACTGCCCTCTGTTGTCTGGCGCATCACCCAGTCTATGACTGTTAAAAAAAGAGTGGTTGATAAGGGGCATCCCTGTCGTACTCCTGTCTTCACCTCGAAGGTTAGGTTGCTCTGCCCAACACTACACGTAAAGTTGGCATAGAGGCTTTTTATGATTGCCACTATGCAGCTTGGAATTCCATAAGCCCTCAGTATTTTCCATAAACTGTCCCTATGTATGCTGTCAAAAGCCTTTTCAAAATCAACAAAATTTATGTAAAGCTGTCTTTGCCATTCTGAGCACTGCTCTATAATGTTCCTGAGAGTGAATATATGGTCTACACATCTTCTGTTCTTTCTAAATCCTGCTTGTTCTTTCCTCAGTTTGTAGTCTACTGCCTTTGAAATTCTCTGTATAATTATCCTGCCTAGTATTTTGCTGGGGACTGAGAGAAGAGTAATTCCTCTCCAATTATTGCAGTCTGCAAGATCTCCCTTTTTGGGCAATTTGACAATTATTCCTTTGTTCCACTCTGATGGTGTTGTCCCCGTTTTCCACACTTGTGCAAATAGTGGTTCTAATAGTTCTGCTGCTAGCTCAGGGTCTGTCTTAAATAGCTCTGCATTTAAGTTATCATGGCCCGGAGCTTTACCGTTCTTTAACCCTTTGATTGCTGTGATGATTTCTTCTTTTCGTGGAATGTCTGTATTTACATCTAGATCGTTTTCAGCCTCAGGAACATTCAGTTGTGTCTCTGGTATTTCCTTGTTCAGAGTTTCTCTGAAGTGCTCTGCCCATCTTGTTTCCTGTCCCTCTGCTGTCTTGATGAGATTTCCTTGCTTATCTCTTACTAATGTAATATTGTTTGCACCTTGTTTTCCGCTGATGAATTTAGTTATTTTTGTATACTGTGCTTTGTTCATTTCTCAGTGCTGCCTCTTCTGCCTGTTTTGCAAGATCGTCTAGGAAATTCCTTTTGTTGGCTCGGGTTTGGCGTTTAACTTCCCTGTCCAGCTGGCTGTACTGTTCGCTATATAGTTGCTTTAACCTGGGGGACTTCGCTTCTGTTTTCTTTCTTTTCATTTCCTTTCTCATCTTTATGGTGTTTAGTGTTTCTGGTGTTATCCAGTCTTGCTTCTTCCTTTCCTGGAATCCTAAGCATGATTTGCTACTTTCCTTATATACTGTTGAAATGGTGTTGAAATTCTGGTCTATATCATCAGTCAATGTCTTTTACTGGCTTGTGGCAAATTGATATCGTTTCTTAATGTCGGCCGCAAAAGCTTTTCTGGTAAGGGGGTCCTTCAATTTGCTGATGTCAAACCTTTTCTGTGTAGTTACAGTTGGTCCAGCCCTTCTTAGTTTCACTTTCAGTTTTGCTACTACTAAATGGTGATCACTTCCCACATCTGCACCTCTTCTTACCTTCACATCTTGTAATGCATGTCTCCATCTACCGTTAACCATGATGTGGTCTATCTGGTTTCTGTCCCGACCATTTGGTGATTCCCATGTTAACTTGTGAATTTCCTTATGTGGGAAAAGTGTTCCTCCAATGACCAGGTTGTTAATGCTACAGAAACTTATTAGCTTATCCCCATTTTCGTTTGCTGTTCCGCTGCCGCATTTCCCCATTGTTCTTTCATTTTATGTATTGTGTGTACCAACTTTCGCATTGAGGTCTCCCATTACTATAACAAGATCATATCTAGGTGTGTCTTCCATTTCTTTCTGCAGTTGTTGATAGAATTCATCCTTGACCTCCTCATCGCTATCATTCGTTGGTGCGTAGCATTGTATTATTGTAGTGTTGGTGAATCTCCCTCTCAATCTCAATCGTATCAGTCTGTTGTTGATGGGTTTCCATTCCAGTAATGTCCTTTCTATCCCTTTCTGTAGAATAATGGCTACGCCTTCACTGTGCTGTCCATCCTCTCTTCCAGAGTAAAGTACTGTTTCTCCTGTTGCTGTTTTAACTTTTCCTGCCCCTGTCCATCTGCTCTCACTTATCCCCAGGATGTGTAACCTATAGTTTCTCATTTCTGCCGTGACTTGTCTTAGTTTACCTGTCTCGTACATTGTCCTGACATTCCAAAATCCTATTCTTGTATCCTGTTTTGCGGTCAGGACATCCGTTTTCATGTCAGTGGCTTCCTTTCGGCTTTCACCACTGACAGTCATACGAGCCACAGACTCCGAATGTCCATCCCGCAGCAAAGTTTGTTCATTTGATGTTGTTTCCGTAACTTCATTATTTTTTTTACATAGACAGGGGTGTCAGCCCTATGCTAAAACCCCCAACCTGGAGGACCAGGGTACCAGCTTTTGTCTGACCCCTACCCACACAGACCAGTCCAGCTTGGTTGAACCTACCAGGAGTAAAACTCCCACTGGCATAGCTCTGGGGATTGTCAGGGTACGCAAGCTGCCATACCACTACAAGGTATAGGTACCATTGATGGCAGTTCTGTCAGTCTGACCTGATAAAACTTTTTACATGAGCTGTATTTGATTAGATTGAGTTTGTACTGTAAATGTGTGTATTGTTTGGTTTGTATTTCACTGTATTAATATAACATGTAAGACAATGCTGAGATGCCAACTACATACCTGTTATCTTGTACAGGAAAGGGAAAATCTGTACAGGAATTTTAAATGTGTGTTGTGTACAGGCATACACACAGTTTTTTTAACACATTAACTACCGAATTGAAAAACACACTGTGGCCGAATTAAATTTTTTTCCCATTTTCATACTGTATGTGTTTGCACAAAGTGAGCTGTAGTTTTCGTAATTGTTTACAGATTTTTATGAATTACACGTCATTTTAAAGATAAATGAATGTACTATTACAATGAACACCAGTTGTAACTCTAATAGAGGTTGTTGCTATTTCAAGGCCATCTGATTGCCGAGGACTTGCAATATTTTCACAATTATAACTGCTTGCGCCCCATCTCTATCAAAATCAAAATTTCAATCAATGTGCACACCATTTTCACTCTTGTCCTCGTCGCTAGATCTATCAGTCAATTGTTGAAACACGTATCTATCCTATTCAGCCGTTAGACGAGATGTACACGCATTTTTTGTAGTCCTATCACTAGTTGCCATAGTAAACAGTTTTACACGATTTGGTAACTAACCCAAAACGCTGAAAAATATGAACATAATATCAATTTTCCACTGTTCTACAACAACCGTGCTTTGGGAATTTGTTTTCCGGTGGCAACTTAACACATTAACTACCGAATTAAAAAACACACTGTGGCCGAATTAAATTTTGTTCCCATTTTCATTCTGTAGGTGTATGTAGAATTTTATCTGTAGTTTTCTTAATTTTAAACATATTTTTATGAATTATATGTCATTTTAATGATAAATGAATGTACTGTTGCCTAAAGCTGATAAAAGGAAAGTTTACTTAATATGGTAGATATTATTAGTAATGTAAAATGATTGACAGACAAAATTCAATTCAAATTTGTTTCCAAATTATCAACTTATGTTCAAATTTCTTGTTTCTATGGTAGGTAATACCTTTCTTAAAGTGATTATTATGTAGTATATCCAATAACAAGAAAAACAAGCCCAAGAACACACACACTGACTAATATTTACACTATTGGTAACTTACATTATCACACCTATGCCACTTCCCAAAAAATGTCTGAAATTTTTTCCTCATTTTCTCCCTGTAAGTGTTTGGAGATTTATTAATTTTAAACAGATTTTTATTACTGATATGTCATTTTGATGACAAATGAATGTACTGTTGCCTAAAGCTGATAAAAGGAAAGTTTACTTAATATGGTGGATATTAGTAGTAATGTAAAATGATTGAAAGAAAGAAAAAGCATGCAACATTTTCTTTAAATTATCAACTTACCTGGAACTTGCTTATTCCTGAGGCAGCTAATTTCTTTTCTTGGTGATTTTCATGTAGTATATCCAATGGCAAGAAAAACAAGCCCAAGAACACACACAATAGCTAATAAATACACTATTAATGACTTACATTATCACACCTACACCACTTCCAAAAAATCTCAGAAATTTTGAATAAATAGCTCCTTTGACAAAGCACATTATCTATAACTTATTTACAGTATGTCAATGTCTTTAGTAAGTTACAGCTGAAGGATCATGCGTATGGTACAGCCTAAAACAGCTCTTTGCATGGAGATGGGGCTTTTTGGGGCAACCGATGGAATAAAAATTGGTTCGGACTCGTTTCGCAGGTGTTGAGCACACTATACAGTTCCTATCTTTGTCGGTGTAATCCACAATGTGCTTTGCACCCTCAAATCTTTTAACTTTGTTTCCTAACAATTTCCTACCTTTCTTGTTGCTACTGGTATCTACTAGATCAGGTGGAGTTATGGAGGCAGCCTTCTCAGTCAACTGATCAATCAGTTTGTCTTTGAAAAATTTCAATGACACTGACTTCTCATCAGCATGACTGAGGGTGTACAATATATGGGCATTTACCTGGGACACCTCTATAATCCAGTAAAAAATTTTCTTCCACCATTTTCTAGTTTTTCTTTGGAAATTGCCATAGTAAGCTACCATTTGATCATTGTGGTCACATCCATTCATGCAAAAATTGTACTGGTGTACTGGTTTGGGTTTTTCGACTAAGTTGTGATGTCGAGTTGTGACTTGCACCATCTCAACTGATGTTTCAGTGGACACAACAATACATGGTTTCTTTGCCTTTTTGTCTCGCCAAGCAACACATATCTGAGATCCATCACCATTTTTGTACCACCTGGCTTCTCAGTGATGGAGGGAGAGGGTCTTCAGTTGAAGTGGAAAATTTTTTCTGTTGATGTTGACTGTGCCAGTATAATGAATGCCCCTACTCAACAGATAGGTTATCAGTGTATCCACAGTGTAGTATCTGTCAGCAAATACATGGTGGCCCTTCCCAATTCCTTGCAGCAAGAAATCAAATACCTTCACCGCCTGACTTGTTGTAGAGTCATTAGCAAGAATATATGATGTATTCTTCCCAAAGTATGTCAATACAGAATAGACATATCCAGTGGCAGAATCACACAATCCAAAGGTCTTAATGTGATACTTGCTTGGCTTTGTTGCATTGTACTGCTTGTGTTTCCAGCGTCCATTATACCCAATAACCATTTCATCAATGGCTAAATTCTGAAATAGATAAAATGCATCCTGGAACTTCGCAACGAGCAAATTTAAAAAAGGCTCTATTTTGTCCTTCCCTTCTGAATCAGCATCTCCAACATGCATCATTGTATGGTAAATTATTTCAAACCTAGATCTTGAAAACATATTGCCATACCAGGGTGTATAATTATGAGGTGTATGTGCCCAATAATCTTTTACCGATGGCTTTTTATCTAAACCCATCGCAGTTGTTACTGCGAAAAATTTCAAAAGCTCATAGTCAGTGACAGGTTTCCAAGCAGCAGACGAAGATCTGTTTGAAGATGGGGGTTTTGAATTCTTTACTTCAGCATAATCATTTATTACTTTGACCAAAGAATGTAAAACATCTGGTGTCAGCAATGTAAGCCAGCAATCAAGTACAGAGGAACTTGCATCAAGATTTGCTTGCAAACCTGGTTCATGAGTTGGATCAAAATAAAAACTATTTGTTGTTTCACCCTCAGTCACTTGATCCCATTGTTCTCTTATTTTAGTTAGGCCTAGGCCTACAGTATTTCCTGCACTATTTCCTGCACTATTGGTAACTCTAACCGAGGTTTTCGCTCTTTTACGACCCACTGATGGCCCAGGACTTCTAATATCTTCATTGCTTGAATTTTCACTTCTAGTGTTATCATCACTGCCATACAATTCACTACCTGAATAAATGTCCACATTGTTTTCACTGTCCTCATCGTCGCTAGAACTATCAATCAATTGCTGAAATAAGTTTCTAGCCTGTTCAGCAGTTAGACGAGGTGTACGTGCGTTTTTTGTGGCGATATCATTCGTTGCCATAGTAAACAGTTTTGCGATTTGGTAACTAACCTGAAACGTGTAATAAATATGAATATAATATCACTTTTGAGAAGCACAAATTTACCCACGCTTTGGAATGTCGTTTTCCGGTGTTAAATTAAAATCTCGAACCAGATCAGAATGTGTTTCGTCATATATTTCATTCGTTATCTTACTAAACTTAGAAAGCCGATGGGACCGGTTTGCCGTCCAAATGTGTTTCTTTCGTAAGCCGCCCCCATCGGCTTGCGGTAGTTAATGAGTTAAAATCTCGAACCAGATCAGAAAGTGTTTCAGTACATTTTTCATTCGTTTTATTACTAAAATTAGATTGGCGCTCTGAGCGGCTTGCAGTCCAAATGTGATTATTTTGTGAGCCGCTGACAGCGGCTTGCGGTAGTTAATGTGTTAAGTACAGTTTCAAGTTGTTAATTTTAACTAAAAATGTGTACATTTGTTTGTTTGGTTTTTTTTTACTATTTTTAAACTGTTGATCATCTGTTTTACAAAAACTATTGTGTAAAGTTTTTTTATTTTTTAAGTTTTTAATTGGTATTGCTTACAGGTTTTTTTTTTTTAACTTTGTACAGATTTTTATTGGTATGCCATACAGGGTTTTATCTCAAGAGGTTGATAGGTATGCAACTGTTATGAGGTAACAATAACAGTATCGACTCATATGGTAATGAGAAGGCAGGTAGACTTACTAAAGATTGAGGAAGCAAATTTAAAACTGAGGACAAGCAACATATGTAAAGGTTTAAAACAAATTGGCAAAAAATAACTAGAATCCAGAGTCAGGTTTAACAAAAGCATACTGCTCTTTACAAAAAAAAAAGAGATTAAGTAATAATTTTCAAACTGAGATCAAGCCACTGTAGATGCAAATACCATCTGTTAAACAAATTAAACATTGGACAGACAAGCATGTTGTCTATGTGAGGAAGACAAGCATGTTGTCTATGTGAGGAAGACAAGCAAACTGGACATGAGAGTCATCTAGTGTTATAGTCTTCATTACTGTATGGCGTGGAAGGATGTGCAATGAACAAGCAGTTAGAAGACAGAATTGAGGCACTTGAGGTTTGAATATACTTGAGTGCATCTCATGAAAAGAAAGAAAACAAATAAAGATATCATAGAAAAGCTAAGAGTGAAAAGATAATTAATGATTAAGAGATAATTAAGACAGATAAAATACTTTGGTCATAAAAATAATGATATCTTGCTGAAAATCTTAATGGAAGGAAAAGTTGAAGCCAAATTTGCAAGCAAAAGACGGTTCTATACGTTACCATCAAGAGAAGAAGAGGAAAGAGTCCATCAGAATGTGCAGTCAAGACAAGAGAAAAAAAGACATTGGAGATCCATTGGAGCTAACCTTCAATATGAAGATGGTAGTTGATCAGATCAACTTCTTATAAGAAGAATGATATGACTAAATATTTGTAGTACTTCTTATATGGTTGCATTTCCTTCTACATGATTTAGGAATATGCCATTTATGAGTCTATACCATCACCAACAAAGAACTGCTTACTCGGAGCAACCAAGAGGACATGCACACCATCATAGCTGGCAGATACTGGAGTTGGATTGGCCACGTCCTCAGAAGAGACTCTGATGCCATCACAAGAACAACTAAGCTATGAACCCCTGAAGGATAGGGAAAGAGATGCTGACCAAAAACAACTTGACAGAGAACTGTGGAGGCCGAGATGCAAAGAATGAACCAGAGTTAGTGCACTGCACGAGGGATGGCCACTGACCGAGCAAAGTGGAAGCAGTTAGTTACTGCCCTACAAGACGCTACAGGCATGATGGCCATTGACTACTTTGACAGATGACGACTAAGGATGAAAGAAGATGAGTCTACTGAGTTTATGGTATTAAGAAAAATGTGATTGGATCTTATGAGGTCTGAAATGTAGAAAGAAATATTTTAACTTGGAAGTGTTTTATTTCAGATGAAAATGAGTGTGCTGGTGATTATGTGTGTGGGTATATTGCTCTCTGCATCAATTTGCCTGGTAGCTTTGATTGTCGCTGTCAATCAGGACTGGACTTTGATATCGATTCTCTCAAATGCATTGGTATGTCTCAAGTCCAGTTTTCATCCCATTTCACTTGTCATTGATAAAAGTAATTGTCATCAATTTTGAATTGCTCATTTATGTTTTGAATGAGGTATGTAGAATTATCCCACAAAAATTAATTAGTTGTCTGCCAAAACTTCATGAAAACAAAACTCCCCCAAAAATTAACTGGCTAAAGTACTGATGATATTTAAAAAAACTTAAATTACTCTTTTTATCAGTGCATCCTATTCCTAAGCTTCAAGAGTACTTGAAAAGCTTTAAAAACACAGTTGAATTAGATTTATCCTATAGTTATCTAAAATTAAAAGGGTGACAATCGACAATGTGGAAACCATAGAGGCATATCCCTTCTCAGTGCCCCTGGTAAAATCTACTCTAGAATCCTAGAGCAGAGACTCCGACGCCTAGCTGAGCCACAATTGGATGAGGTCCAGTGCGGATTCCGAGCAAACCGAAGTACTCAAGACCTAATCGTCACACTCAGACAGCTGAGTGAAAAGGCCCTTGAGTATAAGAGTGAGATCCATCTTTGTTTCATAGATCTGGAAAAGGCGTTTGACAGGGTCCCCTGGAGCAAACTTTGGGACTGTTTGGCAAGGAAGAATATTCCAGCACCTCTGATTCATGCTATACAGAGCTTCTACAAGTCTTGCAGAAATTATGTGAGGACAGCAAACCATAAGTCAGAAGAGTTCAGGACCACCACTGGTGTAAGACAAGGTGATATCCTATCACCTTACCTCTTCATACTCCTTATGGACGATGTCATCAAGGCATGTAAGGAGAGAACAAGAAAGTATTCAGTGGGGTACTGGAAGATGAGACAGGTCTATATTTCGGAGCTGGCATTTGCTGATGATGTTGCCCTGATTGCTAAATCAGAGACACATCTCCAATCCAACCTGCAAGTCTGGAAGGAAGAGCTGGAGAAGAGAGGGATGGTCATAAGCAGCTCTAAAACAAAATCCATGGTGATATCACGAGAAGAAAGAAAACATCAGATTAAGTTGGGAGAACAGGTCCTGGAGCAAGTCGACCACTTTAAATATCTCGGAGCTATTATAGACCGAAAGGGAGGCATCAAAGAAGAGTTGGCCACTCGAAAAGCAGCGGCTGGGAGACTTTTTCAGGCCATAAATCGTGGATTCCTCAGCAAGAAAGAGGTTGGTAAGAAAACGAAGATGGCTGTATACCGCTCCACCTATGTCCCAGTCTTGACATATGGACGCGAGTCGTGGGCAATGACTACAACCCACAAAAGCCAGATCCAAACCTCAGAAATGAGGTATCTGAGGAAAGTGGTTGAAGTAACAAGAAGAGACATGGTCCGCAACCAGACGATCCGTCAAGGCCTAAAATCTCATCCGCTGCAGACCCAAATAGAACAGTCCCAACTAAGATGGTTTGGCCATGTCTGCAGAATGGGAGAAGATCGGCTACCACGACAAGCATGGGAAACAAAGAGCCAGGGATCCAGACCTCCAGGACGACCCAGAGTCCGCTGGGAGGACAACATTAGACAATCTTTGAAGGACCGAGGACTAGAATGGAACCAGGCCAGGAAGAAGACAGCTGATAGAATGGTCTGGCGCTCTCTCTTCCAAACCTCTACACCTCACGGTAGAAGGGGAACGACTAAGTAAGTAAGTAAGTAAGTTATCTAAAATTGTCTGACAGCTTGATAGTTATGACAACATATATTAAACAAAAAATTTTCAAATAATTATGCAATATTAATGGTATTTAGATTATGGCAGTGGTTTTTTAAACAGCCCTGTGTAGTTCCCCCGAGGGGGTCTCTGATGAGGCAAAGAAAGAATAAGACTACAGCTCCCTCTGGCATGTCGTACAACGTGACTAATATGAGGCTGCCATCATGTAAAACTAATTGCTATAGAAACCACTGCTGCAAGAGAATATGAATACTTGGTGCAGGCTTCCTGCAAGGGGATCTCCTGCAGTAGTAACTCCATGCTCCATAAGGAGCAAAAAGGATAATGAAATGAATTAATGATTTTTTAATAATGATTTGTATAATAATTTGATTAATCAATGCCTTTAGCTCCCTTTAGATACATAGACCAAAGACCTTATATGTTGAATGTCATTATTTTTTGTTATGTCATTATTTCTGTAAACATCTTATTGTGAAAAGGTAGGTGTTTGGCCTATCTTCAGCCAACTTAAACTGCCACTTGTGAACATTGTAGACAGGAATGCACTGATCATTTTAGTTTCTCTCATTTTTTCATAAAAGTGCATTAATGAAAACATGATATATGATTGATTTTGCTGGGTTGGATCAGCTATTAATACATTCATTCATTCATCAATTTTTCTTTTGTTGCTGTATTTATGAGATTCTAATTAAACTGTTGTCTGTAGCTTTGAGTCGTATATCTAATGAGTTTTATCTTTATTTTAACTAATAGAAGATGGTAATCCAATGCCCCATCTGCTATTCTGCATACTTTTTTGTCATGCACTAATCACTTCTTATTTATGCATATATGATCAATTTGACTTTCCATCTGTGATGTGGTGATAGCCATGTTGTTTTATGTTTTCTTTTAAGTAGAAATATGCTTGCTTCTATAGCAAGTTGATTTGAAGCACACAGAATATGTTTCCATTCTTATTCATTGTCCCAAGTACTTGTTTTCTCATGGTCTCTTTCAAAGTCCCTATTACCTACTCCTATCTTTGCATTTAGTTCACCATTTAAAGCTGTAGTGTCTTTACTTCTCTTTTTATCCATAATATTTTGATGTCTAGTGTAAAATTCTTCTTTCACTGATTCTTCTTTGTCATCACTTAGTGTATAACACAGGATAATGTTTATCTTTATTTTCCTTTGAGCTGTTTTGAATATATGCTGATATTATTCTGGGTTCCATTGCTTCTCTTTCTATCAGTGCCTTCTACCAATTCTTCCCATTCGATCAGTGCCTTTTGCGCCTTCTTTGATAACATGAGAGCTGCACCTTCATTACAGTGTGCACTTTCTGCATTGCTGAGGACAGCACCATTTTAGATTCTTCATTTCTAATCCCCTCCACCAAGTTTTACCCAGTCCTAGGATATCAATCTTATAATTCACATTTCTGCTGCTATCTGTGCAGTTTTCACTTGTTTATTTAGTGTTCAAAAATTCCAGGTGCCAGATCTGGTGATTTTCCTCAAAAAAAAAAAAAATGAGATTAAGTCTAGATTAAGCTGTATGTTTAATATAGATTGTACCAGAGAGAGCTGTGCCATACTGAAATCTGCAGAGACCAGCTTTTAGACAGAAATGTATATCACTCAATATGAGCCAGTACTGAATGCTACAATAATTTCTCGATTTTCTGCTAGCAATCTGAAGTGGGCATATTTAATGTGTGTCTGAACTTACTCTGTTAGTCTAAAATATCTCAGTGAGTCTGATCATTTGATATTCATGAGTCTGTCCTACCTTCATGAGCCTGGTCTTCTCCATAAGTCTGGCCTACCTCCATGAGTCTAACCTACCTCCATGAGTCTAGTCTACCTCCATGAGTCTAGCCTACCTCCATGAGTCTGGTCTACCTCCATGAGTCTGGTCTACCTCCATGAGTTCAGCCTATCTCCATGAGTCTGGTCTACCTCCATGAGTCTAGCCTACCTCCATGAGTCTGGCCTACCTCCATGAGTATAGCCTACCTCCATTAGTCTGGTCTACCTCCATGTGTTTGGCCTACTTCCATGAGTCTAGTCTACTTCCATTAGTTTGGCTTATTTCCTTGAGTGTGGTCCACCTCAGTGATTCAGGCCTATCTCTGCAAGTCAGATTTATCTCCAACATGTTTGACATGAATATTTGAACAGTTTTTCAAATTAACTGATATTGTTGTTTACCAAATTTTCATTCCTAGATGCAAATGTGTGTGGGGGTAGTCCCTGTCTATTTGGCTGCACACCATCACAAGGAGGTTCAGGTTACACATGTGGCTGCCCAACAGGTTATGAACAGATAGGGCAAGGGTGAGTTTATGCCAGCAGTCTTGTAAAAAAAATGGTGTATGAGAAAATAATTCATCTTCTTGTTATTCTTCTTTTACCTTCATCTTTTTTGTTTTTCTTCCATAAGGTACAATTTTTTTTAAAGTTCTTGTTTCATATTCACTTATCATTATGTTTTCTTTCAGGTGTATTTATATGTTATCCTTCTGTATACATTTTTTCTTGAAACTATACACTTTTTTTAGCACTCTTGTGTTGTGTAGTCCAGCACGTGTGATAGGTGTATGTTTTGTGAAACTCTTTTCAATAGTACAGAACTACTTGACAGTGTATATTTTTTAACATTTTTGTCCCTCATAATCCCTGCCTTGTGGCAGTTGCAAAGTTTATTTTCTTTGCCCTATCTGTTTTTGTTTACTCTACTCTTATATTCCAGAGCTACTTATTTTTTAACACTTAGTCTAATGTGGTCTAGTACTACTTTATAGTTTATTGTTTTTATTTTCTTGAATCTAGCAGCCCAGAACTACTTTACAGTGTTTTTTATTTTCTAGAATCTAGCAGTCCAGAACTACTTTACAGTATGTATTGTCTCTCATAGTCCAAAACTACTTTAAAGTCTGTAGTGTCTGTCATAGTCCAGAACTACTTTAAAGTCTGTATTGTCTCTCATAGCCCAGAACTACTTTAAAGTATGTATTATCTCTCATAGTCCAGAACTACTTTAAAGTCTGTATTGTCTCTCATAGTCCAGAACTACTTTAAAGTCTGTAGTATCTGTCACAGTCTAGAACTACTTTAAAGTCTGTATTTTCTCTCATAGTCCAGAACTACTTTAAAGTCTGTAGTGCCTGTCATAGTCCAGAACTACTTTAAAGTCTGTATTGTCTCTCACACGGCTGTTTGCGAGCGATCTTTTAGTTATTTCCCCTTTTTCCCCGACCGCGCTATTTATAGCCCACTTGACAGAGGTCGCGTGGTCAGCTTCCTAATGGGAAAAACATGTGGCGATGTTTACTTTTGATAGGGCTTAATTAATGCTTTTAGGTTTATTATAAATACCGGCTTTAATTTTGCGTAAAGCTAGACTAGAAATGTTAGAGTAAATTTTAGAACAAGAACAAACATTTTATCACAATTAGAACAGAAGATAAAATAGTATGAAATAGTGTAAAATTTACGTTTTTTTTTACATTTTGTTATGGTTTGTTTCTAATTCAATTTACACTAAAACGGTCACAATCAACATGCATAACAAATTACAGAAATCAAAAGTAGAAAACCTGCAGAAAATGGATATCAAAGTTTTGTTTTGGTTTCATGCGTCAAACATTAATTATTGAAAGTTTAAATTGCAAGTCCACATTTATTACCTTAAAATAACACACCCAATTGTCCCCAGAACATGTTTGAATTGCTTTTATGCTACTTTATTATTATAAATACCGGCTTTAATTTTGCGTAAAGCTAGACTAGAAATGTTAGAGTAAATTTTAGAACAGAACAAACATTTTATCACAATTAGAACAGAAGATATAATAGTCTGAAATAGTGTAAAATTTACGTTTTTTTTACATTTTGTTATGGTTTGTTTCTAATTCAATTTACACTAAAACGGTCACAATCAACATGCATAACAAATTACAGAAATCAAAAGTAGAAAACCTGCAGAAAATGGATATCAAAGTTTTGTTTTGGTTTCATGCGTCAAACATTAATTATTGAAAGTTTAAATTGCATGTCCACATTTATAACCTTAAAATAACACACCCAATTGTCCCCAGAACATGAGAGCTAACAATTATCTCAATCATACATCATGAGTTCTGATCCAGTCTGCGCAATGTTTTTCTAATATGTGCTGTTTATGAATTGTCTTACTAGGGAATAGCTTTCTGAACAAAGACATATAAGTCTCTATCGATGCTGTTATTGATTCTTTACTAATTGGTTTACTGTGTGATATTTTGTTGTGTACTTTCTCAAATGCTTCTTTCAGTGAGTTGAATTGTTCTTGGGCAATAAAAGCTATGTTAATTATATCTTGTTTGTCTGTAATTTTCAGTGTTTGTGTAATGATTGCTCTTGTAAGATCTTTATAAACTTTTTGTGTGAGATATCTGTGGCAGTGATTCCCTATAATGCTCTGCTATTATAAGCCTGTTGTATGATTTTGTGTTTGGCTAGTACCTTGTCCATGTGTGAGCAAACTGGACCAGACCTAGTACACAGATCTTGAAACTGAAGTTTGGCCAGCGCATCTTGTGCATTTTCAAGTCTAACTTTAAAATTATCTGTCTCCTCCTTATCCTCACAAAGTTCAATACCTACCTGAAAAATTCAATTTTAGCTCCTAATTCTTCTGCCTATTTCCAGTTCCTACTAAATCTCTTCAAGTTCTTAAAAGTACTAATGTTTGCATGTATCTCTTGCGAATTCTCAAATATCTTTGCGTCTATTGTATCAGCTACCTGTTCTAGAAGTCTGTGGTGTTTCAAAACAATGCCTAATAAAATATGAAGGTAAGGAGGAGCTACATTTTCAATTTCAATCTCTAACATTGGTTTGTGTAAACAATTATGGTAATGTGCCACTTGCCTTTTATTCCCTTTCCCATATTTCATATATCTATTGTAATCTCTTATCAACATGGCCAAACTTCTTGGTTTGCAAGTTGTATGCTCTCTGGATGTCTTTGATGAAAATGTTTGGTTTGTCTGGAGCTCAAGGAATATACCCATGTCTGTGGTGTCTCCAGCAAAACAAGGAAATAATCCCCGAATAAGAAAACAACAACTTGTTTACCATCCCACTCTAAATATTTTAGTGACTCTATCTGAGCTTTCATGCCATTCATAAATATTTCTAAATTATCATATGTATCTCTGACTCTAGCCATTGATAAAAGGATGGTATTAGATTTAGAATTTGGTTTCTCTAAATTTACTACCTGCATTGTAACTTTGAATGAAAGAAGATATACAAACAGTTACTTAGAATTCGCTGGCAGCCGTTGTGTGCACAGGATTGTCTACCAAAGAACACCAATGGAACAGTCCTTATCTCACACACAATTAAAAAAAAAAAAATTCATATTATAAATAGAAGATTAACAAGACTTGAAAGATAGATCAAATTATGTGGAAGTAATCTATCTATAGCTTTACATGTTTTCTGACGCTTATATACGTAGCTAAATATCATTATAAATGAATGAAAATGCAAAAACAGATGGTGCTTTACAAAAAGTTATTTTTTTTACTACCTTATTTAAGATTTGTGGGTATCAGGAATGCGTTTAAAGGGATTTAAATGCTATAAAATCTGGTGACAATATGCTTGTTCTTGTAATGCCACACTCACAAAACTGACTACCACACATTCTCAAGATATGAAACCAAAAAAAAAAGTATGTGGAAATAATCTTTAGCTTCCCTTCGAGAAGTCTTTATAATTATAAACTCAAACGAATCGGCCGATTTTCAGATATTAAATTAATAAAAAGATTACTTATTTTATGAATTTCCTTAAATGATGACGCTGTTTTCAAAAGTCTGTAACTCCGTCAAAACTAATTTCAAACAAATAAAAATGCAATCAAAAATAGAACACAGAACAAAGTTATAGTACACAAAAGAATTTTAGCGCTGTGTTTATCCAGAACGAGTGTGTAATGATTTATATTTTACTGATTTTACTCACACATCAGCTGATTTTCCCCGCCAAAAACTTAAATAGTCTTTTACGGTGCACACAAAATTTTATACCCGGTATCAGAATTCCAGTCACCGAAACTAAAAGAGCGCTCTGGTATAGGGCACAAACAGCCGTGCTCATAGCCCAGAACTATTTTAAAGTCTGTATTGTCTCTCATAGTCCAGAACAATTTTAAAGTCTGTATTTTCTCTCATAGTCCAGAACTACTTTAAAGTCTGTATTTTCTCTCATAGTCCAGAACTACTTTAAAGTCTGTATTGTCTCTCATAGTCCAGAAATACTTTAAAGTCTTCATTGTCTGTTTAATCCAGATCTACTTTACAGCATATGTTATTTTTTCTTGTCCAAGACTGCTTTACAGTATGTACTACTGAATAGTTTTGTCTATTGTACTCCAGAACTATTTCATGGTGTGTATTTCTTTACACTTTTGTCTCTTCTTCTTCTTCTTCTTCCTCGTTCGCCCTGAAAAGGACGGTGGTTGCGTTGTGTCTGTTTGCGCCTAAGCTATGATATCTGCACCTTTCGGTCGACACATCCGACTTCTGCACGGCATTTTTGTCTCAAATAGTAAGGATTACTTTACAGTGTGTATATTTTAATATTTTTGTGTCATATACAACAGAACTGTTTGACATTGTATATTTTGTACTACTTTGTCCCTTGTAGCCCATAACTGTTTCAATCAATACCCTTTAGCTCCCCGAGGAGCATAGACCTTCAACCTTTACGACATGCATGGTAGGGTACAGTGTTACTATTCTTTGCTCCTCTTTCGGACCCCAGTAACACGCAGGTGCCATAACTATTTAACATGGTATATTTTGTACCACTGTGTCCCTTGTAGTCCATAACTATTTAACATTGTACATTCTGAAACACTTGTGTGCCCTGTAGTCCAGAGCTCTTTGAGGATGTATATTCTTTAATACTGACATCTATTGTTAACTCCTAGCCACTGCATCAGCACAGCCTCCTCAGCTAGCACCCGGTATCCACAAGGTGTCCAACTGCCCCATGATCCCAACCCTAACACAGGTGGCAGTCTACCACCAGGGGAGGGGTGCTACCACTGTGATCATGACTTTGGAGAGATTCCCCTATCTCGCAGGACCAGAAGAAGTGCTGTTAGGTGAGGCATTAACCTGGATGCTTATCTGTAATAATTGTGGAGGGGGAAGAGGGGTGTTTTAGCGAGTCAGAAGTGTGATTTTAATCATAAAATTAATGTGATGACTCTGTATTCCTTCCTCAGCTTTGTATTTTCGTTGACCTGCTTTCATTTGTAGCCTTTGTCTTGATTATAAAGGAGAGTAATCTAGTAAGAAATATAACTCTTCAGTGTGATATAGAACCAATCTTAACATACAGAAGTGAGTCATGGACAATAAGTAAACAAGAAGGAAAAGTCCTGTAGGCCATGGAGATGTGGTTTTAAAGAAGAATGTTAAGAAACCATAGACAGCTTAAAAAGAATAACTAGGATGTTCTGGAAGAAGCCAGTCTGCAGAGGAAGCTTATTAACCACATTAGAAGGAAACAATATATTTTTTTTGAGCAGGAATAGATCATGACACTTGGAAGGATTTAAATTTAAAAAAAGAGATGAAAGACAAGAAAGAGAGAACATACTGGACAGTTTAACATCATGGCAGGAAAATAAGTCAACAACTGAACTGATAAACATTACTAGAGACAGGACTTTGTGGAGCGACATCATCACCTTCGCCACCAGGCAACAAGTACTTGTTTTGAATCATTTCATTGTCTTTTATGATTTTCTCACTTCATTACCTGTCATAAAATTCCTGTTTTTCTGCAATGACACTACCTGTGGGAGTGCAGTTCATTCCATAATTATTTCCAGCGAAACCCGTGAAGCTGATGGCTTGGATGAGTTGATTGCACAATTCTCTGACTCTACTGGAGTTGTTGTGGGAGTGAGTGCTGGGGAGGGAATGCGCAGGAAGAGGAGCGTTCCTCATAAACTCAGACACAAAAAGGTATGTTTGTTTTTCCCTTCTTTGTTGTGACATGTATGTTCTAATATAATGTAATCTAAATATTAAAGATATTTGTATCCTTATCACTGAGAAATTGGACTAGAAATTTTTTTTAAGCTATAAAATATGCACCACGTCGGATAATGTATGAGGGTGTGGTTTCGGAAGATCACTTAGGAAACAAAGAAAGGCTAGAATGACTGTCCCCTCAGGCATGCCATAAAAGGCAACTAATGTGAGATTTTACATGGGAATGGCAACATCATTGTGTACAAAAAATGCTACAGAAATCACTATTGCAAGAGCACATGATGTTCTTTGGCACAGGCTTTCTACAGGGCCAGATGCTGTGGTGGCTCCATGCACCTTGTGGTAGATAAAAGGACAATAATGATGTATGATAATTTGTTTTAATTTCTAGAATTATTCTTTATTAACTTTGGGCTGAAATATGATCCTTTATTAACTTTGGGTTGAAATATGATCCTTTATTAACTTTGGGTTGAAATATGATTTTTAAAATTAACTTTTGGGTTGAAATATGATTCTTTATTAACTTTGGGTTGAAAAATGATTCTTTATTAACTTTGGGTTGAAACATGATCGTTTATTAACTTTGGGTTGAAATATGATCCTTTATTAACTTTGGGTTGAAATATGATTTTTAAAATTAACTTTTGGGTTGAAATATGATTCTTTATTAACTTTGGGTTGAAATATGATTCTTTATTAACTTTGGGCTGAAATATGATCCTTTATTAACTTTGGGTTGAAATATGATCCTTTATTAACTTTGGGTTGAAATATGATTTTTAAAATTAACTTTTGGGTTGAAATATGATTCTTTATTAACTTTGGGTTGAAAAATGATTCTTTATTAACTTTGGGTTGAAACATGATCCTTTATTAACTTTGGGTTGAAATATGATTTTTTATTAACTTTTGGGTTGAAATATGATTCTTTATTAACTTTGGGTTGAAATATGATTCTTTATTAACTTTGGGCTGAAATATGATCCTTTATTAACTTTGGGTTGAAATATGATCCTTTATTAACTTTGGGTTGAAATATGATTTTTAAAATTAACTTTTGGGTTGAAATATGATTCTTTATTAACTTTGGGTTGAAAAATGATTCTTTATTAACTTTGGGTTGAAACATGATCCTTTATTAACTTTGGGTTGAAATATGATTTTTTATTAACTTTTGGGTTGAAATATGATTCTTTATTAACTTTGGGTTGAAATATGATTCTTTATTAACTTTTGGGTTGAAATATGATTCTTTATTAACTTTTGGGTTGAAATATGATTCTTTATTAACTTTGGATTGAAATATGATTCTTTATTAACTTTGGGTTGAAATATGATTCTTTATTAACTTTGGGTTGTACAAGATCAGGGCATCCATTTTTTATGCACAGATATTAAGCTCACTCTTACATGGAGCCAATGATTTCATGGTTACGTCTGTGCATCATAACGAAAGATCTATGCAAAATATGTACAGTTTTTCATGTTTGTAACAATGTTAAGTATAGTTTATTGCCAATCTTCTTTATTACCAAGAAGAGCCAAAAGCATTGGCTGGTGTTTTATATTGCTTCAGCATCATATTTTGAGGTGTATCCGATTCATCATAAGTGTGTTGTGTGTTCATTTGTCATTCTGACCCCAGTCACTATAAATATAAAAACAGCTCTAGTTGCTCAAAATATATCACCAGCAATAATCACCATCAGTGAGGGGTGGGTGTTGTTCCAGTGCCTCACTGCTAACTCCGTCGTCTTAGGTAAGAATACATTGAATAATCCAGTCTGTAACTGAATGATGTGATCTCTTTCTTAGTAAAAAAATTAAATGTTGTTTTTCTTACACATCGACACTGTTCCTAAAATTCACTATAGCAATATAAGGGTTCCCCATTCTTCATTTCCCTCTTCGCTGCCTGTAGAGCATGCAGCCACCACCATGGCTTGCCCCATGGCAGGAAACCTACACCAAAGTATTAATGTCCTCTTACAGCGATGGCTCCTGTAGCAATTTATTTTACGTGATGAGTATGTCAGCCCCATGCCCAGCCTCATATTAGCTTCTTACAACATGCTTGAGGCAGTTATATTCCTATTCTTTTCGTGTCTCCTCAGAGTCCCCACATGAGATCAAGTTTCACCTACATTTAAATAATGCAGTAAAACAAAAGCATGTTATGAAGCATTAAGGAAAAGGAAAGGTCAAGGACCCCGTTACACGCCCATTGAGGCATATTGGGAATATGGTGTTAGGCCCATATTTTCTCGACCGTCGGCACACTAGGGGGTGATGTGGTCAGCATCACGCCGGCCGCCTTAACCTTCCCAGAGTTGCTCTGATACCCATTTGGGGCTGGGTCGACCCAGGAGCCGTTTGCGGCCTAAAAAAAATCCCAACTCATCTGGGGATCGAACCATAGACTACTGAGCTAGGAAGCCAGTGCACTAACCACTATGCTACCACGGCTCTCTATGAAGCATTAGCCCGTAGGAAAATGATTTGACTTGACTTATGTCACTTGACTTGACTTAAGTCACAGATATTATTGTCTTATATTATGACTTGATTATTCTAAGTCTTCTTTGTATAAGACAGAAGTGGGAAAACACTTTTTCCAGCTGCATCCTATACAAAATTGGTTTAGTTTCTTATTTCTGTAGCCAGTTTTTTTTTTTTTAAATGGTGTAAGAATGCTGGCTGTGTCTCAACCAGCCTGAGAAGCCTTTATTATGATATTTATTGGGAAACAGAGACCTGTTCTTGTTGTTATATCCACAGACATTGTTTAGGGTCCAGCGAATCATATGGACGAATTTTAGTAGCAGGCATTAGAATAAAATTGAAAACATAACAAACAATAATAAAGTTAGCTCCTTTAAAGTTACCTGAATTTTAATGACACCAGAATAGGTATCATGTCTAAGAATTTCTTATGATGCTTTCCCATTAGTATTAACAAAACTACTGAGCGAAATTAAAATTATTTGTAAGAAATATCATACTAATATTTTTGTTGTTGTTTGAGTATTTAAGGTATTATTAATGAATATTATATAAATGTGTTGAATAAATTTTATGTTAGTTCTGTGTACAAATAGCTGCTAAGTGTTGCTACAATTATTATTAGGTGTTAGCCTCAACTTACATTTTAAAACTGTATGTATGAGTATACTAGTGCACAATAACTTGGAATCAACTTGTTTCCAAAGAGCTAAGAGCACTTGTTTATGCATTAAACTCTTGAAATTTCACATTTGCATCCATTAAAAATGCTAAAGGTGCATTGAATTGCTTGTGTGTTATTTCTTTAATGTCTTGATTTGGTGTAATCTGTGTGTTTTATATATCTTGTTTTTAAAAGCTGTCAATGTAATGCATCTAGTAATTTTGCTTTCTCCACATGTTCAGTGTCGTACTGTTTATTTCTCTGTTTACAGTGCATATGTGTCTTTTTTGGTTTAAGCTATTATATTAGTTTTCTGGCTGTTCATGGAAACCGCACCTAAGCTAATTTTGATATTTCTGAGATGAATAAGCGTGTCTACTGCTTTTGGTTCCAAAAAAGTAGCAACCATCAGGGAATCAGAAGGGTGGTGAACTGTTTCTTGTCTCACTCAGTCATTCAATCAGAAGAGTGTTGATTATCAAAACTAATTGGACCAAGTTTGGTTCAGTTAATCAGATAGTTCAGATAATCAAACATACATGAGAATGCCCAGTTTATATGAAACAAAGTGTAATTAGGCCTACAATTAAGGCCACAGGAAGTTGTCCTACGTCCACACAGTAGCTAAAGCCACAATTTGGTTTTTAATTCCTTGTGGCAAATTTTTTTCCAAATCTCTTGGCTGAATACCATCACCAATGAAGAACTGCTTACTCGGAGCAATCAAGAGGACATGCACACCATCATAGTTGGCAGACACTGGAGTTGGGTTGGCCACATCCTCGGAAGAAACCCGGATGCCATTACAAGAACAGCTATGCTATGGACCCCTGAAGGAAAGCGGAAGAGAGGCCAACCCAAAAAAAAAACGTGGCGGAGAACTGTGGAGGCCGAGATGCAAAGAAGAAACCAGAGCTGGAGCACTGCACAAAGGATGGCTGCCGACTGAGCAAAGTGGAAGTAGTTTGTTGCTGCCCTACAAGATGCCAACAGGTATGATGGCCACTGACTGCTTTGACAGTTGGCGGTTAAGGATCAAAGAATGACAAAATGGGACTATTTTATCAATACTGCACATATCTTTGAATAAATAATAGGAAAAGAATGCATTATACAACAGGAGTAATACTTCAGCACAACAATTAATGCACTTAAAGTAGATACTGCAATTTTTTTTGGTGGCAGCGGTGGTTCGGATAATTGATAGTTCAGATAATAGACATTTGGATAATCGAAGTCCTACTGTACTTACTTACTTAGTCCGTCCTCTTCTATCCTGGGGTTCAGAGGTTAGCCAGAAAGAGCACCATTGTAGCATATCAGATGTCTTCCATTTTGCCTGGCTCCATACCAGTTCTCTATATTCAGAGATTGTCTGATGTTGTCCTCTATATTCAGAGAGTGTCTGATGTTGTCCTCCCAGTCAACTTTGGGTCGTCTTGGAGGTCTCAATCCCTGGATCTTGGTTTCTTTTGTTTGTCATAATAGCCGGTCTTCTCTCATTCTGCAAACATGGTCAGACCATCACAACTGGAACTGTTATACTTGGGTTTGCAGGGGCTAGGTTTTGAGGCCATGACATATCATATGGTTGCACACTTTATCGCAACCTGTTACTTGGACCACCTGCCTCAAATACCTAATTTCTGAGGTTTGGAGCTGGGTGTTGTGAGTTGTGAGCATTGCCATTGACTCACATCTATAAGTCAAGACTGGGACACAAGTGGCACAGTAAACACCAAGTCATTCCATTTGCAGTTAATCTAGACTGACTTTATACACTGACTCAGGTATATTCGGATGTTGGTGAATATAGGAGTACAGCAAATACTTTACATCTGGAGAAGAGATTTTACTATCAGCTACAAACTTAGCGTCAGTGCCTTGACTCACGTTCATCACTGTGAGTGTGGCTGAAACATTCTTAGAAAAAGTTTTCTTTGACCTTCACAGCCAGAGCACATCGCTAGTGACTGTGAATTGGACCTCAGCAGAGAAATAAGCAAAATTAGAACAACTGCTGCATTAAAGAAACTTACGCACATAAAGAAGTAAACTGGATAAGCTACCTAAAGAAGAATATGCAGAAAAATAGCTTATTTGACATTTTTTAACAATGATAAACACATAAAGGTGGAATTAAAATATTAAATGCTTGTAGAACAATCAGAGAAGATCAAGAATCCAATAGTGTCTACGTTTGTATTAGAATAGGGCAGCTGATACAATACCAGATACATGATAAAACAAACGCCATAAATAAACAGTTACATGAACAAGATTTACTGTTTATTTAGAAAACTTCTCTTGCGAAAGATATTTCAAAGCGCAAATAAATACAGAGAAATCAGATTTATTTGAATAACAAAATGGAATTTCATAAGACTTATAATCTTCACAATTGCGGTAAATTACCTAAGAGAAGAATTTAAAGACTTTAAAGTTTATCCCACCGGTACCTTTAGAATTAGAGGAGGACGCCATACCACTGAGCCACTCTGACCCTCATGGCTCATGGGAATAATATTAGACCAACAATTAAACTGGAATAAACGCAGTTGTCAAAAAGTCAGTGCAGTGACTTCCCAACTGTCACCACTACTCAGATATCCAAATATCAGTATGGAAATTAAACGACAGCTGATAAATAATATATTCTTACCAGCTCTTTGCTATCAGTGCCAGACATGGTCCCTAATCAAAGCACAGGAGAGGAAGATCAAAACCAGTGAGATGAGATGCGTAAGAAAAGCTATTAACGTTACCAAGAGAGACAGAATGAGGAATGATGACATTAGAAAAATTGTAGGTATTACATCCTATATACAGAGAGACATAAAATTAAGTGCTTAGCCTACGTCATGAGAATGGGCCAGATAAGTTATCATTATGTGCCTTAAACAGTAGAAGATCTGGTTTCAGTGCATGGGGAAGACCAAGAAGCAGATGAATAGACAACATCACAGACATTTACAACAACATGGGACCACCTCAGCCAGTGCGACACACTTTTCTCAAGAACACAAATCTCAACACCCCACGATTCTTCCCGGTACGAATGGAATGAAAAAGTAAGTTTAATGTAATTGGCATAGAAAATCTAGTAGACAGCAGTTGAGGCCTGATTAATGCTAAAATAAATACAAGGTAACAGACGAGGCCTCTCAAATTTATAAAGGACAAGCAAGGCAAATTGCTTACTGCCCTGAAGGAAGTAATGGAAAGATGGAAAGAATATTTCTCAGAACTCCTTGATGGTGAGCAAGGTCAAACATCAGAAATGATAACCACTAGCACAGAAGAGGAAACCAATGGTGATGAAGATGACATAAAGATGGAAGAACTGAAGGCAGCACTGGAGAAAATCAAGATGGGCAAAGCAGCAGGGCATGATGGTATAACACCAGAAATGGTTAAGTACATGGGAGCATCAGGCGACCTGTTACTCTTAAGGGTCCTACAAGCAGCATGGTGCAACAAGACCATACCAAAGGATTGGGAGATCGCCATAATAACACCAATTTTCAAAAAGGGTGACAATCGACAGTGTGGAAACCATAGAGGCATATCCCTTCTCAGTGTCCCTGGAAAAATCTACTCTAGAATCCTAGAGCAGAGACTCCGACGCCTAGCTGAGCCACAATTGGATGAGGTCCAGTGCGGATTCCGAGCAAACCGAAGTACTCAAGACCTAATCTTCACACTCAGACAGCTGAGTGAAAAGGCCCTTGAGTATAAGAGTGAGATCCATCTTTGTTTCATAGATCTGGAAAAGGCATTTGACAGGGTCCCTTGGAGCAAATTTTGGGACTGTTTGGCAAGGAAGAATATTCCAGCACCTCTGATTCATGCTATACAGAGCTTCTACAAGTCTTGCAGAAATTATGTGAGGACAGCAAACCATAAGTCAGAAGAGTTCAGGACCACCACTGGTGTAAGACAAGGTGATATCCTATCACCTTACCTCTTCATACTCCTTATGGACGATGTCATCAAGGCATGTAAGGAGAGAACAAGAAAGTATTCAGTGGGGTACTGGAAGATGAGACAGGTCTATATTTCAGAGCTGGCATTTGCTGATGATGTTGCCCTGATTGCTAAATCAGAGGCACATCTCCAATCCAACCTGCAAGTATGGAAGGAAGAGCTGGAGAAGAGAGGGATGGTCATAAGCAGCTCTAAAACAAAATCCATGGTGATATCACGAGAAGAAAGAAGACATCAGATTAAGCTGGGAGAACAGGTCCTGGAGCAGGTCGACCACTTTAAATATCTCGGAGCTATTATAGACCGAAAGGGAGGCATCAAAGAAGAGTTGGCCACTCGAAAAGCAGCAGCTGGGAGACTTTTTCAGGCCATAAATCGAGGATTCATCAGCAAGAGAGAGGTTGGTAAGAAAACGAAGATGGCTGTATACCGCTCCACCTATGTCCCAGTCTTGACATATGGATGCGAGTCATGGGCAATGACTACAACCCATAAAAGCCAGATCCAAACCTCAGAAATGAGATATCTGAGGAAGGTGGTTGAAGTAACAAGAAGAGACATGGTACGCAACCAGACGATACGTCAAGGCCTAAAATGCCACCCCCTACAGACCCAAGTAGAACAGTCCCAACTAAGATGGTTTGGTCATGTCTGCAGAATGGGAGAAGATCGGCTACCACGACAAGCATGGGAAACAAAGAGCCAAGGATCCAGACCCCGAGGACGACCCAGAGTCCGCTGGGAGGACAACATTAGACAATCTTTGAAGGACCGAGGACTAGAATGGAACCAGGCCAGGAGGAAGACAGCCGATAGAATAGTCTGGCGCTCTCTCTTCCAAACCTCTACACCTCACGGTAGAAGGGGAACGACTAAGTAAGTAAGTAAGGTAACAGACGAGGAACCAGCAACAAGACAATGATCACCCTTGGTGAATTGGTTTGGTTTGGTTTGAAGGACTATCTTCATTGCACACGGACTACTCCATCAGTGCTCAGATCTCCTCCCTTAGATCACACAAGGAGGATCTCAGCACAGTGCACGAACTCCGTAGCACCGGCGAGAATCTCGATGTGTGTAAATAGAAATCACACATTCTATAAATATTTTTGTAATGGGTAGGTTTCTAATTTTTAAATTTTGCCAGGGCAGCGGCCTGAGAGCCTACTCTTTACGATTTCCAACTACCGTGGGATTTTTAACGTGCGCAACTTGCACCCGGGAACCTCCTATTTTTTTTGCCCGTATCCGAGAAGGCTAGGCATCCGATCTCACTAATCAGGAGACCGGGGGGGAGGAGGGGGAAGTATGACATCATTATGACCACTGGTTCTGAAAAAAAATGTCCTTAAATTATATTCCCTCAACTGGGAATAGAACCGGTACCTCCAGAACTCGAGGCGAACACCATACCTCTTAGCCACTCCTACACCCAGGAATTGACGAATTATTTATTACAAGTAAACAGGACTGTATCATATCTTGGTCATATAATAACAGAAGATGGCAGATACAAACCACAAATCAAGAAGACAATAGGAATGTGTGATGCAGTACTGTGTTTTTATTTTTCAACATGGCCCCATTCTTTCTCTATCTGTAATTTTGTCCTATAATTACTTGATTCTAGTCTTCTTCTTCTCTTAGTAATTAATTGCGTTTTCAGGAGGGATGACGGTAGGGTTTAAATTTAAGATTTGCACCAGTCTTCTTTCTCTAACGTAATTGCGATCACGTAGTCTCAGTTTCCTTGTGTAAAATAATTGCGGTTATTGTATCAGCGAGTGAGTAGTATTTGGGCTGGGTGAAAATTTTCCGACGTTTAATAACCCCTACCCGGTAAATCGAGGGGTGGGTGCGTAAAAGCACTACCCATGTACGTAAAAACTGGCGCTACAGCGAATCAAAGGTAATTTTGCTAACGCCAACGGTAGTAACATGACGCAATTTCGTTGCACGTGAGCAACATAAACCTGTGTCATGTATTATCGTTCATTATGATTGGCCGGGGTCAAACTTTATTAAATGCCGCGAGATTATTGGTTCCAGAGGGAAGCGACGCGTGGGTTTTTGGCGTGGGTTTTCAATTATAAATAACAGAATATTTTAATTAGCGCTCTCTTGGTCTCCATAAAATTCAGGCGTGAAACTACGCCTATCAATTGCTCCAACGAGATATTTGGTATCTGGGTATGTCAATATTTAATTTAGCGTCGTACTCATAGTTCGTGTTAAATAGAATCTTAGCCCGATTTAGTTAAGTTTTCTTTTGGGAGTTTAAAATAATTTCTTAAACGAAAGTGCCATCAATTACTATCTTATAGAAATAATAAAAATGTCAGTGTGCATATAATTTTTTCTATGATAAGCTAGTGCTGTCTAGGATTTGTGTAAAGGATTTTTGAGATATTCATTGTGTAAGTTTAAGCGCTAAGATAAACCGGAGCTCGGTAATACGTAGTAGTTAGTTGGGACAAACGCAAGGTACTCCTGATAATTTACGAGAGTATATATATATATATATATATATATATATATATATATATATATATATATATATATATATATATATATATATATATATATATATATATATATATATATATATATATATATAGAGAGTATTTATGTATTTTATTTCATTGAGGATTTAATTCTGATACATTTCCAAGTGTATATAAGCGAGCTTAGTTGTGTATTTTATTCAGTGGGGTTTGATTTAGTTGTGCTATTTTGGTAATGCAGTCGGATGGTAAGAGATGTAAAATATAAGCGAGTCTTATATTACATAGAGGAGTAATTCATTTTATGGAGATGGAAGTAAATTATCCCTAAGAGAGGTTTAATTTAATTTGGTGTTAAGCGAGGAAACAATCACGGGTCAGTATAGAAAGTAGACATAAGTATTTTAGTACAGGAGTTTTTCCCTCAGTGTATGAAGTGTTGTGGCGCAGAGATTAGATTTGCGAAACAGATTATATAAGCACGTGTCTGGGAGGTTATTACCAGACCGATGTTTACTTTGATACGGGGTAGAAGTAGAGAGAAGGGAAGCGTATAAGAGGCTGACTTCTGGGGGATAAATAAATTGTTTATCATTGTGTGTGGCTTGGGGAGGGGAGCTGTATTATTTAAGGGAGATAGGTGTTAGAGATGAGTATAATTGACATGTTGTATACCTGTTGTATTATTTGTTCCACAGCAGTCATTTTCACGGCACAAATTGAGAGGGTGTAACCGGCCTTCCAGTTAACAACGGAAAGTTGTCGTCTCAGGAGCCGAGGGCTCGAGATATCGGCAGAAGTGAAGAGCATTGATGACGCGGTGGTTACCGGCGCCAAGTATGTCTGCCACAAAAAAAAAATCAGTTCCATTGGCAGTGAAGCGTTCTTCAGCGTGAACGGATTTACTTAAAATCCCGAGCTCTAAGCTCATATCCACACACCGAATCAAAGGCACGTGGCCTGGTGTTGTCGTTTAAATTCGGTCATAATAAAACCGACGGCCCTAAACCCAATGAGGGGTAACCGGGCAGGTGACTTAAGGTTTCGTCACCAGTGAAGCCTCTATATACTAAGTCAAGTACTAGTCAGTATTTCAGAAGTCATCAGCAGTAGGAGTCCGGGGGGAGAAAGGGTCAACATTCCTTTCCCGAACACAAACGAGAGGAGGTGCATAACGAAGACGCCACTTCAGCAGAAGACGGCATTGTCAGAGTAGACACTGAGCAGAAACAGAGGGGAGAGTGAGGTGTTAGAGGCAAATAGAAAGTCGTGTTAGGACAGCCTCTGAGATAGCAATGAAAAAGGTCATTTAGTGGATCAGTGCTTGTGAAACAGTGGTTAGCATTGTAGGACATCAGATAATGCAATTATAGAGTGTAGACCCTTAGTACGTCTGCAGCCAGACCGTGGTGTTAAAGTTATAGTTATATTAGGTTAGTTAGGAGTGGTGGTTCTTAAGCTAGAGACCCCCACCATGTAGTTTTGTTTAGTTAATCCTTAACTTCCTTCCATACAGGTTGCAAGAGAGTGTGAAGGTAGTGGGAATATATTATCATTCATTTTAAATTGTTGTGTTCTTTTCCAGGTGTGCGACCATGCACATTATTCTTTTTGATATGTAATTTATTTTATGGTGTAAATAAACTTTAAACAATATACTGGATCAGGTTCTTTCTATGTAACTATACTGTACGTATATATTTGTCTGTATAGTGTGTCTGTGTTCTTAGTTCAACTTTATTTCCTTTTTTTTAAAGGTAGTCAGAGGGGGTGCGTCTATAGCTAGCAAAGAAGTCAAGAGTGGCGAGGGAGAGTCAATCTAGGTTCTCACCCTCGAAGCCCATAGTCTCATCTTTCCACATTCACTGTCATTTAACTTCAAAATCTATCTTCTCAGTCTTTTCTCATACTAGGGTCTTGTCTTACACTCAGGCATAACTCTACACTTAAATCCACTTTGTGACAAAGTGGGTGGCTATCGTCCTTGGGATCATCTTTGTTGGGATCAATTCTAGGGATCCTGTCTAGATTCGTAGATTGGTTCTATAGAAAGTTTCTGAGAATATATTTCTTTAATTTTCCCCTAGACTTTGAACTGTTAAGAACTGATCCAGTTATAGAGTTTTTTCCCCACAAAAAGTTTTTTCCACAGGAGGTTTTCAACAGGGCGCATTATATTAGCGACTGTTGTAGTTGTATTTAGTAGATGACTTAGAGGTAATTGATGGCTAACAGAAATCTTTTTCTCTAATAGGAAGGTAATTTCGGTTTTTGGGGTAGCTGCGTAACAATTTTTCCATGTAGCAGTTATTATTCAGACTTGGTGCGAGTCTGATTTCGGGTTTTGGGACAGCGGTTATAGAGGGAGTATTGCCGAGTAAGTAACGGTACATTATTCTTGTTTCTTTCTGTCATTTTCCCTCTTTTGTGAGAGTACAGCAGTTTTACAGGTAAGATGGCGGAATTAAGTTACTAGATGCATGGAGGGAGGCAGCTAAAGATATGGTAATGAATGAGGCTGAGACTAAGGCATAATGAGGGAACAGGACCGGCAGGCCGAGAGGGACTTGAGGAAAATGGAGGCAGAGGAAAAGGCTCGGAAGCGGAGGAGAGGGCAGCAGAGAGACAGCACAAACTTGCCATCCGTTCTCTGGAACTGCAAAGTAGATCGTCGGAGGGCAGTTTGGCAAATGGAGATTCCCCCAGAGCAGGGGCGACAGACACCCCAGGGCAGGAAGGCCCCCGGATGGCAGCCATGAACTTCCTATTTGACTCGTTTCCTAACGGGAACGAGAAAATTGACGTATTTTTGGAAAAATTCGAACGGATGGCAAAGGCATACGGGTTGGATGAAAGTCTGTGGTGTCTGAAATTATCGCAGTCACTGAAAGGGCATGCTTACGACATTTACAGCAAGATGCTCATCGACGACCAGAATAACTTTGAAGCCCTACGTAACGCACTGTTACAACGATTTCAGTGGACCTCACGTAAGTGCCAAACGATGTTCAGGGAAAGCCGTCTGGAGAAGGGAGAAAGTTTCCCCCAGTTCGCAGAAAGCTGAGAAATTACTTTACGCGCTGCAGGGAACTGTCAAGACTGGCAATATCCTTTGAAGGGCTTGAGGAACTCGTAATGTGCGAACAATTGAACGCAACCATGTCTTCCGACTTCAGGAGGTATCTGGCAGAGCAGCAACTCTACCAGATTTTCGTGTTTGCTGAAAGGTTCCAGACGGCACAGGCCGAAGTACTGGGACAGAAAAGGAAACACCCCGACCTGCCATCGACGGAAAAAGGAGCATCATCGTCGCCGTCGTCTTCTTCTCCTGCTCACCAGCAGCAGGGGCCTTCTCGCAAGGAGCCTCATCCCGGTCATAACATGCGCCCCCAGCCTCATAACAGATCACAGGGAGTGACCTCTCATGAACCCGCTAGAAACAGGGGAGAGAATGACCGGTATTGTCGGGTTTGTCGCACCACTTCTCATTGGACGTCCCGGTTTATGAACAAACCACCCTCCCATCATGTAGCTTGTTTAAGGCCTGTGAGAGCGACAAAAGCGAACACATGGGAACCCATTCAGTCAGAGGCGTTGTTCTCTAATAGTGGACCAGCCGAAGTAAACAGAACGGCCACTACTTGTTTATTTGACAGCGGGCTTACCTACCCTAGTATCGTCGCTCGGCATTTTGTGAAACCCGGGCAAATTACACGGGAGAAAGTCGATATTGGGGTAATTTTGAGGAGAGGTACCTCACAACGTCTTCCCATAGCCCATATTGAGGTGAAGAGTAAATTTGTGTGTGGCACAATTAAAGCAGCTGTAGTGGCACAGCCAGCTTACGACTTCGTCCTCGGGAGCCCTTACTTAGTTTTGGGAACCCCACCTGCACCGATCCTTGCTAACGCAAGGGGGGCCTACTGCAGGCCAGATAAGTGAAAAGAGAGAGCCCCTAATTCACGGAGCCCCGCGAGAGCTCAAACACCCCTGTCTTGTGATGGAGAGGATGGAAACCTCTAAAGACAGTGGAATTGTTTTCACAGAGGTGCATTCGCCTGACAGCCCTGTTCAGCTACATAGCCAAACAGTGGTGACGCCTCTGATTTTGGAAATACCTTCTTTGTTGTCGGGAATTAGGCCCCCGATGGTATTAGCTCCCTCAGGAGAGGGAAATACTGACAAGAACGGTATGACGTATGTACACGACCAGCGCACTCTTCAAAGTGCAGAAGATAGCGGTCTGAGCGAGCATATGTTTCCGACCAGCCCTGGAGCCCCATACGACCAGCACGTTACTCATAAGGAAGAGGACAGTGGACTGAGCGACCGTTCGCCTATAAACGGAGATGGGCCCTACACCACTACTACCTCGCTTACAGGAAGTGACTCTTGTAAAGAGGCAAGAAGCGAGGCAGTGCAACCATTTGCATCCTGCCTAGTATTAGCAATGGATGTCGCTGAGGTCAGGCGCAACCCAGTGAGAACTCCTGGAGAGAGGGAAGAGAAAATAGAACTCTTTACGCAACCTCTACTTGAACCAGAGGGCAGTGAATTGCTGGCTACCAGCAAACGTAGCCAAAGGAGTTTGAACGCTCCTATTACCCCATTCAAATTGGGGAGATGTAAGGAAAGAAAGGAGATAGACCCACCAAGGGATGGCACGGGTCGCAAAGTAGACGATAAGAGTATCTCCAGTGTGAGACTAGACCAGGTAGGCGTCGACAGTGTAGGAACGGCCCCTTCTGGTGACTCTGCCTCTTATCAGTCTGTAACGTCATGTAGTTTAGGGCCCGATGTCTCGGGGCCCCAGAAGGGTGACGAGGGGAGATTCCCGCCTTCTGATTTTCTATTAGTAGATATCCAATCCGGCCAATTGGGGCCTAAAACGAAGTATCTCCGAAAACCCAATCTCCCATGTTATTGAGGGAAGATACGCCAACGGCTGGGGCAGCTGAACACAGAATTTTCTCCCCCGCCCCAGCAGATAAGGAGAGAAAGAAGGAGAAACTTGTGCACGTTTCTTCGGACAACGGTGAACGGTTACTCGCTGTTACGACGATTTCTGACCCAGTCAGCCAGCCGGATACAAGTAACCACAGGTTACAGCGCGCCGCTAAGAATTTACGTGGACGGGTGAAGCACAAGAGAGGAAAGGTGAAGAGCCATTTAGGGAGTTGAAGTCGCCTCGGGAAAACCCCCAGTCGTGATCCTACAACTATAGTGCTCACAGACAGCTCTCTGGATATAGATAGGGGCCAGTATGGAACAGAAAATCACAGTAATTAGATCGGAGCCCGACCTTGGAAAGGGGGGGAGTATTGTGATGCAGTACTGTGTTTTTATTTTTCAACAGGCCCCATTCTTTCTCTATCTGTAATTTTGTCCTGTAATTACTTGAGTTTAGTCTTCTTCTCTTGGTAATTAATTGCGTTTTCAGGAGGGATGACGGTAGGGTTTAAATTTAAAATTTGCACCAGTCTTCTTTCTCTAACGTAATTGCGATCACGTAGTCTCAGTTTCTTTGTGTAAAATAATTGCGGTTATTGTATCAGCGCGTGAGTAGTATTTGGGCTGGGTGAAAATTTCCCGACGTTTAATAACCCCTACCCGGTAAATCGAGGGGTGGGTGCGTAAAAGCACTATCCATGTACGTAAAAACTGGCGCTACAGCGAATCAAAGGTAATTTTGCTAACGCCAACGGTAGTAACATGACGCAATTTCGTTGCACGTGAGCAACATAAACCTGAGTCGTGTATTATCGTTCATTATGATTGGCCGGGGTCAAACTTTATTAAATTCCGCGAGATTATTGGTTCCAGAGGGAAGCGACGCGTGGGTTTTTGGCGTGGGTTTTCAATTATAAATAACAGAATATTTTAATTAGCGCTCTCTTGGTCTCCATAAAATTCAGGCGTGAAACTACGCCTATCAATTGCTCCAACGAGATATTTGGTATCTGGGTATGTCAGTATTTAATTTAGCGTCGTTCTCATAGTTCGTGTTAAATAGAATCTTAGCCCGATTTAGTTAAGTTTTCTTTTGGGAGTTTAAAATAATTTCTTAAACGAAAGTGCCATCAATTACTATCTTATAGAAATAATAAAAATGTCAGTGTGCATATTATTTTTTCTATGATAAGCTAGTGCTGTCTAGGATTTGTGTAAAGGATTTTTGAGATATTCATTGTGTAAGTTTAAGTGCTAAGATAAACCGGAGCTCGGTAATACGTAGTAGTTAGTTGGGACAAATGCAAGGTACTCCTGATAATTTACAAGAGTATATATATATATATATATATATATATATATATATATATATATATATATATATATATATATATATATATATATATATATATATATATATATATATATATATATATATATATATATATATATATATATATATATATATATACGAGAGAGTATTTATGTATTTTATTTCATTGAGGATTTAATTCTGATACATTTCCAAGTGTATATAAGCGAGCTTAGTTGTGTATTTTATTCAGTGGGGTTTGATTTAGTTGTGCTATTTTGGTAATGCAGTCGGATGGTAAGAGATGTAAAATATAAGAGAGTCTTATATTACATAGAGGAGTAATTCATTTTATGGAGATGGAAGTAAATTATCCCTAAGAGAGGTTTAATTTAATTTGGTGTTAAGCGAGGAAACAATCACGGGTCAGTATAGAAAGTAGACATAAGTATTTTAGTACAGGAGTTTTTCCCTCAGTTTATGAAGTGTTGTGGCGCAGAGATTAGATTTGCGAAACAGATTATATAAGCACGTGTCTGGGAGGTTATTACCAGACCGATGTTTACTTTGATACGGGGTAGAAGTAGAGAGAAGGGAAGCGTATAAGAGGCTGACTTCTGGGGGATAAATAAATTGTTTTTATCATTGTGTGTGGCTTGGGGAGGGGAGCTGTATTATTTAAGGGAGATAGGTGTTAGAGATGAGTATAATTGACATGTTGTATACCTGTTGTATTATTTGTTCCACAGCAGTCATTTTCACGGCACAAATTGAGAGGGTGTAACCGGCCTTCCAGTTAACAACGGAAAGTTGTCGTCTCAGGAGCCGAGGGCTCGAGATATCGGCAGAAGTGAAGAGCATTGATGACGCGGTGGTTACCGGCGCCAAGTACGTCTGCCACAAAAAAAAAAGAATCAGTTCCATTGGCAGTGAAGCGTTCTTCAGCGTGAACGGATTTACTTAAAATCCCGAGCTCTAAGCTCATATCCACACACCGAATCAAAGGCACGTGGCCTGGTGTTGTCGTTTAAATTAGGTCATAATAAAACCGACGGCCCTAAACCCAATGAGGGGTAACCGGGCAGGTGACTTAAGGTTTCGTCACCAGTGAAGCCTCTATATACTAAGTCAAGTACTAGTCAGTATTTCAGAAGTCATCAGCAGTAGGAGTCCGGGGGGAGAAAGGGTCAACATTCCTTTCCCGAACACAAACGAGAGGAGGCGCATAACGAAGACGCCACTTCAGCAGAAGACGGCAGTGTCAGAGTAGACACTGAGCAGAAACAGAGGGGAGAGTGAGGTGTTAGAGGCAAATAGAAAGTCGTGTTAGGACAGCCTCTGAGATAGCAATGAAAAAGGTCATTTAGTGGATCAGTGCTTGTGAAACAGTGGTTAGCATTGTAGGACATCAGATAATGCAATTATAGAGTGTAGACACTTAGTACGTCTGCAGCCAGACCGTGGTGTTAAAGTTATAGTTATATTAGGTTAGTTAGGAGTGGTGGTTCTTAAGCTAGAGACCCCCACCATGTAGTTTTGTTTAGTTAATCCTTAACTTCCTTCCATACAGGTTGCATGAGAGTGTGAAGGTAGTGGGAATATATTATCATTCATTTTAAATTGTTGTGTTCTTTTCCAGGTGTGCGACCATGCACATTATTCTTTTTGATATGTAATTTATTTTATGGTGTAAATAAACTTTAAACAATATACTGGATCAGGTTCTTTCTATGTAACTATACTGTACGTATATATTTGTCTGTATAGTGTGTCTGTGTTCTTAGTTCAACTTTATTTCCTTTTTTTTAAAGGTAGTCAGAGGGGGTGCGTCTATAGCTAGCAAAGAAGTCAAGAGTGGTGAGGGAGAGTCAATCTAGGTTCTCACCCTCGAAGCCAATAGTCTCATCTTTCCACATTCACTGTCATTTAACTTCAAAATCTATCTTCTCAGTCTTTTCTCATACTAGGGTCTTGTCTTACACTCAGGCATAACTCTACACTTAAATCCACTTTGTGACAAAGTGGGTGGCTATCGTCCTTGGGATCATCTTTGTTGGGATCAATTCTAGGGATCCTGTCTAGATTCGTAGATTGGTTCTATAGAAAGTTTCTGAGAATATATTTCTTTAATTTTCCCCTAGACTTTGAACTGTTAAGAACTGATCCAGTTATAGAGTTTTTTCCCCACAAAAAGTTTTTTCCACAGGAGGTTTTCAACAGGGCGCATTATATTAGCGACTGTCGTAGTTGTATTTAGTAGATGACTTAGAGGTAATTGATGGCTAACAGAAATCTTTTTCTCTAATAGGAAGGTAATTTCGGTTTTTGGGGTAGCTGCGTAACAATTTTTCCATGTAGCAGTTATTATTCAGACTTGGTGCGAGTCTGATTTCGGGTTTTGGGACAGCGGTTATAGAGGGAGTATTGCCGAGTAAGTAACGGTACATTATTCTTGTTTCTTTCTGTCATTTTCCCTCTTTTGTGAGAGTACAGCAGTTTTACAGGTAAGATGGCGGAATTAAGTTACTAGATGCATGGAGGGAGGCAGCTAAAGATATGGTAATGGATGAGGCCGAGACTAAGGCATAATGAGGGAACAGGACCGGCAGGCCGAGAGGGACTTGAGGAAAATGGAGGCAGAGGAAAAGGCTCGGAAGCGGAGGAGAGGGCAGCAGAGAGACAGCACAAACTTGCCATCCGTTCTCTGGAACTGCAAAGTAGATCGTCGGAGGGCAGTTTGGCAAATGGAGATTCCCCCAGAGCAGGGGCGACAGACACCCCAGGGCAGGAAGGCCCCCGGATGGCAGCCATGAACTTCCTATTTGACTCATTTCCTAACGGGAACGAGAAAATTGACGTATTTTTGGAAAAATTCGAACGGATGGCAAAGGCATACGGGTTGGATGAAAGTCTGTGGTGTCTGAAATTATCGCAGTCACTGAAAGGGCATGCTTACGACATTTACAGCAAGATGCTCATCGACGACCAGAATAACTTTGAAGCCCTACGTAACGCACTGTTACAACGATTTCAGTGGACCTCACGTAAGTGCCAAACGATGTTCAGGGAAAGCCGTCTGGAGAAGGGAGAAAGTTTCCCCCAGTTCGCAGAAAGCTGAGAAATTACTTTACGCGCTGCAGGGAACTGTCAAGACTGGCAATATCCTTTGAAGGGCTTGAGGAACTCGTAATGTGCGAACAATTGAACGCAACCATGTCTTCCGACTTCAGGAGGTATCTGGCAGAGCAGCAACTCTACCAGATTTTCGTGTTTGCTGAAAGGTTCCAGACGGCACAGGCCGAAGTACTGGGACAGAAAAGGAAACACCCCGACCTGCCATCGACGGAAAAAGAAGCATCATCGTCGCCGTCGTCTTCTTCTCCTGCTCACCAGCAGCAGGGGCCTTCTCGCAAGGAGCCTCAACCCGGTCACAACATGCGCCCCCAGCCTCATAACAGATCACAGGGAGTGACCTCTCATGAACCCGCTAGAAACAGGGGAGAGAATGACCGGTATTGTCGGGTTTGTCGCACCACTTCTCATTGGACGTCCCGGTGTATGAACAAACCACCCTCCCATCATGTAGCTTGTTTAAGGCCTGTGAGAGCGACAAAAGCGAACACATGGGAACCCATTCAGTCAGAGGCGTTGTTCTCTAATAGTGGACCAGCCGAAGTAAACAGAACGGCCACTACTTGTTTATTTGACAGCGGGCTTACCTACCCTAGTATCGTCGCTCGGCATTTTGTGAAACCCGGGCAAATTACACGGGAGAAAGTCGATATTGGGGTAATTTTGAGGAGAGGTACCTCACAGCGTCTTCCCATAGCCCATATTGAGGTGAAGAGTAAATTTGTGTGTGGCACAATTAAAGCAGCTGTAGTGGCACAGCCAGCTTACGACTTCGTCCTCGGGAGCCCTTACTTAGTTTTGGGAACCCCACCTGCACCGATCCTTGCTAACGCAAGGGGGGCCTACTGCAGGCCAGATAAGTGAAAAGAGAGAGCCCCTAATTCACGGAGCCCCGCGAGAGCTCAAACACCCCTGTCTTGTGATGGAGAGGATGGAAACCTCTAAAGACAGTGGAATTGTTTTCACAGAGGTGCATTCGCCTGACAGCCCTGTTCAGCTACATAGCCAAACAGTGGTGACGCCTCTGATTTTGGAAATACCTTCTTTGTTGTCGGGAATTAGGCCCCCGATGGTATTAGCTCCCTCAGGAGAGGGAAATACTGACAAGAACGGTATGACGTATGTACACGACCAGCGCACTCTTCAAAGTGCAGAAGATAGCGGTCTGAGCGAGCATATGTTTCCGACCAGCCCTGGAGCCCCATACGACCAGCACGTTACTCATAAGGAAGAGGACAGTGGACTGAGCGACCGTTCGCCTATAAACTGTGAGATGGGCCCTACACCACTACTACCTCGCTTACAGGAAGTGACTCTTGTAAAGAGGCAAGAAGCGAGGCAGTGCAACCATTTGCATCCTGCCTAGTATTAGCAATGGATGTCGCTGAGGTCAGGCGCAACCCAGTGAGAACTCCTTGAGAGAGGGAAGAGAAAATAGAACTCTTTACGCAACCTGTACTTGAACCAGAGGGCAGTGAATTGCTGGCTACCAGCAAACGTAGCCAAAGGAGTTTGAACGCTCCTATTACCCCAATCAAATTGGGGAGATGTAAGGAAAGAAAGGAGATAGACCCACCAAGGGATGGCACGGGTCGCAAAGTAGACGATAAGAGTATCTCCAGTGTGAGACTAGACCAGGTAGGCGTCGACAGTGTAGGAACGGCCCCTTCTGGTGACTCTGCCTCTTATCAGTCTGTAACGTCATGTAGTTTAGGGCCCGATGTCTCGGGGCCCCAGAAGGGTGACGAGGGGAGATTCCCGCCTTCTGATTTTCTATTAGTAGATATCCAATCCGGCCAATTGGGGCCTAAAACGAAGTATCTCCGAAAACCCAATCTCCCATGTTATTGAGGGAAGATACGCCAACGGCTGGGGCAGCTGAACACAGAATTTTCTCCCCCGCCCCAGCAGATAAGGAGAGAAAGAAGGAGAAACGTGTGCACGTTTCTTCGGACAACGGTGAACGGTTACTCGCTGTTACGACGATTTCTGACCCAGTCAGCCAGCCGGATACAAGTAACCACAGGTTACAGCGCGCCGCTAAGAATTTACGTGGACGGGTGAAGCACAAGAGAGGAAAGGTGAAGAGCCATTTAGGGAGTTGCAGTCACCACGGGAAAACCCCCAGTCGTGATCCTACAACTATAGTGCTCACAGACAGCTCTCTGGATATAGATAGGGGCCAGTATGGAACAGAAAATCACAGTAATTAGATCGGAGCCCGACCTTGGAAAGGGGGGGGAGTATTGTGATGCAGTACTGTGTTTTTATTTTTCAACAGGCCCCATTCTTTCTCTATCTGTAATTTTGTCCTGTAATTACTTGAGTTTAGTCTTCTTCTCTTGGTAATTAATTGCGTTTTCAGGAGGGATGACGGTAGGGTTTAAATTTAAAATTTGCACCAGTCTTCTTTCTCTAACGTAATTGCGATCACGTAGTCTCAGTTTCTTTGTGTAAAATAATTGCGGTTATTGTATCAGCGCGTGAGTAGTATTTGGGCTGGGTGAAAATTTCCCGACGTTTAATAACCCCTACCCGGTAAATCGAGGGGTGGGTGCGTAAAAGCACTACCCATGTACGTAAAAACTGGCGCTACAGCGAATCAAAGGTAATTTTGCTAACGCCAACGGTAGTAACATGACGCAATTTCGTTGCACGTGAGCAACATAAACCTGAGTCGTGTATTATCGTTCATTATGATTGGCCGGGGTCAAACTTTATTAAATGCCGCGAGATTATTGGTTCCAGAGGGAAGCGACGCGTAGGTTTTCAATTATAAATAACAGAATCATTTAATTAGCGCTCTCTTGGTCTCCAGAAAATTCAGCCGTGAAAAATACGCCTATCAATTGCTCCAACGAGATATTTGGTATCTGGGTATGTCAATATTTAATTTAGCGTCGTTCTCATAGTTCGTGTTTAATAGAATCTTAGCCCGATTTAGTTAAGTTTTCTTTTGGGAGTTTAAAATAATTTCTTAAACGAAAGTGCCATCAATTACTATCTTATAGAAATAATAAAAATGTCAGTGTGCATATAATTTTTTCTATGATAAGCTAGTGCTGTCTAGTATTTGTGTAAAGGATTTTTGAGATATTCATTGTGTAAGGTTAAGTGCTAAGATAAACCGGAGCTCGGTAATACATAGTAGTTGGTTGTGACAAACGCAAGTTACTTCTGATAATTTACAAGTATATATATATATATATATACGAGAGAGTATTTATGTATTTTATTTCATTGAGGATTTAATTCTGATACATTTCCAAGTGTATATAAGCGAGCTTAGTTGTGTATTTTATTTAGTGGGGTTTGATTTAGTTGTGCTATTTTGGTAATGCAGTCGGATGGTAAGAGATGTAAAATATAAGTGAATCTTATATTACATAGAGGAGTAATTCATTTTATGGAGATGGAAGTAAATTATCCCTAAGAGAAGTTTAATTTAATTTGGTGTTAAGCAAGGAAACAATCACGGGTCAGTATAGAATGTAGACCTAAGTATTTTAGTACAGGAGTTTTTCCCTCAGTGTATGAAATGTTGTGGCGCAGAGATTAGATTTGCGTAACAGATTATATAAGCACGTGTCTGGGAGGTTATTACCAGACCGATGTTTACTTTGATACGGGGTAGAAGTAGAGAGAAGGGAAGCGTATAAGAGGCTGACTTCTGGGGGATAAATAAATTGTTTATCATTGTGTGTAGCTTGAGGAGGGGAGCTGTATTATTTAAGGGAGTTAGGTGTTAGAGATGAGTTTAGTTGACATGTTGTATACCTGTTGTATTATTTGTTTCACAGCAGTCATTTTCACGGAACAAATTGAGAGGGTGTAACCGGCCTTCCAGTTTACAACGGAAAGTTGTCGTCTCAGGAGCCGAGGGCTCGAGATGTCGGCAGAAGTGAAGAGCACTGGTGACGCGGTGGTTACCGGCGCCAAGTACGTCTGCCACAGAAAAAAAAATCAGTTCCATTGGCAGTGAAGCATTCTTCAGCGTGAACGGATTTTCTTAAAATCCCGAGCTCTAAGCTCATATCCACACACCGAAACAAAGGCGCATGGCCTGGTGTTGTCGTTTAAATTTGGTCATAATAAAACCGACGGCCCTAAACCCAATGAGGGGTAACCGGGCAGGTGAATTAAGGTTTCGTCACCAGTGAAGCTTCTATATACTAAGTCAAGTACTAGTCATTATTTCAGAAGTCATCAGCAGTAGGAGTTCAGGGGGGAGAAAGGGTCAACATTCCTTTCCCGAACACAAACGAGAGGAGGTGCATAACGGAGACGCCACTTCAACAGAAGACGGCAGTGTCAGAGTAGACACTGAGCAGAAACAGAGGGGAGAGTGAGGTGTTAGATGCAAATAGAAAGTCGTGTTAGGACAGCCTCTGAGATAGCAATGAAAAAGGTCATTTAGTGGATCAGTGCTTGTGAAACAGTGGTTAGCATTGTAGGACATCAGATAATGCAATTGTAGAGTGTAGACACTTAGTATGTCTGCAGCCAGACCGTGGTGTTAAAGTTATAGTTATATTAGGTTAGATAGGAGTGGTGGTTCTTAAGCTAGCGACCCCCACCATGTAGTTTTGTTTAGTTAATCCTTAACTTCCTTCCATACAGGTTGCAAGAGAGTGTGAAGGTAGTGGGAATATATTATCATTCATTTTAAATTGTTGTGTTCTTTTCCAGGTGTGCGACCATACACATTATTCTTTTTGATATGTAATTTATTTTATGGTGTAAATAAACTTTAAACAATATACTGGATCAGGTTCTTTCTATGTAACTATACTGTACGTATATATTTGTCTGTATAGTGTGTCTGTGTTCTTAGTTCAACTTTATTTCCTTTTTTTTAAAGGTAGTCAGAGGGGGTGCGTCTATAGCTAGCAAAGAAGTCAAGAGTGGCGAGGTAAAGTCAATCTAGGTTCTCACCCTCGAAGCCAATAGTCTCATCTTTCCACATTCACTGTCATTTAACTTCAAAATCTATCTTCTCAGTCTTTTCTCATACTAGGGTCTTGTCTTACACTCAGGCATAACTCTACACTTAAATCCACTTTGTGACAAAGTGGGTGGCTATCGTCCTTGGGATCATCTTTGTTGGGATCAATTCTAGGGATCCTGTCTAGATTCGTAGATTGGTTCTATAGAAAGTTTCTGAGAATATATTTCTTTAATTTTCCCCTAGACTTTGAACTGTTAAGAACTGATCCAGTTATAGAGTTTTTTCCCCACAAAAAGTTTTTTCCACAGGAGGTTTTCAACAGGGCGCATTATATTAGCGACTGTTGTAGTTGTATTTAGTAGATGACTTAGAGGTAATTGATGGCTAACAGAAATCTTTTTCTCTAATAGGAAGGTAATTTCGGTTTTTGGGGTAGCTGCGTAACAATTTTTCCATGTAGCAGTTATTATTCAGACTTGGTGCGAGTCTGATTTCGGGTTTTGGGACAGCGGTTATAGAGGGAGTATTGCCGAGTAAGTAACGGTACATTATTCTTGTTTCTTTCTGTCATTTTCCCTCTTTTGTGAGAGTACAGCAGTTTTACAGGTAAGATGGCGGAATTAAGTTACTAGATGCATGGAGGTAGGCAGCTAAAGATATGGTAATGGATGAGGCCGAGACTAAGGCATAATGAGGGAACAGGACCGGCAGGCCGAGAGGGACTTGAGGAAAATGGAGGCAGAGGAAAAGGCTCGGAAGCGGAGGAGAGGGCAGCAGAGAGACAGCACAAACTTGCCATCCGTTCTCTGGAACTGCAAAGTAGATCGTCGGAGGGCAGTTTGGCAAATGGAGATTCCCCCAGAGCAGGGGCGACAGACACCCCAGGACAGGAAGGCCCCCGGATGGCAGCCATGAACTTCCTATTTGACTCATTTCCTAACGGGAACGAGAAAATTGACGTATTTTTGGAAAAATTCGAACGGATGGCAAAGGCATACGGGTTGGATGAAAGTCTGTGGTGTCTGAAATTATCGCAGTCACTGAAAGGGCATGCTTACGACATTTACAGCAAGATGCTCATCGACGACCAGAATAACTTTGAAGCCCTACGTAACGCACTGTTACAACGATTTCAGTGGACCTCACGTAAGTGCCAAACGATGTTCAGGGAAAGCCGTCTGGAGAAGGGAGAAAGTTTCCCCCAGTTTGCAGAAAGCTGAGAAATTACTTTACGCGCTGCAGGGAACTGTCAAGACTGGCAAAATCCTTTGAAGGGCTTGAGGAACTCGTAATGTGCGAACAATTGAACGCAACCATGTCTTCCGACTTCAGGAGGTATCTGGCAGAGCAGCAACTCTACCAGATTTTCGTGTTTGCTGAAAGGTTCCAGACGGCACAGGCCGAAGTACTGGGACAGAAAAGGAAACACCCCGACCTGCCATCGACGGAAAAAGAAGCATCATCGTCGCCGTCGTCTTCTTCTCCTGCTCACCAGCAGCAGGGGCCTTCTCGCAAGGAGCCTCAACCCGGTCATAACATGCGCCCCCAGCCTCATAACAGATCACAGGGAGTGACCTCTCATGAACCCGCTAGAAACAGGGGAGAGAATGACCGGTATTGTCGGGTTTGTCGCACCACTTCTCATTGGACGTCCCGGTGTATGAACAAACCACCCTCCCATCATGTAGCTTGTTTAAGGCCTGTGAGAGCGACAAAAGCGAACACATGGGAACCCATTCAGTCAGAGGCGTTGTTCTCTAATAGTGGACCAGCCGAAGTAAACAGAACGGCCACTACTTGTTTATTTGACAGCGGGCTTACCTACCCTAGTATCGTCGCTCGGCATTTTGTGAAACCCGGGCAAATTACACGGGAGAAAGTCGATATTGGGGTAATTTTGAGGAGAGGTACCTCACAGCGTCTTCCCATAGCCCATATTGAGGTGAAGAGTAAATTTGTGTGTGGCACAATTAAAGCAGCTGTAGTGGCACAGCCAGCTTACGACTTCGTCCTCGGGAGCCCTTACTTAGTTTTGGGAACCCCACCTGCACCGATCCTTGCTAACGCAAGGGGGGCCTACTGCAGGCCAGATAAGTGAAAAGAGAGAGCCCCTAATTCACGGAGCCCCGCGAGAGCTCAAACACCCCTGTCTTGTGATGGAGAGGATGGAAACCTCTAAAGACAGTGGAATTGTTTTCACAGAGGTGCATTCGCCTGACAGCCCTGTTCAGCTACATAGCCAAACAGTGGTGACGCCTCTGATTTTGGAAATACCTTCTTTGTTGTCGGGAATTAGGCCCCCGATGGTATTAGCTCCCTCAGGAGAGGGAAATACTGACAAGAACGGTATGACGTATGTACACGACCAGCGCACTCTTCAAAGTGCAGAAGATAGCGGTCTGAGCGAGCATATGTTTCCGACCAGCCCTGGAGCCCCATACGACCAGCACGTTACTCATAAGGAAGAGGACAGTGGACTGAGCGACCGTTCGCCTATAAACGGAGATGGGCCCTACACCACTACTACCTCGCTTACAGGAAGTGACTCTTGTAAAGAGGCAAGAAGCGAGGCAGTGCAACCATTTGCATCCTGCCTAGTATTAGCAATGGATGTCGCTGAGGTCAGGCGCAACCCAGTGAGAACTCCTGGAGAGAGGGAAGAGAAAATAGAACTCTTTACGCAACCTCTACTTGAACCAGAGGGCAGTGAATTGCTGGCTACCAGCAAACGTAGCCAAAGGAGTTTGAACGCTCCTATTACCCCAATCAAATTGGGGAGATGTAAGGAAAGAAAGGAGATAGACCCACCAAGGGATGGCACGGGTCGCAAAGTAGACGATAAGAGTATCTCCAGTGTGAGACTAGACCAGGTAGGCGTCGACAGTGTAGGAACGGCCCCTTCTGGTGACTCTGCCTCTTATCAGTCTGTAACGTCATGTAGTTTAGGGCCCGATGTCTCGGGGCCCCAGAAGGGTGACGAGGGGAGATTCCCGCCTTCTGATTTTCTATTAGTAGATATCCAATCCGGCCAATTGGGGCCTAAAACGAAGTATCTCCGAAAACCCAATCTCCCATGTTATTGAGGGAAGATACGCCAACGGCTGGGGCAGCTGAACACATAATTTTCTCCCCCGCCCCAGCAGATAAGGAGAGAAAGAAGGAGAAACGTGTGCACGTTTCTTCGGGCAACGGTGAACGATTACTCGCTGTTACGACGATTTCTGACCCAGTCAGCCAGCCGGATACAAGTAACCACAGGTTACAGCGCGCCGCTAAGAATTTACGTGGACGGGTGAAGCACAAGAGAGGAAAGGTGAAGAGCCATTTAGGGAGTTGCAGTCACCACGGGAAAACCCCCAGTCGTGATCCTACAACTATAGTGCTCACAGACAGCTCTCTGGATATAGATAGGGGCCAGTATGGAACAGAAAATCACAGTAATTAGATCGGAGCCCGACCTTGGAAAGGGGGGGAGTATTGTGATGCAGTACTGTGTTTTTATTTTTCAACAGGCCCCATTCTTTCTCTATCTGTAATTTTGTCCTGTAATTACTTGAGTTTAGTCTTCTTCTCTTGGTAATTAATTGCGTTTTCAGGAGGGATGACGGTAGGGTTTAAATTTAAAATTTGCACCAGTCTTCTTTCTCTAACGTAATTGCGATCACGTAGTCTCAGTTTCTTTGTGTAAAATAATTGCGGTTATTGTATCAGCGCGTGAGTAGTATTTGGGCTGGGTGAAAATTTCCCGACGTTTAATAACCCCTACCCGGTAAATCGAGGGGGGGGTGCGTAAGCACTACCCATGTACGTAAAAACTGGCGCTACAGCGAATCAAAGGTAATTTTGCTAACGCCAACGGTAGTAACATGACGCAATTTCGTTGCACGTGAGCAACATAAACCTGAGTCGTGTATTATCGTTCATTATGATTGGCCGGGGTCAAACTTTATTAAATGCCGCGAGATTATTGGTTCCAGAGGGAAGCGACGCGTGGGTTTTCAATTATAAATAACAGAATCATTTAATTAGCGCTCTCTTGGTCTCCAGAAAATTCAGCCGTGAAAAATACGCCTATCAATTGCTCCAACGAGATATTTGGTATCTGGGTATGTCAATATTTAATTTAGCGTCGTTCTCATAGTTCGTGTTTAATAGAATCTTAGCCCGATTTAGTTAAGTTTTCTTTTGGGAGTTTAAAATAATTTCTTAAACGAAAGTGCCATCAATTACTATCTTATAGAAATAATAAAAATGTCAGTGTGCATATAATTTTTTCTATGATAAGCTAGTGCTGTCTAGGATTTGTGTAAAGGATTTTTGAGATATTCATTGTGTAAGTTTAAGCGCTAAGATAAACCGGAGCTCGGTAATACATAGTAGTTAGTTGGGACAAACGCAAGGTACTCCTGATAATTTACAAGTGTATATGTATATATATACGAGAGAGTATTTATGTATTTTATTTCATTGAGGATTTAATTCTGATACATTTCCAAGTGTATATAAGCGAGCTTAGTTGTGTATTTTATTTAGAGGGGTTTGATTTAGTTGTGCTATTTTGGTAATGCAGTCGGATGGTAAGAGATGTAAAATATAAGTGAATCTTATATTACATAGAGGAGTAATTCATTTTATGGAGATGGAAGTAAATTATCCCTAAGAGAAGTTTAATTTAATTTGGTGTTAAGCAAGGAAACAATCACGGGTCAGTATAGAATGTAGACCTAAGTATTTTAGTACAGGAGTTTTTCCCTCAGTGTATGAAATGTTGTGGCGCAGAGATTAGATTTGCGTAACAGATTATATAAGCACGTGTCTGGGAGGTTATTACCAGACCGATGTTTACTTTGATACGGGGTAGAAGTAGAGAGAAGGGAAGCGTATAAGAGGCTGACTTCTGGGGGATAAATAAATTGTTTATCATTGTGTGTAGCTTGAGGAGGGGAGCTGTATTATTTAAGGGAGTTAGGTGTTAGAGATGAGTTTAGTTGACATGTTGTATACCTGTTGTATTATTTGTTTCACAGCAGTCATTTTCACGGAACAAATTGAGAGGGTGTAACCGGCCTTCCAGTTTACAACGGAAAGTTGTCGTCTCAGGAGCCGAGGGCTCGAGATGTCGGCAGAAGTGAAGAGCACTGGTGACGCGGTGGTTACCGGCGCCAAGTACGTCTGCCACAGAAAAAAAAATCAGTTCCATTGGCAGTGAAGCATTCTTCAGCGTGAACGGATTTTCTTAAAATCCCGAGCTCTAAGCTCATATCCACACACCGAAACAAAGGCGCATGGCCTGGTGTTGTCGTTTAAATTTGGTCATAATAAAACCGACGGCCCTAAACCCAATGAGGGGTAACCGGGCAGGTGAATTAAGGTTTCGTCACCAGTGAAGCTTCTATATACTAAGTCAAGTACTAGTCATTATTTCAGAAGTCATCAGCAGTAGGAGTTCAGGGGGGAGAAAGGGTCAACATTCCTTTCCCGAACACAAACGAGAGGAGGTGCATAACGGAGACGCCACTTCAACAGAAGACGGCAGTGTCAGAGTAGACACTGAGCAGAAACAGAGGGGAGAGTGAGGTGTTAGATGCAAATAGAAAGTCGTGTTAGGACAGCCTCTGAGATAGCAATGAAAAAGGTCATTTAGTGGATCAGTGCTTGTGAAACAGTGGTTAGCATTGTAGGACATCAGATAATGCAATTGTAGAGTGTAGACACTTAGTATGTCTGCAGCCAGACCGTGGTGTTAAAGTTATAGTTATATTAGGTTAGATAGGAGTGGTGGTTCTTAAGCTAGCGACCCCCACCATGTAGTTTTGTTTAGTTAATCCTTAACTTCCTTCCATACAGGTTGCAAGAGAGTGTGAAGGTAGTGGGAGTATATTATCATTCATTTTAAATTGTTGTGTTCTTTTCCAGGTGTGCGACCATGCACATTATTCTTTTCGATATGTAATTTATTTTATGGTGTAAATAAACTTTAAACAATATACTGGATCAGGTTCTTTCTATGTAACTATACTGTACGTATATATTTGTCTGTATAGTGTGTCTGTGTTCTTAGTTCAACCTTATTTCCTTTTTTTAAAGGTAGTCAGAGGGGATGCATCTATAGCTAGCAAAGAAGTCAAGAGTGGCGAGGTAAAGTCAATCTAGGTTCTCACCCTCGAAGCCAATAGTCTCATTTTTCCACATTCACTGTCATTTAACTTCAAAATCTATCTTCTCAGTCTTTTCTCATACTAGGGTCTTGTCTTACACTCAGGCATAACTCTACACTTAAATCCACTTTGTGACAAAGTGGGTGGCTATCGTCCTTGGGATCATCTTTGTTGGGATCAATTCTACGGATCCTGTCTAGATTCGTAGATTGGTTCTATAGAAAGTTTCTGAGAATGTATTTCTTTAATTTTCCGCTAGACTTTGAACTGTTAAGAACTGATCCAGTTATAGAGTTTTTTTTCCACAGAAAGTTTTTTCCACAGGAGGTTTTCAACAGGGCGCATTATATTAGCGACTGTTGTAGTTGTATTTAGTAGATGACTTAGAGGTAATTGATGGCTAACGGAAATCTTTTTCTCTAATAGGAAGGTAATTTCGGTATTTGGGGTAGCTGCGTAACAATTTTTCCGTAGCAGTTATTATTCAGACTTGGTGCGAGTCTGATTTCGGGTTTTGGGACAGCGGTTATAGAGGGAGTATTGCCGAGTAGGTAACGGTACATTTTTCTTGTTTCTTTCTGTCATTCTCCCACTTTTGTGAGAGTACAGCAGTTTTACAGGTAAGATGGCGGAATTAAGTTACTAATGCATAGAGGGAGGCAGCTAAAGATATGGTAATGGATGAGGCCGAGACTAAGGCATAATGAGGGAACAGGACCGGCAGGCCGAGAGGGACTTGAGGAAAATGGAGGCAGAGGAAAAGGCTCGGCAGGTGGAGGAGAGGGCAGCAGAGAGACAGCACGAACTTGCCATGCGTTCTCTGGAACTGCAAAGTAGATCGTCGGAGGGCAGTTCGGCAAATGGAGATTCCCCCAGAGCAGGGGCGACAGACACCCCAGGGCAGGAAGGCCCCCGGATGGCAGCCATGAACTTCCTATTTGACTCGTTTCCTAACGGGAACGAGAAAATTGACATATTTTTGGAAACATTCGAACGGATGGCAAAGGCATACGGGTTGGATGAAAGTCTGTGGTGTCTGAAATTATCGCAGTCGCTGAAAGAGCATGCTTACGACATTTACAGCAAGATGCTCATCGACGACCAGAATAACGTTAAAGCCTTACGTAACGCACTGTTACAACGATTTCAGTAGACCTCACGTAAGTGCCAAACGATGTTCAGGGAAAGCCGTCCAGAGAAGGGAGAAAGTTTCCCCCAGTTCGCAGAAAGCTGAGAAATTACTTTACGCGCTGCAGGGATCTGTCAGGACTGGCAAAATCCTTTGAAGGGCTTGAGGAACTCGTAATGTGCGAACAATTGAACGCAACCATGTCTCCCGACTCGAGGAGGTATCAGGCAGAGCAGGGCGCTCAGCAACTCTACCAGATTTTCGTGTTTGCTGAAAGGTCCCAGACGGCACAGGCCGAAGTACTGGGACAGAAAAGGAAACACCCCGACCTGCCATCGACGGAAAAAGGAGCATCATCGTCGCCGTCATCTTCTTCTCCTGCTCACCAGCAGCAGGTGCCTTCTCGCAAGGAGCCCCATCCCGGTCATAACATGCGCCCCCAGCCTCATAACAGATCACAGGGAGTGACCTCTCATGAACCCGCTAGAAACAGGGGAGAGAATGACCGGTATTGTCGGGTTTGTCGCACCACTTCTCATTGGACGTCCCGGTGTATGAACAAACCATCCTCCCATCATGTAGCTTGTTTAAGGCCTGTGAGAGCGACAAAAGCGAACACATGGGAACCCATTCAGTCAGAGACGTTGTTCTCTAATAGTGGACCAGCCGAAGTAAACAGAACGACCACTACTTGTTTATTTGACAGTGGGCTTACCTACCCTAGTATCGTCGCTCGGCATTTTGTGAAACCCGGGCAAATTACACGGGAGAAAGTCGATATTGGGGTAATTTTGAGGAGAGGTACCCCACAGCGTCTTCCCATAGCCCATATTGAGGTGAAGAGTAAATTTGTGTGTGGCACAATTAAAGCAGCTGTAGTGGCACAGCCAGCTTACGACTTCGTCCTCGGGAGCCCTTACTTAGTTTTGGGAACCCCACCTGCACCGATCCTTGCTAACGCAAGGGGGCCTACTGCAGGCCAGATAAGTGAAAAGAGAGAGCCCCTAATTCACGGAGCCCCGCGAGAGCTCAGACACCCCTGTCTTGTGATGGAGAGGATGGAAACCTCTAAAGACAGTGGAATTGTTTTCACAGAGGTGCATTCGCCTGACAGCCCTGTTAAGCTACATAGCCTCTGATTTTGGAAATACCTTCTTTGTTGTCGGGAATTAGGCCCCCGATGGTATTAGCTTCCTCAGGAGAGGGAAATACTGACAAGAATGGTATGACGTATGTACACGACCAGCGCACTCTTCAAAGTGCAGAAGATAGCGGTCTGAGTGAGCATATGTTTCCGACCTGCCCTGGAGCCCCATACGACGAGCACGTTACTCATAAGGAAGAGGACAGTGGACTGAGCGACCGTTCGCCTATAAACGGAGATGGGCCCTACACCACTACTACCTCGCTTACAGGAAGTGACTCTTGTAAAGAGGCAAGAAGCGAGGCAGTGCAACCATTTGCATCCTGCCTAGTATTAGCAATGGATGTCGCTGAGGTCAGGCGCAACCCAGTGAGAACTCCTGGAGAGAGGGAAGAGAAAATAGAACTCTTTACGCAACCTCTACTTGAACCAGAGGGCAGTGAATTGCTGGCTACCAGCAAACGTAGCCAAAGGAGTTTGAACGCTCCTATTACCCCAATCAAATTGGGGAGATGTAAGGAAAGAAAGGAGATAGACCCACCAAGGGATGGCACGGGTCGCAAAGTAGACGATAAGAGTATCTCCAGTGTGAGACTAGACCAGGTAGGCGTCGACAGTGTAGGAACGGCCCCTTCTGGTGACTCTGCCTCTTATCAGTCTGTAACGTCATGTAGTTTAGGGCCCGATATTTCGGGGTCCCAGAAGGGTGACGAGGGGAGATTCCCACCTTCTGATTTTCTATCAGTAGATAGCCAATCCGGCCAATTGGGGCCTAAAACGAACAGTGGAGAAGTATCTCCGAAAACCCAATCTCCCATGTTATTGAGGGAAGATACGCCAACGGCTGGGGCAGCTGAACACAGAATTTTCTCCCCCGCCCCAGTAGATAAGGAGAGAAAGAAGGAGAAACTTGTGCACGTTTCTTCGGACAGCGGTGAACGGTTACTCGCTGTTACGACGATTTCTGGCCCAGTCAGCCAGCCGGATACAAGTAACCACAGGTTACAGCGCGCCGCTAAGAATTTACGTGGACGGGTGAAGCACAGGAGGGGAAAGGTGAAGAGCCATTTAGGGAGTTGCAGTCGCCAGGGGAAAACCCCCAGTCGTGATCCTACAACTATAGTGCTCACAGACAGCTCTCTGGATATAGATAGGGGCCAGTATGGAACAGAAAATCACAGTAATTAGATCGGAGCCCGACCTTGGAAAGGGGGGAGTATTGTGATGCAGTACTGTGTTTTTATTTTTCAACAGGCCCCATTCTTTCTCTATCTGTAATTTTGTCCTGTAATTACTTGAGTTTAGTCTTCTTCTCTTGGTAATTAATTGCGTTTTCAGGAGGGATGACGGTAGGGTTTAAATTTAAGATTTGCACCAGACTTCTTTCTCTAACGTAATTGCGATAACGTAGTCTCAGTTTCTTTGTGTAAAATAATTGCGGTTATTGTATCAGCGCGTGAGTAGTATGTGGGTTGGGTGAAAATTTTCCGACGTTTAATAACCCCTACCCGGTAAATCGAGGGGTGGGTGCGTAAAAGCACTACCCATGTACGTAAAAACTGGCGCTACAGCGAATCAAAGGTAATTTTGCTAACGCCAACGGTAGTAACATGACGCAATTTCGTTGCACGTGAGCAACATAAACCTGAGTCGTGTATTATCGTTCATTATGATTGGCCGGGGTCAAACTTTATTAAATGCCGCGAGATTATTGGTTCCAGAGGGAAGCGACGCGTGGGTTTTTGGCGTGGGTTTTCAATTATAAATAACAGAATATTTTAATTAGCGCTCTCTTGGTCTCCATAAAATTCAGGCGTGAAACTACGCCTATCAATTGCTCCAACGAGATATTTGGTATCTGGGTATGTCAATATTTAATTTAGCGTCGTACTCATAGTTCGTGTTAAATAGAATCTTAGCCCGATTTAGTTAAGTTTTCTTTTGGGAGTTTAAAATAATTTCTTAAACGAAAGTGCCATCAATTACTATCTTATATAAATAATAAAAATGTCAGTGTGCATATAGTTTTTTCTATGATAAGCTAGTGCTGTCTAGAATTTGTGTAAAGGATTTTTGAGATATTCATTGTGTAAGTTTAAGCGCTAAGATAAACCGGAGCTCGGTAATACGTAGTAGTTAGTTGGGACAAACGCAAGGTACTCCTGATAATTTACAAGAGTATATATATATATATATATATATATATATATATATATATATATATATATATATATATATATATATATATATATATATATTTATATATATATATATATATATATATATATATATATATATATATATATATATATATATATATATATATATATATATATACGAGAGAGTATTTATGTATTTTATTTCATTGAGGATTTAATTCTGATACATTTACAAGTGTATATAAGCGAGCTTAGTTGTGTATTTTATTCAGTGGGGTTTGATCTAGTTGTGCTATTTTGGTAATGCAGTCGGATGGTAAGAGATGTAAAATATAAGTGAATCTTATATTACATAGAGGAGTAATTCATTTTATGGAGATGGAAGTAAATTATCCCTAAGAGAGGTTTAATTTAATTTGGTGTTAAGCGAGGAAACAATCACTGGTCAGTATAGAATGTAGACCTAAGTATTTTAGTACAGGAGTTTTTCCCTCAGTGTATGAAATGTTGTGGCGCAGAGATTAGATTTGCGTAACAGATTATATAAGCACGTGTCTGGGAGGTTATTACCAGACCGATGTTTACTTTGATACGGGGTAGAAGTAGAGAGAAGGGAAGCGTATAAGAGGCTGACTTCTGGGGGATAAATAAATTGTTTATCATTGTGTGTAGCTTGAGGAGGGGAGCTGTATTATTTAAGGGAGTTAGGTGTTAGAGATGAGTTTAGTTGACATGTTGTATACCTGTTGTATTATTTGTTCCACAGCAGTCATTTTCACGGCACAAATTGGGAGAGTGTAACCGGCCTTCCAGTTTACAACGGAAAAATGTCGTCTCAGGAGCCGAGGGCTCGAGATATCGGCAGAAGTGAAGAGCACAGGTGACGCGGTGGTTACCGGCGCCAAGTACGTCTGCCACAGAAAAAAGAATCAGTTCCATTGGCAGTGAAGCATTCTTCAGCGTGAACGGATTTTCTTAAAATCCCGAGCTCTACGCTCATATCCACACACCGAAACAAAGGCGCGTGGCCTGGTGTTGACGTTTAAATTCGGTCATAATAAAACCGACGGCCCTAAACCCAATGAGGGGTAACCGAGCAGGTGAATTAAGATTTTGTCAACAGTGAAGCCTCTATATACTAAATCAAGTACTAGTCGTTATTTCAGAAGTCATCAGCAGTAGGAGTCCAGGGGGAGAAAGGGTCAACATTCCTTTCCCGAACACAAACGAGAGGAGATGCATAACGGAGACGCCACTTCAGCAGAAGACGGCAGTGTCAGAGTAGACACTGAGCAGAAACAGAGGGGAGAGTGAGGTGTTAGAGGAAAATAGAAAGTCGTGTTAGGACAGCCTCTGAGATAGCAATGAAAAAGTTCATTTAGTGAATCAGTGCTTGTGAAGCAGTGGTTAGCATTGTAGGGCATCAGATAATGCAATTATACAGTGTAGACACTTAGTACGTCTGTCTGCAGCCAGACCGTGGTGTTAAAGTTATAGTTATATTAGGTTAGTGAGGAGTGGTGGTTCTTAAGCTAGAGACCACCACCGTGTAGTTTTGTTCAGTTAATCCTTAACTTCCGTCCATACAGGTTGCAAGAGAGTGTGAAGGTGGTGGGGATATATTATCATTCATTTTAAATTGTTGTGTTCTTTTCCAGGTGTGCGACCATGCACATTATTCTTTTTGATATGTAATTTATTTTATGGTGTAAATAAACTTTAAACAATATACTGGATCAGGTTCTTTCTATGTAACTATACTGTACGTATATATTTGTCTGTATAGTGTGTCTGTGGTCTTAGTTAAACCTTATCTCATTTTTTTTAAAACGTAGTCAGAGGGGGTGTGTCTATAATTAGCAAAGAAGTCAAGAGTGGCGAGGGAGAGTCAATCTAGGTTCTCACCCTCGAAGCCAATAGTCTCATCTTTCCACATTCACTGTCATTTAACTTCAAAATCTATCTTCTCAGTCTTTTCTCATACTAGGGTCTTGTCTTACACGCAGGCATAATCTAGGAATGAAAATGGAATTAGTGAAGTAGATCAAACATTAGACATTTTAAATAGTTTGGCCACATAAAAAGACATAACACCTTATTGAAGACCATAATAGAAGGTAGAGTTGAAGGCAAACGTGCAAGAGGAAGACAGCGCTGTAAGTGAAAAGACAACATCAAGAGATGGACAGGAAAGAGTATATCAGAGTGCACCATCAAGACAAGAGACAGAAGACGATGGAGATCCATTGCAGCCGACTTTCGATGTGAAGATTGGCACCTGATGATGATGAAACATGACTACGCCAGTATCGTTTATGAATAAGCCGCTCCCAGCAATAAAATGAAACGAGACTCCATCCAAAATCAATACAACTACTGGCAACGAAAGATACTAAAAACAATCCTAGACAACAATAATAATCAATATTTTGACGTCACAATAAGGATTTTCCGCACAGCATATAAGACTTCACAAATTGGTTCTTGAGCAGAATTTCAAAAGGTCGAGTTTTATCGTGCAATACAAGACATCCAATTATGAGCTTAAGAACAATGCACTAAATAAGCATCAGCATTGCATCAACTACATCAAATGAGAAAAGCTTAGCAAACTTCTTAAAAAGCATTATAAGCCATCATAAATAAAAGGAAAAAGAAGTCAACAAATACATTATTATAAAACAACATCATGTGACCATGTTGCAGACGTCATCATCATGTGACTGCATTACAGTTGTAATCATTATGTGTTCGTATTAAAGCAGTCATAATGTGGCTATTTATCAACAGTCATCATTATGTGACCGTACTACATCAGTCTTCGTTACGTGACTATATTACAGTAGTCTTAAGTTACTATATTGCAGCAATTATCATCATGTGACTGTATTACATTAGTCATAATCACGTGACTATATTACAGCAGTCATCATCACGTGACTATATTACAGCAGTCATCATCACGTGACTATACTACAGCAGTCATATTGTGATGTGCTCCTGGCGAATGTGATCACGTATCTCCACACTTCTCTTTCTTCAACATTATCAGCCCATACTCTTAATAACTTATTTTTTAAATGTGAAAGAATAAGTTTGGCTTTATTATATCATTTCTCTTTGTCTTCAACGATATCTCTTGCCCTTCATTTCTCCTATTATAAAGATGTTTTCAAGTTCTCTTCTAATCGCATGTCTAATCAAAGTTAAACTCTTTCTTTTGGCCTCTGGTAATTTTAATTATTTGTTTATAAGCTTTTCTGAAGCATTATTTGAACTGTCTCCCTCTGTAACCTTCTGCTTGCATGTAAATATCTCCTTATTTGATTACTTAACTCATTCTTATCCACGAGCCGTAAGGTGCGCCATTTTACCTTGTTGATCTACCCACGGGCGCTTGATAAAAATTCCGAATTTGAACGAAAAATTTGAAAATAAATAGCCATAGCTTGTTTAAATCATGGAAAAACTTACTGTGGACCACGTGTTCTAAACTGATAGCTGGTACTTAATGTGTGCATACTGTTATCAATTAATGACGTTATTAGGCACTTTTTTCACAAGTAGCGTAATCACATACATAACAGTCATGAACTATTAACGGATCAACAGCAATAGATTATTTCTAAATGAATTTTAGCGATATCAATAGCAATAATAACCTATGTTTGATTCCGGGAAGGACGTTTAACAAATTTGATATTTTTAAGTAATAAATTAATTAAATTGCGTGGGACAGGACTGTGTAAGTGAGATTCCAATTCAGAAATATGTTAACTCACAAATAAAAATCATAAAAATTAGAATTTTTATTTGTTTGTGGTCAAACTACTTGGATTAATTTTCAACTGGATATATGTTTCGATTCCTTGGCTTTTACCGCCAAGGAATTATGTAGAGCTGAAATATTTACGTGTAAGTGCACAATTTTAATTAATTTTTGGTTTTGGTTTTTTATTCTTTCTACACTTCACAAGACATAACTAATAATTATTACATCACATAAGAACTCAACATTGTTCCACAACAATCTTCAATAAATTTCCTAAAGTTTGTAAATAATACATGTATCAGCCAAATTAATATATATGTCTACCGCCTGTTTTTAAAACTTCACTTGTAGAAAAAAAGTGCCTCCATTTTGGGGTCAGGGTAAAAACCGGAAAACTGCACGCAACTTACTTCAGTACAAGGGCGGTCTGACATTGATCTGTGACCGCGGACAATAAAGGGCTGTGTAGATGACAGTTGGTTGAGCTAGATGGATGCTAGGGCAGAGTGGGCCCCCTACTTCTGTAGGCCCTCGGGCATAGCCCGATTTCCCGTCAGTTCAGCCCGCTCCTGCTTCCGTACAAGAAAATTGCTTCGAAGCCGTATTATCATACCCACTGGTAACACGTCCGTTTGTACATGGGGTTGGCAACCTCATGTCAAACAAATTTCACTGCACAGCGACTTTATAAACACCCTGTATAACAAGTCTATGATAGACGACAATGGCGAATGCGTTGAAACGTTGTACAGGTTGTCTGTCTAATTGACACTTCCAATTGCCGTTGGTCTTATTATCTGGAATCTCATTAACCAACTATTGCTTTTGATTTGGTATCTCAATGAATACCATACTACTCCATATGCAGATATGGTTTAAATGGATTCAATCAGCCCGCTTCAATACACCGCAAACATTCTATTGTTATGTCGCAGTATTTGTTCGATGAGCACTGTGTACCTAGTCATCTCCCTTGTTATATAGTTTTATTTGCGTATTTTTCTCCCTTTTCACTTTTCTGCCGCTTTCTCTCGGGCGCATATTTTTTAGTTGAAAGGCAAAGGTAGTCACGTAGCACGTACGGTCGTAGAGAGTAAAGTGTTAGAGACGACTGTACTAGGTCCAGATTTATGAGGTGGGGTGACCTGTTCATTTGCTCGCTACATTTTCTTTCCCTAACTCAAGAGCAGAGGCAGGTGCCCATTAACAGCTGGAAGTGTGACGCTACCAGGTTTCGATCCCGGTAACTTTGCCACGAGAAGCATGAGCTCTAACCACTATGCCAATCTGTCTTCTCCCCTAGATTCTTTTTTCGCTCTTGTCTTTCTCATTGTTTGCCTCCTTCTTTCTCCAGTAGTTGCTTCTCTCTCATTTTATTTGTCCTTACTTGTTTCCTCTTGACCTATTTTTGTGTCACACCCGCCCTGTGTTCAGATGATATAAGGCCTTGGATATACCTACACCATGCTGCGAATTTTCCAGCCTTCACGCTGTTTTTTTTTGTCACCTACAATGTGGACTCGTGGGTTGGTTCCCAGGTGAGTATAATATACTACTGGACAAAAGTTAAGGACCGCCATTCAGTTTAGACAAGGTTTATATAATTCTTCCTGAGCAGGGTCGATTTTCCAAATGTCCGGTAGTTTGAAATCTCTCAAGAAGTCTCTGAATGGTAGAGTGGGACACTGCTAAACGTCTTGCAATATGACGAACAGATTGACCATCCTGAATCCATGCCATGGCTCAACCACGGTCTACAGTGCTGAGACTTCTCCTTGGTGGCATGGCTAATGCAGTGATCATTTCGACCACTTGTCATACTGATTTATTGCATAACAACGGTGAACACTCTTTACCGATGATCATTTTCCACGTGCATTCAAATTCAACTCACTTTTTCACCTTTTGAACTAGTGGGGCGTGTTGCAAAAACCACGAGTTTTTGCAGCAACAATGGCAATTTTCAATTGCGGGTTAAAGTGACCCAGTTTTTTGACATTTAAAAAAATTAACCTAGTGCACACAGAAATGTATACACATTTCTCTGAGCTCAGTTTTAATGACATTTTCACTTGTCTTTACAGTTTGCCAATCAATAATATAAACCTTGTCTAAACTGAATGGCGGCCCTTAACTTTTGTCCAGTAGTTTATATAACCGTCTCATTACCGATGATTTCTTTGACATCTTGAGATTGTCCAGAAGATTAGCCCAGTGCTGGGAAGTTTGAGCACGATAAGCCAGTTAGTGTAATAGAGACTGGATGCCAGAAGAAGATAACCGTGACAAGAACATATTGTATAACTAAATCTTAAAAGGTTGGCCATGGACAAGCAAAAGATAGCCATCATTGCGTAGTAGGCTGTATAACTGTTATCGCGCTCTTCTGGTTGCACATGGGGATAGTTGACGTCCGAGGTGCTGGCTGAACACACATACATTAAATTAGACTTATTAACAGAATGGCTTAGATACCCATAAAACAGGATGTGGATGACCTGCATGGACAAACAGAGAAGGAAGACGAAAAGAGCACTTGTCTTCATCCTGGAAGTCCAGCAATTTTCGGCTTCAAAGTATTCAACGTTCATACGTGGATCTAGAGATAACATTAGCGTTATCCATGTAAGCAAAAAGTTAATAGCCACTGAAAGGCAGAAACTTTGATCGATGGAGCTCTTCCCCAAACTACTGGCCTTATCCTTTGGTGAAGGACACATTATGGCTACAATTTTGTACACGACGATGAGACTGGATGTGTAGAGTATTAGAGATACTATAGTTACCGTGGATACAAAGACAAGTTCACAAGACATTGCCCACGTCGGTGTGAAGAAGATGTCAGAAGTCAAAGGGCACACGATGGCAGCAACTAGAGGATCAATAAACATTGTTGATATGATAGTCTTTTTCTTGACACTCAAGTCTTGGATGATCAATTTTGGCCACAACTTCCATACGATAAGCTGATTGATCAAGGGCATGATTACACAAGCTCCGCCTATCCTGGTCAGTGTCAAAACAGCCATCCTTCTTGCCAAGTGAAATTCAGTCTGGCAGTGTCTAATCTACTAAATTTATTGAATCTATTGATTGAACCTGTAATGGGCGTTGTACAGAATGCAAGGCAAGCCTTCTTAATGTAGAGCTGCAGTTCATTTGTTACTTGTGAATGTCTGTCACATTATTAGTATCAATAATTGCACTAGATATCGTGTGTCGTAAAGTGTCGGAATGCGGCAGGTCATCGTCTATTACGAAAAGGATTGCAGGAATCTCTTGTAGCAACTGTGTATCTGTAAAAGAAATAAACAAATTAAGAATTCATTTTCATTTAATCACAGAAAAATTGAGCAAATATTGAGTGTCAACAAAACTGCAATAAAATATATTTATATTATTTGGGCTTTCTGCCTAGTAAACATTAAACTGAAGTTACATCATTAATCTAGCGAAACATGGAAAAGCCAGCCGAAATTCGAGAACAGCTATCTAACACATTTGCAGGGCCCTTATAGAGGACATTAGACTGGAGGCCGCCATGTTGGCCAAAAGCGCGGCGTTTTGCTTCAAGTTTGAGTTTTTTGGTGTGTTTTTTTTTTTTTTTTTTTTTTTTGGGGGGGGGGTGGTATTTTTTAAACGGCACACTGTGTGTTGGGCGTTATTACATTTGATAATCTTGAAACAGGGTTCGTGTTAGGTTAAGGCTAGCTGTTTATAAAGTAATTGTAAGAGGTAAAACTTGAGAAAATTGTTTTGGGGTTATCTTAAGGCAAGCGGAAACGGAAATATGGATAGCCAGTCTGGCTACATTGGACAACAAGGCGGATCTTGCTTACTGTCCTCGTCATCAACCCATTTGCAGTTAATGCATTTGATTTGCTGGTTGATCGTGGAATGAGCAGCGATCACTGTTCACTAATACATCATTGTTTGAGTGGTACGACCACTGTAACTGTTGATATAGAACTGGAAACGAATTAGTGCAAAGCTGTTTCATAAATGGAAGCTTGCGTAGCATTTAAGGATTAAAATGGTATAACACGATAACTACTGTTGAACTGATGACAAGGACTAGACAAGTGCCAGTGGAACAAGAGATGAGAAGAAGATGCTGGAAATAGACAGGACGCACACTGAAGAAGCATTACCAGGCAGTCCTTATTCTTGAATCCCCTGGGTAAAGAAAGGTAGATGGAGAGCTATACTTAGTATTTGCAAGTTTGCATAGGTCATTATATACTCGTGCAATTGTGATTTAACAATAAGTAGTGATGTGAACTAGAATTCAGCCGAGTACATGTATTGTGGTAGCAAATGATGTTTAACGAATGAGGTGAGTGTAAGCAGATCACGTGTTTTGGTGAGTTTTTGTAGCTGGGAATGAATTTGAAAAAAGGTTTTTGTGAGTGAGTTAGTGACTTGGCTTTGATCCACTGTCACTGAGCGTCAGCTCTTGCGACTGTGTGTTAGTTGACGCAGGTATGCGATTGAGATGACAGAGGTCGACAGTGGTTGTTGTTGTTGTTGTTTAACTAGGGCTGCTGAGCTTCTTGCTCTTTAGCAGCCAATACCAAGTTGAAGATTCCTTGGTATTATCTACACTGTAGATCTAGGCTTTTCCTGTTGCTTTTCTGCAATTCCGAAACATGTTGAGTTGAAGTCATGAGCTCAAGTTTCTCCAGCTTGATTTGCATTTAAAGGATCGTCACATATGGTCCCAAGCTAGGCGTAAGAAGCGTGTGGCATACTGTGCATTCCCCGCCATCCAAGGAGGCTCTCCAACTTTGCAGAGCTAAAATACTGAACTCTGGTTCTAGGCTCTCCCAAAGAATTGCCACGTCATGCACAGAGCCATTTCTCAGCTTCCCCTGCTCATCACTGGGTGAGATCCTTCTGCATGCAGTCAACCAATTCAAAGCCAAAGAATTACGCCTGGTGCTCAAGTGACTTCTCCAAGCTTAGTGTGCAATGCTGGGTTCTCAACAAGTGTCACCACAGGGCGAATCCCAGGAAGTGTGTGCATGATTTCAAGAGTCAATGAGGATGTAATTAGCATCACAGACATAGGGTCACTTCCACGTACGTATATTTTAGCATTGTGCATAGCTGGTGGTCATATAAATATGACTCCAGATATTCCTCCATGCATGTCTACAGTGGTATAACGCGAGTGTTGCTATGCGTGGCCCTCGGTTTATGAAGCAGATTTTGTTTGAAGAGTTGTTTCATGACAGCCGATTTTAAGAAATATGTGTGATGAATGAACTTTTATATCACTGTCCTTTTTAATGGCCCTTATATCATAGTGGCGAGAAGCATATATACAAACGGTGCTAGAGATTGAACTTTGCGTTCGAATGGAATCATTTATTATGTGACAACCCCAAAGGAGCTAACTAAATGGAGGAGGTTTACTACTGTTGTTGTGAGATCTCCATACTTCTCTATCGGCCTACCTACATTTCACCATAATATGCAACCATAACAAAAGCGAATAAGGCTTCCTAAGGCGTCGGGGTTTATTTATTTTTTGTTAAAAAGTTTGTGAGCATTCGTGAAAAAACATCCCGGTGCATTGAATGGATTTCTCAGACCACAGCAAACCTAATACGTGCTGAATATCGCTACTCATGTATTAACTCACAATTGAGAGGATAGGCAGGACTGAAAAGTTTGGTGCCATCCTCTGATTGCGGGAAAATCAATGTTGTGTTGTTGCCAAATTCCTGACTGCTTAATAGAACCGGCTTCTATGATAATTATAAGGGCGTTAACTGGAGCTTCCCGGTGCATATTGCGCACCTTGATGTTAATAAGATAGAGGCTGCATTAAAGCTAATTGCAAGTGGCGCAGCTGTGGCATCCACATACCCAGTGGTGGTGGTCGACGCTGGATGTAATTTTACTAGTAACGATAGGAAAAGCGGTCCGCATTATCGAACCGCTATACTGATACGAATATACAGTTTACATGCAAATAGGTGAGGAATATGTGCACATGCCTCTGACAGCCCATGTTACGACCAAAGTGGTCCTAGTCGGAGAATGAGTCGAAAATGACAGCACATGGATAACAAACCAAATCAATCACATTACTGTTCTCAAGAGGCTTTACGCTTGAGAAAATACCGTTACGCCTGCAGCCCCTGATGCTGTCAAATGCTTGCCAACTATGGAGGAGCTGGATGCCGAACCAACATTAGAGGAATTCAGCAAGGCCATTGATAGCTTGGCCTCTGGCAAAGCACCAGGCAGTGATGGGATTCCTCCTGATTTAATCAAGTGCAGTAAGAGCACGCTATTACATCCCATGCATAGGGTGCTGTGCCAGTGCTGGGAAGAGAACTATTTCTCAAGACATGCGAGATGCCAAGATTGTAACACTGTATAAAAATAAAGGAGACAGAAGTGATTGCAATAACTACAGAGGCATCTCTCTCCTTAGTTTTGTTGATAAGGTTTTTGCCAAAGTCATCTTAATGCGACTACACAAGTTAGCTGAGCGCATATATCCAGAGTCACAGTGTGGATTCCGAGCTGGTAGATCAACAACAGACATGATCTTTTCTCTGCGCCAGCTTCAGGAAAAATCAAGATAGCAGAAAAGGCCCTTAAATATCGCCTTTATAGACCTCACAAAAGCATTTGACCTGGTTAGTAGGGATGGACTCTTCAAAATCCTCCTGAAAATATGCTGTCCAGCTAAATTGCTGGAAATGATAAAGTCATTCCATGACGACATGAAAGGAACAGTCCAATATGCTGGAAGCACATCACAACCCTTTGACATACGAAGTGGCGTCAAACAAGGCTGTGTTCTGGCTCCGACCCTCTTTGGGATCTTCTTTGCCTTACTCCTGAAACATGCATTCAGAGATGCAACTGAAGGAATATGCCGTCACACTAGGTCAGATGGCCGTTTGTTTAATCTTTCAAGGCTGAAGGCAAAAACAAAAATTAGAAGGGTCAACATAAGTGACTTGTTGTTCGCTGATGACGCTGCAGTCGTCACTGAAAGCCAACAGGAGCTTCAGAGCTTGATGAATCGCTTCACCTAAGCATGCAAGGACTTTGGTCTCACAATAAGTCTAAAGAAAACGAATGAGCTGCGTCAGGAGGTGAGTACTGCACCAGTTATCACTATCGATAATTATGAATTGGCAGTGGTGCACCACTTCACATACTTGGGGTCTACCATCAATGACAAACTCTCACTGGACACAGAAATTGACAGCCGCATTGACAAAGCTGCAGCTACCTTTGTCCGCCTCACATCGCGTGTTTGGGGAAACTCCAGACTCACAACGAAGACCAAGGCTGCGGTATATAACGCCTGCGTCACCAACACTCTCCTATATGGCAGCTATAGTCCGTTCGGAAATTCGTGCCCACAGTAAGTGTCAATTTTCTCCAAAACTGTTTGTTGTATGGACATGAATTTTTGCATGCAGTCTTAGATTTTCCATGCAGTTATTAATATATTTTTTGCCCTTACAAAACTCATGTCATGTTCGAATTTTCTTCTTTACGTTATATAAAAAACTCTTACCGTTGTCTGGGTTAATTTTTATTAGTTTTACAGGAAAGTTACAAGATCCGGTCAAAAATATTTTTTGTTTGTTTGAATTAGTGTAGTGACTACATGTCCGCACGAGTGCGCACCTATTGTACACAGTCGCGAGTAACTAATTCAAACAAACAAAAAATATTTTTGAACAGATCTTGTAACTTTCCTGTAAAACTACTAAAAATTAACCCAGACAACAGTAAGAGTTTTTTATATAACGTAAAGAAGAAAATTCGAACATGACATGAGTTTTGTAAGGGCAAAAAATATATTAATAGCTGCATGGAAAATCTAAGACTGCATGCAAAAATTCATGTCCATACAACAAACAGTTTTGGAGAAAATTGACGCTTTCTGTGGGCACGAATTTCCGAACGGACTATAGACTTGGACAACCTATGCTAAGCAAGAAAGAAGGCTCAATACCTTCCATTTACGGTGTCTACGCCACATCCTCGGCATCTCGTGGAAAGATAAAGTGACAAATGTCGAGGTGTTGTCACGTGCTGGCCTTCAAAGCATGTATACACTGCTTAGACAGCACAGACTACGCTGGCTTGGCCATGTCCGCCGCATGGAAGATGGTCGCATCCCGAAAGATATCTTCTACAGGCAACTAGCAGATGGCAAAAGTTGGGCGACCGCAGCTGAGGTTCAAAGATGTGTGCAAGAGAGATATGAGGTCACTGAACATAAATCCAGCAACGTGGGAGGATGAAGCTGCCGATCGTACCAAGTGACGATGCTATTTACGGCGCCACCTGAGAATGGGCGAAAAGAAGCTCACACAACAAGCAGAAGAGAAGAGAAAACGTCGAAAATAAGCAGCTAAGGGCTGTCACTTCAGGGGCCCATTGCCATAGTCAGTTATGACTGAAGGGGCTATTATTATTATTATTATTATTAGGTGAGGAATATGTGCACATGCCTCTGACAGCCCATGTTACGACCAAAATTGTCCTAGTCGGAGAATGAGTCTAAAATGACAGCGCGTGGATAACAAACCAAATCAATCACATTACTGTTCTCAAGAAGCCATGATGAATAGAGAATGTAACGTTAGAAAGACTGGCGAAGGACGCAGATGTGTACTACTTGTATTTTTGTTGTTGTTGTTGTTGTTGTTTTTTTTTTTTAAGTGGCAGACAGTGAATAATGCAGCTACGTGATAGACGAAAGAGAGAAACAATGAGATAGAAAATTGAGAAAACAAAAAGGACAAGAACATAACTGGGGGATAGCCAATGTACAGACATCGCAAACACGTTGTTTCTATACTGATAAAACTGTGGGAGAAACAAGTGAGATTTTGAATAGGAAGATCGTCTATCGTGTAAAAATTAGATAACAACATTTATAATCATCAAAGAGCAGCAAAATGATTAGCAAACGCTCCTGTACATTAAGCTTGTGAGCTTTGACATACATTTATAGACATTTATACATGTATAGACTAAACAACCGTTGAAGATATTAAGACATTATACGAGTGTATTAAGACATTATTAAGGCCCGAAGAAATTCCTTCATTACCACTCACTGATTCTAACAAGCGGGCATCTGCAGAATTGTCCTTAAGGAAACTCTCAAAACCTTCACAGTGGACAGTAGGGTCAGACGACGATCTTCATCAAGATCATTGGCTGCATCAAATGCAGCGCTCAAACCCCTCTGCCAATCGGACACTCATGGCCTTAAAGGAGCATCTTAATTCTTGCACACAACTCGCAAATACATGTAGCAGGAGCAAGCGTTGTGGTAGGTCAGAAAACTATTAGAACAAATAATATGTAATTGCCTGCTATAAAAACTCATTTAATTGACAGCAGCAAAAATAACAGAAAATAATTGTATTACAGCTGGGGACTTTCAAGGCCATTCAGAAAGGTGGGGGGGGGGGGGGGGGGGGGGGGGGGGGGGGGGGGGGGCGCACAGAGAGACAGATGCCAGGGGGTGTTGAGTTCACATTGAGACAGATGCCAGAGGAGAGGAAGTGAAAGTCGGGTCACAAAAAAACAACCTACAGCTAATCGACCAGATAGTTAATGTTAATCAGAATCGACGTCATTGCACTCTGGGCAAACCCATAGGTGCTCAGTATCACTCAGCAAATGTCGAAGGGTATGAATGCTAATTGTTCCTGTTGCGCACTGGTTGTATACACGGCGTATGCGTCCTCTCATACGTCCATACCTGCTGGTCTTACGTTTGATGCCTAATTCCAGCAGTCTTAGCCTTGATGATTCATCGATTGCAGTTTCATTCTCTAATAGACGAACATGAATTGCCCTCAGTATTTTTTCCTTATCCATGGCCAATGCACTTTTTATGGATACTCTTGAAGCTAGTGTGTCAGCTCTTTCATTGTCACGTACCCCGGCATGACCAGGACAGTAGATCCATTTCAGTTCTTGAAGATTTGATGCTTCTATTGAGGTTTTCCATTCATGTCGAAGCCAACCATTTTGGACCTTTCGAAGCATGGATTGTGAGTCTGATACAATAACTGCCTTTATTAATAAAGTCTCAGACAGCCATCTTAAAGCAGCAGTAACTGCCTCTACCTCCATTCTCATGCTGGAGGTTGTTATCATGTAAGCCCCGCTATGTTCAGCGACGGTTCTGCCCTTTACTCTAGCAGAGAAGCCCCACCCTGATTTATTACCACAAGATTACAGACCAGATAGACGATCTACAAACCTTTTTCTCAAGTAGTTGGAAAGAACTAAAGACAGGAACAACCAATAAGTGTAACTATGGCATACATAAAATGACTGCTGAATATCTGCTTCAAAGATGCCTAAGAAATGAGGAACAAACACAAATGGCTTTTACCAGTAATATTCCTAGGCAAACTATATGGAGATACAATTAGCCTCAAACTGAGTACTGCTTTCGTCGAACACATCTCTGTACGTTTATTCCGTACAGTGTACGTTTTTTTAATACTTTTAGTAGTGTACGGCCGTACAGACTCGTACGGATTTTCTCAACAACAACAAAATCGAAAAATAAAAAAAATAAAAATTTTTTAATTAAAAAACAATCTAAACGTTTTTCCCAACCCACGTTTTTTTAAATTTTAAATCAGAAAATATTTTCTAGCACAAGTTTTTTTTTCAACCATTTTGTTTTGTTTTAATTCCGGGATTCGCGGAGTCTGTTTTTAAAACGAGGTCTCTCCCAGCAACCAATCAAATCCTTTAATATCCAACAATTCGACAAAAACTTGGAATTCGGCCTCAGAAACTTTCGGTTTTTTTCGGTAGTACGTTTTTTCTTCTGTATTTGATATTCTGTTTATAATTTGGTTAATTTATCTTTATTTATGTTTTTTATTTTTTTTTGCCGTTAGCTCTTTGCTTTGCTTTGTCGCATGTTTTTTTTTTTTTTTTTTTTTTATCGTTCTCTTATACTTCCCAGTTTAATTTTGACCATTTAAATATTTCTAATAAATATGTCATAATATTCTGTGTAGGCCCTACATAACTAGGAAAAAAAAGTTTGTTTGCATAAACGTCGCTGCTCTATTTTTTCAATAAAGTGGCGATCTAATATCACTGGTCTAGTAACTTTTTAATGATAATGTTGTAAATTTTGGTATCACGTTTTTTTTTTCTTCCTAGATTCGATATTCTGTTTATAATTATTTTTAGCAGTTTGCTTTGCTTCGTTGTATTTTTTAATCGTTCTCTTCATCTACAAAGATTATTAGTTGAAATATTTCTGATGTGAAATTGCGAAATATTTACACGATAATTTAGATAATTTAGACAGCGTGTTTTTTTTTTTTAACGTACACCCGCTATTACTCGAGGCGAGAATCCCTTTTTTCCCTGTACAATGTCAGGTGTCCACTCGCTGATCGGTGTGTTTGTTCACGCCCCTAAGCGTGAAAAAGCTGTATATACGATTTTCTTTTCTATTTTTTTTTCTCAGCGAAACGGTGAGAAATGTGTACTTTACCCTTTTTGGTGGCAATAAAGCACAGTGGGATAATTATTCGGGGATATTGAAATATGTCGTCAGCGTCAGAATTATAGTTAGGTTACAGAGTTAGGTTTATGATTCCTAAACCTAACCCTTTACATTCCTGACCATTTTCCTTTTTACTGCGTCTGTAAATTTGGTTTAAATGAAGGACGGTGAGCCATCTGTTTGGTACAGCCTAAAATAAGATTTCAGAAACGAAAGTTCAGAGGTCGTAGTAATATTTTATGCACGGGATGAAATCTTTAATTTAAAACTAGCATAATAATTACATTTTGAGCACATCAATTTACAACTATCAGGATATTTTTGCTCTTAAACATGGTAGTGTTTTGTCTTCATTTTTATTATATAAATATATAAATAAATAAATATATAAATAAATATATAAATAAATAAATAAATATATAAATATAAATAAATAAATAAATAAATAAATAAATAAATATATATATATATATATATATATATATATATATATAAATATATAAATAAATAAATATATAAATAAATATATAAATAAATAAATAAATATATAAATATAAATAAATAAATAAATAAATAAATAAATAAATATATATATATGTATGTATGTATGTATGTGATAAAGTTGATAAGGTTGATAACGTTGGATTTTTATTCCCGTTAATGATATCCACCAAAAGATAGATATAAGTGGATGGAAGCAGACATCATCATCATCATCAGTTGATAAGATCTCTATGGTGTTGTTTGCTCCACTGTAGTGTATGGAATGTCAACTTGACCTACGCAGTGGTGTGTAGACATGGATTGAGTGTATAATGTGCGAATGATGATAAAGGTTCGTGGTGTTGACAAAAAATGTTCTTTTCTCACACTCATGTATGGCTGGAAGTCATCGACACCAACGACTGTGTACCTTTTCTAAAGTTTAATTGGACGTACACACTCGACAGCACAGATAGTGACAAATCACAGGTTGCCATAATACATCATAGTACAGTGGATAAATGGTCTTGCAATGTTACATGGGCACTCATGTAGAATAAGTGTATAATGGACTGTCAGTAGCCAAGCACTCAGTATCGCCCATACATATATCATCTGACTTCACTGACTGAGCACGTCAGCTTATAAACAATATTTCAGATGGCTTCTAAACCTAATCTCGTCTAGCGACGATTCTTCAACATAATGTTCAGCACATATTTTTCCATATAATAATATTGAACCGCTAATAACGGGTTCTCATGTGTAGCAGTGATCTCTGGACTAAACAAGCGATAATACGGGCATCCCTTTTCTCTTCTTGAAAGTCACTACATGTTTTGGTTCCAAGATGGCTTCACTCGTGAGCTGTCACTCACGTTTGGATACAGATAATGAATCTGTCCTAAAGTTAGTCATTCATAAAACATTTCATTGCTCTGTAGATTTGATCATGAACAATTGACTGCAATCTACAGGATATAGTGCTGCTAGGAATCGAAGTCGTTTTCATCGAGTCAAATATATTCTCTTAGACATTCAAATCGTAACTATCGAAAATGGTGGCTTCGATCGAGAGTTCATAAGAGTATCTTTGATTACCTTGGTATAGGAAATATGAAACTGCCATTCCTTGGCAATACGACTAAACACTGGGGTAAAGCATACACGATAGGTTTAGACGACTATCACCTTCCCCACAAATACTGAGATCACTTTTTCCCCGGCGACAGGCCGACATGGAAAACACACAGTCCCTATCAGGACGAAGCCAAATCACACCACACTCTAGCGACACATCCGCCGAATAGCCTTCGACCTCTCTAGAGACAACAGAACATATAGTTCGACTTAGATATGTAAAGATATACAGATATAAGACAGACTCGTCCTACTCAGACAAACAATACACATAAATTCAGGCCATAGATATTCTGAAGCAAGAACAATCTATTATTACCCAAACAACGAATAAATCGCAGTAAAATGGATTTATCCGCGGAGTTTGATCGAAAGAGCCGACACAACTTTCAAGGGAAGTAACTCAATAATGACTTTCCCTTAAGCACTAAAAAATTACCTATGTATAATATTGTAAGATATCAAAGACTGCACGTAACAGTCTTACCACACCTCCCGGGAAAAAAAAAATGGAACTTTTTTTTTTTTTTTGAAATACATCTAGGAGCAACGTACAATAGGCTCACAACGCATGAATAATGCGCAGATGAAAATATCAGGAATACCTATAACGCCTAATATGAGGCTAAGTCGACTTATGGAGCGACTGGTGAGAATGTGTCTCATAAACTGAGAGAAATTATTTCTCTACAAGTATATTTTTCCAGGAAGGTGTCATCAAAGTATAATACAATTCTGGCAATTACACAATGCCTAAAAAATTCATATCATCATTTCGCATTAGATATCTTAAATTTATGATTTATGAAGAAAAAAATCATCAAAGCACAGCGGTGAATAAACATCAATGAACCGCTATGTAGTGATACAATCATTATATTATTAAATTACAAATGTGTATCTATCATGATATAGAAAAGGAACTACTATAGAACTAGACATATCAAGAAGTCTAAGCCCTAATAGTTATGTGGAATCATGTGGGCATCTTGACAGAATGTCTGCCATCACATTATCTGATCCACGAATAGCTCGCACAGAGAAATGAAAAGGTTGAAGAGCAATTGCATATCGAGTAGACCTCGAGCTCTTCAAATTCTTACTCTGTATAGCAGTAAGAGCTTTTTGGTCGGTTTCTACTATGAAATGTGCGCCTAGAAGGAATCTCTGTAGTTTGAGGATCGACCAAACCATAGCTAATAGCTCACGGTCTAAAACCGAATAATTCCTTTCTGCCGCATTAAGTTTTCTGGAAATATACATTACAGGATGCAGAGTTCCAGAGTACTCTTGCATTAGTGCCGCTCCAATCCCAGTGGATGAAGCGTCACTACGAAGAACGAATGTCTTATCTTTAGTGGGTAGCACTAAAATAGGTGGTGTTGAAAACAGTGTTTTAATCTTATCCAGAGAGCATTGGCATTCCTGAGACCAGTGGACCACATTAGGCGAACCTTTCTTTAGAAGTGTTGAGAGAGGTGCCATGATAGAGGATAGATTCTGAATGAATCTGCCATAAAATTGAATAAGACCTAACAGACTTCTCACCTGTTTTTTAGTCTTAGGGATTGAGATGTTAAGTATCTTACTAGTATTATGGTCCTCTGTCTTTAGGAAACCATGACCAACTCGGTGGCCTAGGAAAGAAATTTCGCTAAAACCAATATAGGCTTTAGAGGGTTTCGCTGTCAGGTTGTGCTCACGCAAAGTAGACAGCAATTCATCTAACCCCGAATAGTGATCTTCCCAAGTATCGCTGAAAAGACAGATGTCGTCTAGATATGCAATGACATCTGACCGATAAGATAGGATTCGGCGCATCATGCGTACGAATGTAGCTGGTGCGTTCATAAGACCGAAAGGCATAAAATTCCATTGGAACAAACCTCTAGGTGTTGAAAAAGCCGTGAGAGGTTTGGCGCGTTCAGATAAAGGAACTTGCCAATATCCTTTAGACAAATCAAGTTTAGTGAAAAAATGAGATTTGGAGAGTCGAGTAAGTAGCTCTTCCAGTAAAGGCATAGGTTCGGCATCGAACTTAGTTACTTGATTCAATTTTCGATAGTCAACGCAAAGACGTATGTTATTGTCTCTTTTACGCACAATAACCATCGGCGAAGAATATGCAGAGGTGGATGGTTCGATTATTTTCAAATCTATCATCTCATCCAACTCTTTCTCGACCTGTGCTTGAAAATGTATAGGTATAGGATAAGGTCTAATCCTAATAGGAGTATGGTCAGTTAGAACAATGTCATGTTGAATGACATTCGTTTGTCCAGGGATGTCAGTGAGTACATCCTGAAATGTTTGCAACATAGTTGAAACTTGTCGCTGTTCTCCTAGAGACAAATCAGGAGAGACAGTAACGTTCTTCCATGATTCACTGGAATGAAGTGGGATCATTGGAAGAGGAAGATTTACATCTGAAAAACTTGTTTCCTCATCCTGTATCACGGACAGTGATGAGTAATGACCATGTGGTACTGGAGAATTGTCCGTTGCTTGGAAAATGGGTTGCAAATAATCCGGACGTTCATGGAATTCAGTAAGCATATTGATGTGGAAGGTTTTATGCTTCCCATCAATATCGACAATATAGTCGACATCGGAAATTTTCGATATTATATCGTACGGACCTTTCCAAGAAATAAGTAATCTGTTTTCCCTACAAGGTAGTAATACAAATGCTTTGTCACCAGGACAAAGTTGTCGTAAGCATCTCTTCTTATTGGCAAATTGCCTTGCCTTCTGTTTCGCAAATTCAGAAGAAGAAGTTGCTAATTTGCATGCTTCGATAATCTTTTGTCTCAACGCGATGACATATTCGTAGGATGACTTTGTGTCATCGTCAATATTGTCAGATGTTATGAGATCGTGAAGCAACGACATAGGGCCACGCGGACGCGCGCCAAAGACGAGTTCAAAGGGAGAAAATCCCGTATGTTCATTGGGTACCTCTCTGTAAGCGAAGAGGGCCGCAGGTAAAACTCTGTCCCAGTCCTGAGGATGATCCTCAGTTATCTTCCCCAGTAAGTTTTTAAGTGTTCTATTAAGGCGTTCGACCATACCATTAGACATTGGATGGTAGATACTACTTAAAGATCTATCTATCTGCAGAGTAGACATTACTTGAGACATGGTATCTGATATTAGTTGGGTGCCATGGTCTGACAATATCTCTCCGGGGAACCCCAGACGAGAAAATATAAGCCAAAGAGCATCTGCAATATCAGCAGTAGTAATGCTCTTCAGAGGAATAGCCTCTGGCCAACGTGTGCACATATCAACACACGTCAAGATAAACTGATGTCCTCTGGCAGACTTGATCTTAAATGGACCAATTATGTCTATGGCCATTTTTTGGAACGGCCGAATAGGAATGTCCGCCGCCTGAATGGGTGCAGCATGCCGTGGACCTTTGGATTTAACTTCCTGACATACTTTACAAGATCGACAATAAATCCGTATGTCCTTGTTTACCAATGGCCAAAAGAAAGCCGCAAGGACTCTTGACTTAGTACGGGAAAAACCCATGTGTCCAGCACACTGAGAGTCGTGAGCGTGCTGCAAAATTTTAACTCTCAAATTCTTGGGAACCAGGATTTGAGAATGACTTGACGTAATGGAGTCTTGAACCATACGTACAAGTACGCCATTCTTCTTTGTAATCCACGATTTACGACTTGTGTCTTTATTCGGATCACCTTTAGTTGCAAGAATGAAGAATTTCTTCAGAGTGGGATCATCTTCTTGCTGTTTTATAAACGAGTCACGAGAAATTACCAAGGGATTATCTTGGTTATGCACTTCATTATTTTCAATAGATGAAGTTTGAGGCATATTAAGAGCCTGAGCTCTAGTGACTACAGCGTTAGCAATCTGCATGTTTTGCCTTTCCCACGTGGAAATTTGTTGCGGAGTGCATTCTTTGACTCCATGAATGCGACCGATGATGAGGTCAGCGATCGGATTCGGAAGAAGACATGCGTGTACATCTCCTGTAAAGAAAGGAGTAGCAATCCTAATGATAGCAGTAGAGTATTTCTCTAATGTGCCGCCAAATGTTACACATTTGACTACTTGTCCAGTGGCACGGGAAGGATCTACGAGTGACTGCCTAACACCAATTGTGGTGCATCCAGAATCAAATAGCACAGAGACTGGATTGTTATTCACTAAACCCTTATGTAAGACAAGAGAACCTCTTCCATCATGCGCGACTGATGCTGGAAGAGCAGGAAGAGGATGGCCACAGCTTAAAGTAGACACTGTGGTTGGCTCAAATAGCGTTTTGCATTGGGGGCACTGAGATGCTCTCCCAAAATCAAAAGCGGCACATGCCATATTACTAGCATCATTATTATCTTTACTCTGTTTATAGGCTTCATTGGACTCTTGTTGTGCAGAGTTTGCCTGAAAATGTGGTTTATGTCTTTTGTATTGAGATCTACCTCGGTTATTATCACCTCTGTAGTTATTGTTACCTCTATTGTAACCCCTATTTGGGTTTGAGTCATAGTTCCCTTGGTTACCATTATCATATTCATTATAATGAGTATCTCTGTAATTATGATCTTGTTGACTCCAAGACGGATAACCCTGATAGTTTCTATAATTACTTCCTCTACGGAAATTCCTATAATTATGACCACCCCTGTGTCGAGAGCTATCAGCTCGTCTCCAGTTCTTTGAAGAAGAACCCTGAAATGATTGGTTACCTTGGTTTTGATAACTATTATGGTTACCTTTTTTATCAAATCTGTTTTGAGGTCCCTGAAATCTGTGTGAATAATTGGGATTGTATGGTGTTGCTGAAGCAACTGGCATACTCTCCTTAATCTTAGTGTTGCCAAAAGTCACGTCGGGGTGTGCAGTGACATATTGGGAACAATATTCTTCCATTTCTTTTAGAGATTTGGGTTTACGCTCATGTATAAATTCAAGGAAAGGTTTGTTCACACATGACATAATCTTATCTCTGAGCAACAAATCCATAAGTCCTTCATACGTTTTTTCTGTTTTGGAAAGCTCAATCCAACGATCAACTGTGAGACGTGCCTTTGCAGTGAATTCTGAGAATTCTACACCCGTCTCAGGCACCATCGTTTTAAATAAAAGGCGATAGCCTTCCTCACTTAGCTGATATTTTTTTATCAAAGCCGCCCTAATGACATCATAATTATCCTTATCTGCTTCTCCTACAAGGCATAATCTAGTCAAAGATTCACCTTTCAAGTTTTCTGATAATTGATTAGCGTATTGTGATTTATCCACATTATGTGTACGACAAGAACGTTCAAATCTATCCAGCCAGAATGTAATATCGTCACTGGACTGATTGAACGGTGGAACCTTAACCTTGTAAGTAGAAGGTTTACCATTACCACTAGATGCCTGATTAACATTACTCATACTTGTCAATCTCAATTTCTCTAACTCAAATTCATGTTCTCTTATTGCTTTTTTCTCTTCAGCATCTAATCTTTTTTGTTCAGCCTCCCTGTCTAATCTTTTTTGTTCAGCTTCCCTGTCTAATCTTTTTTGTTCAGCTTCACTGTCTAATCTTTTTTGTTCCGCAGCAGCTTCTCTTTCTAATTTTTTTTGTTCAGCTTCACTGTCTAATCTTTTTTGTTCCGCAGCAGCTTCTCTTTCTAATTTTTTTTGTTCAGCTGCAGCTTCTCTTTCTAATTTTTTTTGTTCAGCTTCAAATCTCCTTTCCTCCACCTGCATCTGCAATTTCTTTTGTTCAGCAGCAGCCTCAGCTTCTCTTTCTAATCTTTTCTCTTCCGCCATAGCTTTTCTTTCTTCTGCAGCTAATCTTTTCTCTTCTGCAGCTAATGCTTTGTCATATTGAGCAACTGCCCATTGTTCTAATTGTTGACCAGTCTTATCAAGGGCTTTCCCTTGTGTAATGAAGTATTCTAATGTAGCCATGATGTCTAACAATAATACTAATCACCTGAATCAATAATAATACCACAAGTTCTCAATGACTTGATTAATCAGTATACTATCCCAATATCTGTGGGTCACAAGCCTTTAATAAGGTCTTGTATAATAGTAATAATAATCAGGTACTGGTTTATACCATAATCCAAGTGCAGTGCACAGGCAATTGTGTCTTATGAAATATACCTATATAAAACATATGTCAACCAACAGAATACATAAAGTACAAATAGGACTGACAATACAAGAACGTTTGCAGAAATCAAAATAAATCAAATAGGGAAATCAATGAAAATAATCACTGAATCTGCAAAGAATAACAACACAAATGACGTCACAATATATGAATATAAATTGAGAATAGAACTGAAAGATAGAAAAGGTTAGACCAACAAATTACAAACAAATCAAAACAAAACTAAAGAACAAAGAAATATTACAAAAATAACAATAATTACAGACTTCACAGCTAACACAAAAGCAACAGTTGTCGCAGCAAATTTTCAATCAAGAAAATTGCACCTATAGAAAACGCCCACAACGGACCCTCTATGACGTGGGATATTCTGTTGTGAGGACGCCGCCCAACCTTAAACACAACCCGCTGACATAGAAACTAACATACTATACAAACAAATAACATGTAAACATAAATATATATAAATTATGTGTATGATAGTATGTGTTGCAAAATAGGCTCAGTCTTACAGTAATGGCAAAGTTATTTTTATGAAAACAAACAAACTGCCACTTTATTCAATTAAACATTCTGGCCTTAAATATTAAAGTTCATATATGGAAAACAAGAAGATCCATCGATGAAAATAGGACTTCTTAGTTCACTCATACTGTCTTCCTGTTAACATTGACAAGAATTGATCCAACTGTTCTGTGAAACTCTATAATGTCTAATGTAAAAAATGTCAACAACGCTGACCTACATACTGCATTCACCTGACAGGTCACGTGACGAAGTGTTGACAAAGAGCAAACCAATACTGCAAGTGTGTCGTATCAGCCACAGGAAACGGTCTGGTATCGGTAATCTGTTGACTTCTGAACTTCTGCGAGGTCAAACCCAGAAAGCTGGTCCACCAGTTGATAAGGTTGATAACGTTGGATTTTTATTCCCGTTAATGATATCCACCAAAAGATAGATATAAGTGGATGGAAGCAGACATCATCATCATCATCAGTTGATAAGATCTCTATGGTGTTGTTTGCTCCACTGTAGTGTATGGAATGTCAACTTGACCTACGCAGTGGTGTGTAGACATGGATTGAGTGTATAATGTGCGAATGATGATAAAGGTTCGTGGTGTTGACAAAAAATGTTCTTTTCTCACACTCATGTATGGCTGGAAGTCATCGACACCAACGACTGTGTACCTTTTCTAAAGTTTAATTGGACGTACACACTCGACAGCACAGATAGTGACAAATCACAGGTTGCCATAATACATCATAGTACAGTGGATAAATGGTCTTGCAATGTTACATGGGCACTCATGTAGAATAAGTGTATATAATGGACTGTCAGTAGCCAAGCACTCAGTATCGCCCATACATATATCATCTGACTTCACTGACTGAGCACGTCAGCTTATAAACAATATTTCAGATGGCTTCTAAACCTAATCTCGTCTAGCGACGATTCTTCAACATAATGTTCAGCACATATTTTTCCATATAATAATATTGAACCGCTAATAACGGGTTCTCATGTGTAGCAGTGATCTCTGGACTAAACAAGCGATAATACGGGCATCCCTTTTCTCTTCTTGAAAGTCACTACATGTTTTGGTTCCAAGATGGCTTCACTCGTGAGCTGTCACTCACGTTTGGATACAGATAATGAATCTGTCCTAAAGTTAGTCATTCATAAAACATTTCATTGCTCTGTAGATTTGATCATGAACAATTGACTGCAATCTACAGGATATAGTGCTGCTAGGAATCGAAGTCGTTTTCATCGAGTCAAATATATTCTCTTAGACATTCAAATCGTAACTATCGAAAATGGTGGCTTCGATCGAGAGTTCATAAGAGTATCTTTGATTACCTTGGTATAGGAAATATGAAACTGCCATTCCTTGGCAATACGACTAAACACTGGGGTAAAGCATACACGATAGGTTTAGACGACTATCACCTTCCCCACAAATACTGAGATCACTTTTTCCCCGGCGACAGGCCGACATGGAAAACACACAGTCCCTATCAGGACGAAGCCAAATCACACCACACTCTAGCGACACATCCGCCGAATAGCCTTCGACCTCTCTAGAGACAACAGAACATATAGTTCGACTTAGATATGTAAAGATATACAGATATAAGACAGACTCGTCCTACTCAGACAAACAATACACATAAATTCAGGCCATAGATATTCTGAAGCAAGAACAATCTATTATTACCCAAACAACGAATAAATCGCAGTAAAATGGATTTATCCGCGGAGTTTGATCGAAAGAGCCGACACAACTTTCAAGGGAAGTAACTCAATAATGACTTTCCCTTAAGCACTAAAAAATTACCTATGTAATATATATATATATATATATATATATATATATATATATATATACTACTCGTCAAAAGTCAAGGGCCACTCAGAAAAACCTTGGTTGAAGCCATAAAACAAATCTGATATAAACGTAATTGGTATCAATCAAAACGGCATTTATTGAATATCAAATTGACATGTCACGTAAAGAAATGGAAACACACATTCAAACGCAATGAAGCTGTGAAGTGTGTCACCCACCTTTTCAAAAGTCACACAATAGATATTGGACAAATAGACATTTCAAAATCGGGTATGACCACCGTTTGCAGCAAGGCATCCAAGACAGCGTAGACGCATCGAGTCCACAAGGGTCCGAAGAGTATCCTGAGGAACAGCTTGCCATTCCTGAAGCAGAAATGCAGTCAGCTGTGTAACATCCATTGGCAGGGGGTGATTTGTTGACAATCTTCGACCAAGGACATCCCAGAGGTGCTCAATCGGAGAAAGGTCAGGTGAATGAGCTGGCCACGCCATCCTGATGATCCCATGTTGCTGAATAAACACTCATTCACCACACGAGCTCGATGGGGTCGAGCGTTATCATCTTGGAGGATGGCATTACCACCTATGGCCTCCAGAGCAGGCTGAACAATTGGTCTCAAGATTTCGTTCTGGTATCTTGGGCCGGTCAAGTTGCCTTGGATGATGTAGAGTGGGGTCCTTCCGTGTCTGTAGAAGCCTCCCCAGACATGACAGAACCCCTACCATAACGATCCATCTCTCGAATTGTTTCATCAGTAAATCGCTCTCCTGGTCGTCTCCAAACTCGAATCCTGCCATCGTTGAATGACACAGTGAAGCGAGATTCATCAGTGAAGAGAACTTGACTCCATTGTTGCCTTGTCCATCGGATGTGCTCGCGACACCAAGCAACACGGGCTCTGCGATGAGCAGGAGTAAGAGGGATTCTGACTGCAGGACGTCGAGCAGCCAGTCCAAATTCATGTAAACGTCTGCGAATGGTGCTTTGACTGACATTAACGTTTACAGTTTGTCTCAGCTGACATCTTAGAGTGGAACAAGTCACTGTTCCATGGCGCAGGGCTGACAACAAGAGGTACCAGTCATCATATCTATTGGTGCATCTAGGGCGGCCTGGCCGGTGGCGATCCTCCACACTTCCTGTGGCCTGAAATCTCTCCAAAATTCTTTGGATAGCAGAGTGTGACACTGCAAGCCGTCTAGCAACCTCACGGACAGATAAACCCCTTTCAACCCACGCTATAGCCCTCATTCTTTGTAAGGTGTCAAGACTTCTTCTCCATGTGGCATGGTTTTTACAAGTGATGAAACTACCCTAAGTCTGCTGATTGTAAAACAAATTAAGAGGGAACTCTGTTCACGAAAAGTCGCCATTGCAAGTGGAATGTCAATCAGCACGATTACTTCACCTGTTTGGTTGTACGGAAGTTTGAAAAAACAGATTAAAAATGTGAATTTATGGTCAGCAAACCAAATTGCACGTGATCACCGCTCGGTCGGTGGCCATCCTTCGTCAGTGCCCCAACTCTGCATTCTTTGCGCAAATTCTATCACTTTCAGCTTTAAAGCCAGCCTCGTAATAAGTACGCTTTCTTTTCAAACTCATTGTAATAGCTCCTTCGGGAATTTTTTTTTTTTTTTTTTAGAAAAGCGGGATTGTTTACAACAGCTGTGCATGCCGGTGTAGGAGGCAGGAAGCACTGAACCGGCAACACGCACTATACAGTGCATGCTACCGTCCAGGTATGGAACACTGGACAAGTGATTCTTGCCTGTGTAACAGGTACTTAACTCAGGCACGAAGAATTGAACAGTAATTCGGGCTTGAAAAAAATAAACAGGTATTTCGCACTGCGTTGTAGTTATTATAATTCATTAAGCAGATACTTCCTCCGTTCTTTCCTTTATAGGGCAAAAGACTGAGAGATAAAGAGTAAAGATGTGTTCGTGTTTGCTTCATTTGGTATTTATTTATAGTGTGTAAACAACTTTTATGAAATTGTTATGTGAAATGTGTTAGCAATTACTTTAAGTGTTATATTAACCTGTCTTTTAGAGTTCAATAGTTCTCATGTCATTCAATGCTAATTTCTTTCTTTGAACTTCCCTACAATGCCGTGGTTAAACGTAACAGCCCTCTGTGGGAATTTGCCATACTCTGCATGTTAATTAGGTTATACGTGATAATAGAAAGAATTGTAGATTTCTTTGCTAGGAGTTGTTGCATCATAACAGCCATTACCGTGAATGCCTCACGTTAACACTCATAAATGCCTCACACCAGCAGGCAAGTTAAGATAAGATTCGCAATAAAACTTTATAAATACTCTTTATTTATACCCAGCAGATGCCTTACCAAGTAGAAAAAATGCATTTATCATTTATTATTGCCTTGGTTTTACTGGCACATGTAACCGTCATTGACGTCTAATAAAGTGAGAAATAGATCTATTTTGAAATGTTAACAATGCTATTATTTATTTTATTTTACAAATTAATATTGTTTTGCATTGTATTGTATACTAGCATTAATAAACTGAACTAATTTTTATAAGTGAAACTTCATGAAAAAGTAAACACGAAGATCACTGAAAATCATATGTGAAAATTGTCTAATTAAACGAAATATGACTCTTTTAAAGCCTTCATAAAGATTCTGTTTTTGTAATGTGCTCTTGTATCGTAATTCAAAATAGCTTCTTATCTACAACAACTTGAAATCGATTACAATTAAACTTGTTACGGATGAAAAAATATGCTTCTGTCGTTGCCCGCAACGCAATTAAGTACTTTCTTGCCAAGGAGAAGGTTTATTTCATAATGCCAGCAGATGACGTTATAAATTATTTCACTTTTTATATTAAGGTAAAAAATAGTTTTTAATGCTATTTTGCAAATAGTAGTTACTAAATAAGTAACATACATATTTTTAACAGATTAGACGTATACTGATTTTCGTTGGTCAGATCTATGTTTCGACTGAATGTCAACTGTCCAGTTTTTCTTTATTAATACTCTTTATTTACACACTGCCAAGAAGAAAAAGAAACCGCAATTATCAGTATTATCGCCTTGGTTTTACTGGCACATCCATTTCTCAATACATATAATTCAGCATTAATTATATTTATATACGGGTTTCCGATTTTTTTAACTTTAAAATGTTAAGTAATTCCCACCCAAGTTCAGTGCTTCCTACCTAGCAGGTAAAGTTCACTGTACAGTGCCCGGTACCGTCAGGTAGGAGGCACTGTACAGTGTTCCCTATCGTTAAGTGTGTCCCGCCTGCAACACCGGCGTATGCATGACAGGAAGTACCGAAAGCATAATGGGCATATTTTATTTCTTGATCGTTAGTATCCGTATCGAGTGTATATTTTTATTTTAATATATAACTACGATTAACAGCCTAATAAAATTGATTTCAACGTTTTTGGTTGAAATGAAGAAAAGTGGGCAGTGTTTTCGATACGACCTTGTAAACGATTTCAGATATGCAGTAAAAATGACTAAGGGTTATGGTCAGGAATCCTAAACCTAACCCTAAACCATAACCTAATCCTAAACCATAACCTTAAGCATAAAGCATAAAACTAACCCTAACGGCGTTGGAGGCTTTGAAAGGTGACATGGAAGAACAGGTCCCAATGTCCTTCATTTAAACCCATTTTTTAAATGCATTACTTCAGATATTTTGTAAAAAATATTTAATGATGCAGCAAGATTATATGTCAAGGAAACTAATATGCGGTGGGCTTGACGGGAGCCCGCGGGGAGAACACTCACCGGTTTCATGAATCTTTATTTATTTTATTTTATTTTTTTCTGACTCGACTGTATGTCGGGGTCCTGATTTTTAAGGTAAAATATGGAAATAAATGTCTCGACTTATACTCGAGTATATACGGTACTTAAGACGCTACAAGGCGTGATGGCCGCTGACTGCTTTGACGGTTGGTGGTTATGGATCAAAGAAGAAGAAGATATACGATACTTGCCTTCTACGTGAGTATGTATGATCATATGTGAGTACATGGTGATTCAGGTAAGTGTAAACATTCTTTATCTTTAGAATATAACTTTTGCATTAGTTCTGCATTCATAACGCTTACCAATCTTTACTGATGGTACAACACACCACACGCAGTTGTCCATAAGTCTGCAAGTATTTGTGACACATTGAAAAAATATATATATATTCTTCTGTGATCCTTAGCCGCCGACCGTCAAAGCAGTCAGTGGCCATTACGCCTGGTGGCGTCTTGTAGGGCAACAACAAATTGATTCCACTTAGCTCGGTCGGCGGCCATCCTTCGTACAGTGCCCCAACTCTGGTTCATTCTTTGCATCTCAGCCTCCACAGTCCTCCACCAAGTTGTTTTTGGTCGGTCTCTCTTTCGTTTTCCTTCAGGGGTCCATAGCATAGCTGTTCTTGTGATGGCATCGGGGTCTCTTCTGAGGACATGGCCAACCCAGCTCCAGCGTCTGCCAGCTATGATGGTGTGCATGTCCTCTTGCTTGCTCCGAGTAAGCAGATCTTGGTTGGTAATTGTTAAGGTCAAAAAGGGAAGTGATCCTTTGTATACGGGTTGGACAGAGTAAATTAAGGGTTACATTACTTGTAGACTTGATTAACGGTGAATTGGTTAAACAAATATATGATAGAAGTTAGAGTGTACAGAAAGCGTCGTGAGCGCTGTTCTGTATTGTAGAACTGTGAATAGTTCTCACGGCTAGTCCGTGAAAGGACTGAGCTGTGTGAACAGCAAAGTCTGGTGACTGTTTGTGCGGGAGATTTTGTGACCACTGCGCAGTCTGTTTTTGGGTGTGGACCGATGCGGTCAAACCTAGTGTTTCGAAGTGTGTTCTAGGCGTTTGACTGTGGTAGTCAACCCTGGGTGTTTTCTCTAGAGTGTTTTTCAATGTGTGTCTCGGTGGAGACTTTTGAACAGGCCTGTATTGAATATTCTATCCTGTATTGAATATTCTTTCATATTTGAATGTTCCTTCATGTGTTAGATTATGTGATGAATTTACTTTGATATATATAACTGCAGTGGATGCAGTCGTTTGAGAGATTTTGTTATTGTGCACGTTCTAAGAGAAGTGCACCACTAATCTACAATTAGGCGCTATGGAGAGTCTGAGATTTAAAGACATTACTTTGTAGGCCATAGACATTTTTGTGAAGGAGATTAGGAGGCCATATATTGTGCAGGCTATATTACTGCAGACTGCTGGATACGCAGTCCTGTGAGGAATATTGTGGATGGGCATCTTCTATGAGAAGTGCACCACTATGTTATAATTGAGCTCTAAGAAGGGATAGCGCTGACGATGATTATTCAACTGCCGTGGAGCAGCCTTTGCTGAGAAGGGGAGATGTAGTCTTTTGAGGAAAATCGTTATGGTCATCTTCTATGAGAAGTGCACCATTATGCTATAATTGAGCTCTATGGAGAAAACATGAGAAGGCCAGTATTTTGATTAATTTAACAGTACTGCGATGTGAGCAGTCTTTTCTGGATGAGGCCATATGTAGGAGGCCGTATTTATAACTGCGGTGAATGCAGTTTATTAAGGAACATTGTTAATGTGTACCTTATATGAGGTGTGCGCCACTAGGCGCTGTAATTGAGCTCTGTGGAGTGTTGGAGCTTTATTGGCTCGATGCTATGTACTTTATGCTGTATTTCATCTATGTCGTCGTCTGTGTTGTAACGTAAATAAACTGTACTTTAAACGTTACCAATCGTTCAACGATCTATGAATCCTATGTGTGTTACTGTGATGGACGAATGTATCAGTACACACTTACTTTGAACATTCCAGGCAGTGACAGTAATAACATATTCATTATAGCTCTGTGTGGGCGTATACATACAACTATTTATATACAATCAAATTTAGACTCTATCAGTGGAGGCCAGCATATACTTTATTAACATTGTTATAACACCCATATCTTTACAGTAATGATATTCGGCCAAAAGATTCGGAGAATTTTTCTTAGGCATGTTGTGTGAAAAGATGACAATTTCGACATTTCCTTCTCTGTAACTCTCCAGCTCTCCGCGCCATAGAGAAGCATAGAAAGCACACAGCTTTGATATAATCCTAATTTTGTGCTTGTGCTGTACTGAGAGGACTTCCAGATATTGTTTAGACTAAAAAAGGCTGTTCCGCCCCCCCCCCACCCCGCCCCCCCCCCCCCCCCCCACCCCCCCCATCACCCCCCCCACCCCCCCTCCCCTCCCCCGCGCGCCCCCCCGCCCACCCCCACCACCCCCACCCCCCCCCCCCCCCCACCCCCCCCCCCCCCCCTCCACCCCCCACACCCCACCCCCCCGCCCCCCATTGCTTTGTTCAATGTTTCTTTTCTTCTTTCCGCTATGTAAAGTGTCAGTCTGTATGCTCTGTAAGGAAGAGTGGTGTGTTGTTGAGATCAGGCATGCCCCCAGTCTACCCAGCTGTAAATGGGTAACTCACCCTAGTCCTGAGTTAGGGAAGGCAAAGGCTCCAGGGGAAGCAGGCCCTAAACTTGGTCACTCCAACCGACGCAGGATGGTGTATGTATGAAGTAGAAGTGTAGAGTGTGATTACCGCGAATGGTGTACTGTTCGTGTGCTGACCAATATAACCACTCATACACTTGTGTCTACAAGGCACCAATGCAGACTGCTGGAATCTTTGTTTACTCAATTTATTCAGACGTACACACTGGGACATACGAGTACATCATGGTATGTTGACATATCAATTTGTAGGTATACATAGCAGATCTGAAGTCATGACACATTCAGAAATAATGGGCAGTACATCAAAAGTTCAATTGTCATGATACATTATGGCCGCATCCCCCTATCTGACTAAACGCGTCAGTGAAGGCAGATCGGTAAATAACTAAAGTTACTTGACGTCCATAGTTTGTAGCATATATTATGAAACCACGAAAGAGGGGGTTTCTAGCAAGATTGAGATCTCCCTGTCACTGTCCGATAATAGGATAAATAATCTGTTCTCTTGGCAGTGATCAAAACATATGATGACCGAAATCTAACATGGCCGCCTCCCTGAGTTGTCGTTCACTCATTCATAGGAAGGAGAATATAAGCCAGAGTTAATTTATAATGGGTATATAAATGATTTCATAAATGTTCCCATACAGCTCTACGGTGATCAGGTTAATTCACGTAGCCATAACCGCTGTAGGAAAGTCTGTCATCTTTGTCGATACAAAACACGACCCTAGCGATACGAAGCACAATGTTCCATCTAGGTCGAATCGACATGAGATCATCAAAATAGGGTCTGGCAATACATGGAGTCCGAATTATACATTGTACCGTACCTTAGGAGAGTCTCTAACATAAACTATAGTAGAGATACCATCTCCTTTAGAAGAAAACCACTTCATGAATCATATTTCCTTAAGAATCTACCAGCCCTTTGAAAAGTGCGTACCCGCCATTATCACGGTACATCGGAACTCATCACGACTTGTCAAGACAACTCATACTTCCGCTAGACCGGAATAACAAGAATCTAGTCCCGCCTACCCATCCAAAATATACAATATAGGACTGATTCTACTTGTACTAATAATATGTAATACATATGAATTCAGGCCATAAACATAATAAGCAAATTAATCTATTTTCTGGCCCTAAAAATAAGTACAAATATAAGAGCAATATCCTTGCGCCGGATCAATATCCAGAACGATTACTCCTATAATCAAAAGTGTGAATCAAACATGGATTATCTCGCTTTCCCCATAGACAGCATTTTCATACACAAATGAATGAATGTCTATATTTTTCCCATATTAAATAGCCATATCGATTTTTGTAATATGTGCGACAAAATATGCACGCAACAGATTACCACACCCCTCGGGAAAAAAAAATGGTACTTTTTTTTTTTTTTTGAAACACATCTAGGAGCAACATACAATAGGCTCACAACGCACCAATAACAATGCGCAGATGATAAGCATAAGTTTTATGACCTTAGAGAAGGTACTTCTCTAAGTATTAATATTTCCAGAGAGGTGTCACCAACGCATACTACAATATTAGCAATGACCCAATTTCCACATTAGTTTATACATAAATTTCATCTAAGATATCTTAACATCATGATCATCAAAGACGAAAAACATTGAAAGATCAGCGGTGAATAAATATCAATGAACCGCTAAGTAGTGTTACAATCAATATATGATATATTACATATGTGTACACATTTCAACATAGAAACAACTGTATCAAAGTTGTATAACAGTTATGAATCATGTGGGCATCTAGACAAAATATCTGCCATCACATTTTCTGACCCACGGATAGCTCGCACCGAAAAATGAAATGGCTGTAGAGCAATCGCGTATCGCGTTGATCTCGCGCTCTTCAGATTTTTACTCTGAATAGCCGTAAGAGCTTTCTGGTCAGTTTCCACAATGAAATGCGCGCCCAGAAGAAATCTTTGCAGTTTAAGGATTGACCAAACCATAGCCAATAATTCACGGTCTAGGACCGAGTAATTCTTCTCTGCGGCATTTAATTTCCGAGAAATATACATCACAGGATGCAGAGTTCCAGAGTACTCTTGCATTAGTGCCGCTCCAATCCCAGTGGATGAAGCGTCACTACGAAGAATAAATGTCTTATCCTTAGAAGGCAATACTAGGATAGGTGAAGTAGAAAACATAGTTTTAACCTTATCCAAAGAGGATTGACATTCTTGAGTCCAATGGACTACATTAGGAGACCCTTTCTTTAGCAAGGAAGAAAGAGGTGACATAATGGAGGACAGATTCGGGATGAATCGTCCATAAAATTGTATTAGACCTAAGAGACTTCGTACTTGCTTTTTAGTCTTAGGAATAGAAATGTTAAGTATCTTACTTGTATTATGGTCTTCTGTTTTTAGGAACCCATGACCAACACGGTGTCCTAAGAAAGATATTTCGCTAAAACCAATACATGCTTTCGATGGTTTCGCTGTCAGGTTATGCTCGCGTAAGATAGACAATAGTTCATTTATACCATTATAGTGATCGTTCCAAGTATCACTGAAAAGACAGATGTCATCAAGATACGCAATGACATCTGAGCGATGAGATAGGATTCGACGCATCATGCGTACAAATGTAGCAGGGGCGTTCATAAGACCGAAAGGCATGAAATTCCATTGGAATAGACCCCTAGGCGTCGAAAAAGCAGTAAACGGTTTGGCGTGTTCGGATAGTGGAACTTGCCAATATCCCTTAGACAAATCGAGTTTAGTAAAGAAGTGAGAATTCGATAGTCTCGTAAGTAGCTCTTCTAGTAAAGGCATAGGTTCAGCATCAAATTTAGTCACTTGATTCAATTTGCGATAATCCACGCAAAGACGTATGTTATTGTCTTTTTTTCGTACTATAACCATCGGCGAAGAATATGCTGATGTGGATGGTTCAATAATTTTTAACTCTATCATCTCATCTAACTCTTTCTCTACCTGTGCTTGAAAATGTATCGGGATAGGATACGGTCTGACTCTTATAGGACTATGGTCAGTAAGAATAATGTCATGTTGAATGACATCAGTTTGACCAGGAATGTCAGTAAGGACATCCTGAAATTGTTCTAACATAGTAGAAACTTGTTTCTGCTCTCCTGGAGATAATTCTGGAGAAATTGCAACATCTTTCCATGATTCATTAGAGTGAAGAGGAATCATTGGAAAAGGTAAATTTACATCCGAGAAACTCGTTTCCTCATCCTGTATTACTGACAGAGATGAGTACTGTCCATGTTGGACTGGAAAATCGTCCGTTGCCTGGAAAACAGGTTGTAAATAATCAGGACGTTCATGGAATTCCGTGAGCATGTTGATGTGGAAGGTTTTACGCTTCCCGTCAATATCGACGATATAGTCAACATCGGAAACTTTTGATATTATATCGTACGGACCTTTCCAAGAAATGAGAAGTCTATTTTCCCTACAAGGTAGCAAGACAAATGCTTTGTCACCTGGACAAAGTTGTCGCAAACATCTCTTTTTATTGGCAAATTCCCTTGCCTTCTGTTTCGCAAATTCAGAAGAAGCAGTTGCCAATTTGCATGCTTCAATAATCTTGTGTCTAAGTGCGATGACATATTCATAAGAGGATTTTGTGTCATCGACAATATTATCAGCAGTTATAAGATCATGAAGTAAGGACATAGGACCTCGCGGTTTCGCGCCAAAGACAAGTTCAAAGGGAGAAAATCCTGTATGTTCGTTGGCGACCTCTCTATATGCAAAGAGAGCCGCGGGTAAAACCCTATCCCAATCCTGAGGATGATCTTCTGTTATCTTACCTAGTAGGTTTTTCAGAGTTCTATTCAAACGTTCCACCATCCCATTGGACATAGGATGATAAATACTACTCAGCGATCTCTCTATCTTCAGAGTCGACATTACTTGAGACATGGTATCCGATATGAGTTGGGTACCATGGTCGGATAATATTTCTGCTGGAAACCCCAGACGAGAAAATATTAACCAAAGAGCATCTGCGACATCAGCAGTAGTTATGCTCTTTAGAGGAACAGCCTCCGGCCAACGTGTGCACATATCAACACACGTCAAAATAAATTGGTGTCCTCTAGCAGACTTTATCTTAAATGGACCAATGATGTCTATCGCCATTTTTTGAAATGGCCGAATGGGAATGTCTGCAGCCTGAATAGGTGCATCATGGCGTGGACCTCTGGATTTAATCTCTTGACATACTTTACAAGATCGACAATAGATTCGTATGTCCTTATTCACAGCAGGCCAAAAGAAAGATTGAAGAACTCTAGCTTTAGTACGGGAAAAACCCATATGTCCAGCACATTGCGAATCATGAGCGTGCTGTAAGATTTTAACTCTCATATTTTTAGGCACAAGGATTTGAGAATGAATGGACTTAGCGGAGTCTTGTACCATACGTACAAGTACGCCATTCTTCATCGTAATCCAAGATTTACGATTTGTATCCTTATTCGGATCACCTTTTTTTGCCAGAGTAAAGAATTTCTTTAGAGTAGGATCATCTTCCTGCTGTTTGATAAAGGAATCGTGGGAAATCTCCAAGGCATCATCTTGGATCTGCGCATCATTATCTTCAGAATGTGAAGATTGTGGCATATTAAGAGCTTGAGCCCTAGTGATTACTGCATTAGCAGATTGCATATTAACATTTTCCCAATTAGAGATTTGCTGTGGAGTGCATTCTTTCACTCCATGAATGCGACCGATGATAAGATCAGCGATCGGATTCGGCAAGAGACATGCTTGCACCTCTCCTGTAAAGAAAGGCGTAGCAATATTGATAATGGCAGTGGAGTACTTCTCCAATGTGCCACCAAATGTTACACATTTGACTATATTGCCTGTAGCTCGAGAAGGATTTACGAGTGATTGCCTCACTCCAATGGTAGTGCACCCCGAATCGAAAAGAATTGATACCGGAGTACCATCTATTAGGCCCCTATTAAAGACAAGAGCACCCCTTCCATTATGCGCAATTGACGCATGGAGAGCGGGAAGCGGGTGACCGCAGCTTAAAGTAGAAACTGTGGTTGGATCGAATAATGTTTTGCATTGCGAACACTCAGATGCTCTAGCAAAATCGAAAGCGGAATTTGCTACACTGTTGGAGTCTTTTTTATCATTATTCTGATTATCGGTGTCGTGGAACTCCTGTTGTGCAGAGTTAGCCTGGTAATAAGATTTACCATGTCTTTTGTGTTGTGATCTACCTCGGTTATAATTGTCTCTATAATTATTATTGCCTCTGTTATAACCCCTATTTGGGTTTGAATCATAATATTCATGATCATAATCATCATGCTCGTTATATTGAGTATCCCTGTAATATTGGTTTTTTTGTCTCCATGAAGCACTTGGGTAGTTCCTATAGCTACTCCCTTTCCGAGAATTTCTACAATTATGGGTACCCCTCGCGTGTCGAGGACTATCAGCCCGATTCCAGTTCTTCGAAGAAGAACCCTGATTTGAGTGGTTATCTTGGTTTTGATACTTATTCCAATTAACCTTTTTATCAAATTTATTTTTAGCTCCTTGGAATTTGTGTGAGTAATTCTGATTATATTCTGTTGCCGAAGCAACTGGCATACTCTCTTTAATGTTAGAGTTACTAAGAATCATGTCAGGGTGTGCCGTGGCATACTGGTCACAATATTCTTCCATTTGCTTTATTGTACCAGGTTTACGCTCATGTAAGAACTCTAGGAATGATTTATTTACAGAAGACATGACCTTGTCTCTTAGCAATAAATCCGTAAGACCATCAAATGTTTTCTCTGTTTTGGATAATTCAATCCATCGTGAAAGTGTAATTCGTGCTTTTGAGATGAAATCTGAGAATTCTACACCTACCTCAGGTCTCATTGTTTTAAACAAAAGACGGTAACCTTCCTCAGACAGCTGATATCTCTTTATCAAAGCTGCCCTAACAGCATCATAATTATCTTTGTCGGCCTCTTCAACAAAATATAACTTACTTAGGGACTCCCCTTTTAGATTTTCAGACAACTGATTCACATACTGTGATTTGTCAACATTATGAGATCGACAAGCCCGTTCAAATCTAGAAAGCCAAAATGTTATGTCATCACTGGTAGGGTTAAAACGCTGGTACCTTGACCTTGTACACAAAGGGTTTACCATTACCACCAGATGCCTGATTAACATTACTCATACATGTCAATTTTAATTTCTCTAATTCAAACTCATGTTCTCTTATTGCTTTTCTCTCTTCAGCTTCTCTATCTAATTTTTTTTGTTCTGCAGCAGCAGCAGCTTCTAATTTTTTCTGTTCTGCAGCAGCAGCAACTTCTAATTTTTTCTGTTCTGCATCAGCTTCTAATTTCTTCTGTTCTGCCTCAAATCTCCTTTCCTCCACTTGCATCTGCAATTTCTTAAGTTCAGCAGCAGTATCAGCTTCTTTTTCTAATCTTTTTTCTTCAGCTAGAGCTTTCCTTTCTTCTGCAGCAGCTTTTTTTTTCTTCTATTTGAAGTTTTCTCTCCTCAGCCGCAGCTTTTTTTTCCTCAGCAGCAGCTTTTCTTTCTTCAACAGCAGCAGCAGTTTTTTTCTCTTCTGCAGCTAATGCTTTGTCATATTGAGCAACAGCCCATTGTTCTAAGTCTTTTCCAGTCTTATCAAGAGATTTTCCTTGTGCAATGAAATAATCTAATGTAGACATATTGTCTTCTTAAATCAGAAACCTGAAAAAGTAAATAAATTACCCTATTTCACTTTAATGGGAGACAAGTCTATACCATAGACTTAGTCTTAGTCCAAACTTGTATGGTTTATAATAACCAATGATAACTTGAGTACCTGTGGACAACAATAACTGTATCTCAAATACTGTGGGAGACAAGCCTTACAAAGGTCTTGTATATCTCAATGTAATCAAAGATCACTTGGGTACCTGTGGAAAATAATCATAAAGTACTGATCTGTACTATACTATCAGTGTATACCACTATAACTCCTATGTCATATGTCAACTAAAGACATTACAAAGGACAAACAAGAAAAGACAATCTGAAAACATTTGCAGAGATCAAATTAAATTAAATAGGAGAAATGAAAAAAAAAATGATCACAGAATCCGTGATGATAACTGCAATAAGATAACAAGACAAATAACGCCACAGTGTATAAACATAAGGGTGTAAAGAAATCAAAAATAGAAAAGATGAGACCTACAATTATACAAACAAATCAAACAAAACTAAGGAACACAAAATTATTAACAAAAACAACGAAGAAAAGAACACCTCATCACAACTAACAGAAATAGCAGCAAATTGTTGCTAACAAATTTCCAATTAAGAAAATGTGTACCTATAGAATCCTAGTACCAGACCAATGTCACTCGGCATACCTTGTACTAGTCACACAGAACAAAAACTAATTTAATACATAACAAATAACATGTAAGCATAAATAGCATATAGCATACAATATAATTTATGTCATGAATGGAATGTGTTGCAGGTATAGTGTTGTAAAGCAGGCACAGTTTATTTTAATACTAATAACTTGCCACTTTATTCAGTAATAGATTTAATTTTAAACTATTACACTGTCAATTTTTCTCTGTTGAGCATATGAAGATCCAACGATGAACTATGCACTTTATGTTCAACAACACTGTGATTCTTCTGTACGTTGAGAAATGTCAACAATACTGCTCCAGATATTTTCTACACTTGATACCACTGTCCTGTGTAATACTGTCTGTACAGCGAAAAACTGTCAACAAGCGCTGACCTAGATACAGCATCCTATCTTTAATACAGGTCAAGCTGACATCGACTGTATAGCTGTCCTACTGGTGTTGATGTGTTCAAACAAATGTTCTTTCAGCTGTAAACTGTGATTCTCAACACAAAACTGCGTAAGCTGGACCCAGGAATCTGGCTTGCCACTGTAAAGTTTCTTTTCTTCTTTTCACTCTGTAAAGTGTCAGTCTGTATGCTCTGTAAGGAAGAGTGGTGTGTTGTTGAGATCAGGCATGCCCCCAGTCTACCCAGCTGTAAATGGGTAACTCACCCTAGTCCTGAGTTAGGGAAGGCAAAGGCACCAGGGGAAGCAGGCCCTAAACTTGGTCACTCCAACCGACGCAGGATGGTGTATGTATGAAGTAGAAGTGTAGAGTGTGATTACCGCGAATGGTGTACTGTTCGTGTGCTGACCAATATAACCACTCATACACTTGTGTCTACAAGGCACCAATGCAGACTGCTGGAATCTTTGTTTACTCAATTTATTCAGACGTACACACTGGGACATACGAGTACATCATGGTATGTTGACATATCAATTTGTAGGTATACATAGCAGATCTGAAGTCATGACACATTCAGAAATAATGGGCAGTACATCAAAAGTTCAATTGTCATGATACATTATGGCCGCATCCCCCTATCTGACTAAACGCGTCAGTGAAGGCAGATCGGTAAATAACTAAAGTTACTTGACGTCCATAGTTTGTAGCATATATTATGAAACCACGAAAGAGGGGGTTTCTAGCAAGATTGAGATCTCCCTGTCACTGTCCGATAATAGGATAAATAATCTGTTCTCTTGGCAGTGATCAAAACATATGATGACCGAAATCTAACATGGCCGCCTCCCTGAGTTGTCGTTCACTCATTCATAGGAAGGAGAATATAAGCCAGAGTTAATTTATAATGGGTATATAAATGATTTCATAAATGTTCCCATACAGCTCTACGGTGATCAGGTTAATTCACGTAGCCATAACCGCTGTAGGAAAGTCTGTCATCTTTGTCGATACAAAACACGACCCTAGCGATACGAAGCACAATGTTCCATCTAGGTCGAATCGACATGAGATCATCAAAATATGGTCTGGCAATACATGGAGTCCGAATTATACATTGTACCGTACCTTAGGAGAGTCTCTAACATAAACTATAGTAGAGATACCATCTCCTTTAGAAGAAAACCACTTCATGAATCATATTTCCTTAAGAATCTACCAGCCCTTTGAAAAGTGCGTACCCGCCATTATCACGGAACATCGGAACTCATCACGACTTGTCAAGACAACTCATACTTCCGCTAGACCGGAATAACAAGAATCTAGTCCCGCCTACCCATCCAAAATATACAATATAGGACTGATTCTACTTGTACTAATAATATGTAATACATATGAATTCAGGCCATAAACATAATAAGCAAATTAATCTATTTTCTGGCCCTAAAAATAAGTACAAATATAAGAGCAATATCCTTGCGCCGGATCAATATCCAGAACGATTACTCCTATAATCAAAAGTGTGAATCAAACATGGATTATCTCGCTTTCCCCATAGACAGCATTTTCATACACAAATGAATGAATGTCTATATTTTTCCCATATTAAATAGCCATATCGATTTTTGTAATATGTGCGACAAAATATGCACGCAACACATCCCTGTCGTACTCCTGTCTTCACTTCAAAGGTTAGGCTGCTCTGCCCAATGCTGCACGTAAAGTTGGCATAAAGGCTTTATATATATATATATATATATATATATATATATATATATATATATATATATATATATATATATATATATATATATATATATATATATATATATACATATATACATATATATATATATATATATAATAATAATAATAAATTATATAATATAGTTATATAATAAAATTATAATAAAATCTCCGGTATAAAATATGTAATTAGATGTTGTTAAAACTATATATACATTGTCGCATTTTTAATGAAAACAAAAACTGATGTTATCATCTGGATCCAGTAAAACTGTCAGTGTGGCTGCAACAGTCATTCACCAGTTTCCACATTTCAAACTAGGTAAATAGTTTAGTTCGAAGGGAGTATGTTTTGCTAAGTGTTGCAATTTAGTTGACATACAAAGAATAGTACAAATATGTGCTACTGTATTTGCATCTAATTTTATTTCAAATTATTAGTTAACCTAAACGAAAATGCAAATTGGGTCTGAAACTCGCGATTGGGTCCATTTTCCTGCAATACTGGTACAGCCGAAAATGGCGGCCAAATTTTAGTTGGCGTAACTCTCTATAAATCTAGGGCACTAGATTTACCTTTCTTGCATCTAGCAGAACCTTCTGTGACACTGTAGCAGGGCGAACGTATATGCAAACAAGAAGAAATATGTTTTCTCATGCATGACATTGAAACGTGGAAAACAAAAACAACAACCAAAAAGCTACGGACTTTCATAAATGTAAGCTTGCATAAAATATAGAGATTGAAATTGTGCGACAGAGGAACTGATGACAGGAACTGGACAGTTGCCAGTGGGGCAAGAGATGAGAAGAAGACGCTGGTAATGGATAGGACACACATTACTGAAACATGTTGATAACATAACAAGGAGTCCTTAATCTGTAATGCCCAGGGTAAGAGAGGCAGAGTTATACCAAAAACACGCGGAGAAGAGAACCGTAGACAGAAATGAACGTGATGAGGAAGACCTGCATAGAACGAGCTGATGGCACGTGACAGGAAGACTTGGCACGTGCCTGTTAAAGGCCTGTACTCCTTGGGTGCTAAATTGTATTGATTATTCCACTTATTAATTATATTTATGCAGGGTTGCGTTTTCTAACGATAAATTAATCGATTAATTGGCTAAGCATTTTTTTAAATCAAGTAATTGATAAAAATAATTTAATCGATTAATATTTTCTTTTCTTCCTTAAAATATCAATTTGTTAATTATAAGCAACCCATTACATGGTATCAAAATGGCGGACACCAAAAGCGAGAAACCTATAACTGAAAAGTTAAATGAACACTTTGCGTTTAACTTAAATGCACATGGAAAAGTTGATGATTGCGAAAAGGTATAGTCGTCATTATAACAAACAGTTAACATATCATTGCTGTAATTCGTCGTTGACATATATCACCTGCAGCACTAACATCCATTGCAATCTGAACGCGTGTGTGTAATTTAACAGAAACACACTGCTTAACGACAGAATTCAGTAACACAGTCTGTATGTCAGAATCAGAAACCAGTGAGCACTAAAGTTGGTAAGGACTTAACGAAAGCCACAACACAATGGCTTGATAGTGCGACTGCTATCGTGGGAGCTCCCGGTCTGCAAAACGTGTTGCGAATAGCCCTTAGGGACAAACATTACCCGCTAACGTGTGGTCGAACAGTCTACAGTGTGATTTCGAGTATATATTATGAACAATTATTTTTAGGTTATTTTAATAAATACTTACAAATTGAAATTAAGTGTTTGACATAAGTACATGTTAGTAATAGTTACGCATTCTGCTTAAATGCAACTGCATTTCAACGTTAGAGGTTTGTGATATGTAATTTGGCAAGCATGGTCAATAATAATAATTTTTTTTGGTTTTAGCTTTTCAGTATTTTCATTATATGTTCATGATTATGTTACCTTATAAAGAAGTGAAATAAAAACGTCGTTTGTAATTTCAAACAGAAAAATTATTTATGATTTTTTGATAATTTATCAAATTCTTAAAAATCGATCGATCAATCTTTGAGTAAAGAAATTCGATTAATTGATTAACATATTTTAAATCGATGTCAGCCTTAGGTAATAATACTTACTGAAAACGGAAAGACAACGTAATCTCTTTTTGGCCCACGGCAAACATTCTAACGAGAACGCAAAACGTAGTAAACAGATGTTGTAATCTTCATATTGCAGAAGACAATGTGACTTTATTAAATACCTCGCGTAAACTTGTATTTAAGTCGAAAGTGAAACGAAAACTGGCTGTACCGAGTTAGACACCAGGCAGCGTCAAGCTCCAGTCTACCTCTGCTCTTGAGTTAGGGAAACCAAAAGCAACGAAGAAAGAAACTGATCACATAAACCTCATAAAACCGAGGTCTATAGTGAAGTGTGTAACTTCCATATGTAAGAAAATTACATCTTTATTCGTGTTTCATATAAATTTACAAAACAAGTGCATTTAACATTTCCAATAAAGCGTTTTCAGTGAAAATACAATGAATAAGTGTATAAACTCTCTCGCGCGCCCACACATACACCGCAATTTACACACTGATTCGTTCAGTCTGAAATTATACACTGCAAAGTTTCGTAATGGTTTTTTTTTTTTTTTTTTTTTTTTTTTTAATAAAGTTTTGCCTCGTTTTGGCGAGGCGCGTCCCGTTCAACCTAGTCGGTTATATTAGGGCGCATGTCCAAATATAAAAGACCCTTATATCTGGGATTTTTAACTTTTTTTAACTTTTTTCGTAATGGTAGTTGTGACTGAAAGACTGGAAATATTACAAAACGCGTAACAAACATTTCCAGTAGAATATTTCAATGCAAATACACTGAATATGCGTGTAAACACTCGTACGCACATATTTATAGACATTCTTTTTTGCATCCTTATATTATAAACAACAATTTATAGTAAGAATAGTAGTAATTAGGGGAAGTATTGAAATGATAAATATACATTTCAAAAGGTGAGTAATTTAAAATAGTTACAGATACATTCTTTGGCAGGTAATTCGAATATAAACGTCCCCATCTCCTACAATATTGGCCAGGAATAACTACGGCAAGGTTTCTCAACCAGGGTTCCACGAACCTTAGGGTTCCGTGAGAGGTCGCTAGGGGTTTCACGAGAGACCGTAATTGAAAAAAAAAAAACTTTTTTTTTTCAACTTTGCGCGCCGTGCGATGTTAGCACTTGCTGTGGTCGGCAGTGACCGAGCAGCATCGTATGGGAGTGTGCAATAGGACCCCGTTCACTCTTGCACATATCATATTTCATTAGCATATGACCAACATTTTCTATCTGCTAGCATAAAGCCCTAAAAAGGACTCGCCAGCTGCGCCAACGCACGAGTTGATATGTGTTAGAAAATTTTTTTACCAACACTATTGACTTGATTTGAGTTTATATACTTTGTGGGGAGGAGGAACCCCACTAACAAAAATAGGCTAATACGTTGGCCAAAATAAACAGATCCATAGGAAAAAAAATCATTCTAAACTCTATTCATAACCCTCCACTCCCAAAGGAGCATAGGCCTTCAACAAACACATGCCAAGTCCTCTTGTCACGTGCCATCATCTCAAGTTCTTTCCACGTTCTCCTTATCATTTTCAACTCTGTTTCCAGCTCTCTTCTCCATGTGCTTCTTGGTCTACCTCTGCCTCTCTTGCCCTGGGGGTTCCAGAACAAGGACTGCCCTGTAATGCTATCAACAGGTGTCACAGTGACTGTTAATTTATTTTACCATCACGTCCGATTATTTATTACTCTTTAATGTTCTGGTTTCCTTGACATTTTGTACTTTCTTTTCTACCTTCGTGGCCCAATTTTTTCACCTTCTCAAACCACCCCCCCCCTCCCTTTCCCCCCGAGGTTTGTTTACGTTCTGGCCTTCGGTAGAAATTCCCACTGGACCAGCAGACGGTCATATAACGTAATGTTACCTAAACGCACCTGTGGTTCGTTTGACCAGAGAAACATTTCTGTTACGCTTAAAGTGTTTGAACGAGCGAAAGGGTTTCTGTGAAAGAAACGGCTTGTCTGTGGGAGGTAACTTCTGCGGTTGGAAAGCAGTTTTGATCCCCGACTCAGGGGAAGATAACCCGCGGGTGGTCTCTGTGTTTGGCCTTCAGAACGCAGTTAGTGATCATAATATTATGTCTATCTGGGGAAATTTCAGGCGGCTGTTGTCTCTGATGTAGTCTCTATAATAACCTTTGTCTTACTAATGATTACGTTCTACGCCGAAACATCTGCAGAAATAGGCCAGCCAGGTGTCCCGGGTAGCGTTGTTTGTAAACTATAAATCTAGAGAGTTTTAATAGTCAAACACACTCGTAAATATTTCCTGCCCGAAGAGAGACCATCATGAGATAAGGCAGACTTTAACACAGAACTAAATGTTAAGGCCTATCTCTAGTCATTCCTCGGGGTGAGTAAACAACTCTTATAATATATGATATATTCATGTTAGCTTTTACATATATCTGATAGGAAAGTGACTTGAATTCATTTCTGAGGACTTCTAGTAATTTAATTCAGTGATAATGTAGTGCAGTCTACCGCCTTAGTTAAGTGGTGCTTAAACAGTCAGGTGTCAGTGTTATGGTTTATAAAGGGTTAAATGATAAACTTACAATAACAGATACAGGCACTATAACTCTGAATTATAGGAGATAGTCACTTATTCCTTTTTGATAGAAACTTCTAGTGGCTGGGGAGAATCATTATATGCTTACTTGTGTAACTAGACTCTAGCCATAACTTTCACAGAAAGCAGACACCCGCCATAGATATAATTATATCTTATGTTCAGTCACAACTGTATTACGATAGCAAGAACATTGCATTTTCGATGTATTCATTGGTGGGATGTTATATATATTTCCCCAAGGGGGCATACGGTTATTGTGTAATGTCAAATGCTGTATTTTATGTAATTCACTTAATGTTGTAAGATGAATAACATATCCATTCAACTGTAACTACAAGGTTAGATTTCCTGTATGTTTAGTTGGAAGAGGAGAAGTAGCTTTTGCTGTCAGAACATTTGCTGACAGGTACCTGGGTGTACAAAATATATTAGCCTATGCGGGCGCATGCTGATAATTGGATAGAGTGGAAGGAACAGGAGACTTATATGGTTAAAGACAGCCCTAAAACTATCATAGCAATAATTACAATAAATTTAAATCCCATACTGGAGCATAACTGTTTTGTATAACGTTAGTGTAAATTTATTGTTTGTTTGATGTAAAAGTCGTCTTCTTTGGGTCTCAGTTTCAGGGATTACCGAATTGCTAGAGTCAAGTCTCCAGTCAGGCGAAGAATGTCACATTCTCTTCGTTCTAGAGGGATTCTGAGTACATCTAGCCTCACGAGTTGTCACCTCAAATACCTGAAACAAAAACCCTTCTGTGTCAACGCCATTCTCTCTAACGGGAAACTAAGCTCACACAGTGTGCAACGAGCCAACGCTAAATCTGAAATCATCTATTGCAGTAGTAGTCTCCTACTCGGCTATTGATCGCCAGTCAGAGCATGGCGGCTTCCAGCGTATCAATCAGCCCAGTGTCTGTACCAGAATTTATATCACCAAGCTTTGTGTGCCTAAACGGGGCACTCAGTCAAACCACAGTCAAGCCAGCCCAAACCGGATTTAATACCCAGTACGCAAGCCAATTCTAGCGCCGGATAAGAGAGCCTGGGACCGTTTTGTCCTCAAGTAACTTCGTCTGGTGTATTTCTGGGTTATGTAGGACCTTGCGCTTAGAAGCGGCCAGCCAAAGATAGACAGAGTTCCAGTCCCCCATCACGCAATTAGGGGTCACCAACGTTTAGCACCTACAAGGAAAGTTTTGTATAATACTCCATTCACCTTGAAGGATATTTACATGTAAGACACTTTTCTGGAGCTAGCTTCTGGTCCCACGAAAGCGGACAGGCTGTCGCTCAGTTTGTTTATTTGGTCAGCAGGAGATAGACAGTCTTCCAGTCCCCCTCGCGCAATTAGAGGTCACCAACGTTTAGCACCTACAAGGAAAGTTTTGTATAATACTCCATTCACATTGAAGGATATTTACATGTAAGACACTTTTCTGGTGCTAGCTTCTGGTCCCACGAAAGAGGACAGGCTGTCACTCAGTTTGTTTATTTGGTCAGCAGGAGATAGACAGTCTTCCAGTCCCCCTCGCGCAATTAGAGGTCACCAATGATAGCACCGACAAGAAACGTTTTGTAGGTTTATTTCATCCCCTTAAAGGATATCTACATGTAAGACACTTTTCTAGAGCTAGCTTTTGGTCCCACGAAAGCGGACAGACTTACAGACAGTTTATTTCATTTCTCTGTGTTCTACAGGTTTTATGATTGGTGGTGTGTGTGTTCGTTGGTGTATTTTGCATATTTTGATTATTGATGTAATTTTATGTTGTTTGTGATGATGTGCATTATTTTCATGCTTTTCTTCTTTAATAAAGTTTACACATTTATTAATGCGCTGTTCACGACCCTTCCATCCATAAATAACCTTGTTTTCAAGCTCTTTACTATAGTCTCTATGTATGATTCAGAGAAAAGAGTGAGAGCAGGAGATGCTTAGACTATATAAGTGTGTTGAGGCTTGGAGAGAGAGATCATTTTAATAAATCTTCTTCCAGGTTGTCTCAAGTCCATCTCCTATTTACACCTTATCTACGTGTATTCTATAACTCTGTCAGTCAACTATCCCTTGTCGATTTCACTACTATTGTCCAACTCGACAAACTACTCTTACACTTTAACTCAACCACGACAACAGGTTTCCTCAGTGTGTGTCCTATCCATCGCCATCGTCTTCTTCTTATCTCTTGTTCCTCTGGCACTTGTCTAGTTCTTGTCATCAGTTCCATGTTGGTAACCTTGTCATACCATTTTAATCCCTCTATTCTACGCAAGCACCCATTTATGAAAGTCTATAGCTTTTTGGTGGAGATCTTGCAGACTGCAATAATTGGAGAGGAATCCCTCTTCTCTCAGTTCCCAGCAAAATACTAGGCAGGATAATTATACAGAGAATTTCAAAGGCAGTAGATCACAAACTGAGGAAAGAACAAGCAGGATTTAGAAAGAACAGGAGATGTGTAGATCATATATTCACTCTCAGGAACATTATAGAGCAGTGCTCAGAATGGCAAAGACAGCTTTACATTAATTTTGTTGATTTTGAAAAGGATTTTGACAGCATACATAGGGACAGTTTATGGAAAATACTGAGGGCTTATGGAATTCCAAGCTGCATAGTGTCAATCATAAAAAGCCTCTATGCAAACTTTACATGCAGTGTTGGGCAGAGCAACCTAACCTTTGAGGTGAAGACAGGAGTACGACAGGGATGCCCCTTATCAACCACTCTATTTTTAACAGTCATAGACTGGGTGATGCGCCAGACAACAGAGGGCAATCCAAAAGGAATAAGATGGACAGCATTTTCTACATTGGAAGATCTGGAATATGCAGATGACATTGCACTATTAGCACATTCACATCAACACATCCAGGAAAAAACGGATAGACTTAATAAGTTTAGCCAGCAGGTGGGCTTGAACATCAATTTAAAGAAGTCTGAGGTCATGACGCTCAATGTGAGCAACCCTGAGCCCATATCAGTAAGGAATAAGCAATTGGTACAGACAGATACCTTCACATACCTAGGAAGCATAGTAACACCAGACGGCGGGGCAGGCAAAGACATCAACATCAGAATGAATAAGGCAAGAACAGCCTTCTTTAGCCTAAACCACATCTGGAAGTCCTCCCAATACAGCACAAGCACAAAATTAAGATTATATCAGAGCTGTGTGCTTTCTGTGCTTCTCTATGGTGCTGAATGCTGGAGAGTTACAGAGAAGGAAATGTCGAAATTGTCCTCTTTTCACACAACATGCTTAAGAAAAATTCACTGAATCTTTTGGCCGAATACCATCACCAACCAAGATCTGCTTACTCGTAGCAAGCAAGAGGACATGCACACCATCATAGCTGGCAGACGCTGGAACTGGGTTGGTCATGTCCTCAGAAGAGACCCCGATGCCATCACAAGAACAGCTATGCTTTGGACCCCTGAAGGAAAACGAAAAAGAGGCCGACCAAAAATAACCTGGCGGAGGACTGTGGAGGCTAAGATGCAAAGAATGAACCAGAGTTGGGGCATTGTACGAAGGATGGCCACCGACCGAGCAAAGTGGAATCAATTTGTTGTTGCCCTACAAGACGCCACTAGGCGTGATGGCCACTGACTGCTTTGACGGTCGGCGGCTAAGGATCAAAGAAGAAGAAGAAGAATAGCTTTTTGGTAGTTGTCTTTGTTGTTCTCCATGTCTAAGAGCCGTACAATAGGACTGACTTCACATTTGAGTTGAAGATTCTTATTTTCGTGTTGGATCCGATTTCTCTTGATCTCCATATATTTCCCAATGCAATGAAAGCTCCTCTTGCTTTTTGTATTCTTATTTTGATATCACTGTCTGTCCCTCCAACTTTGTCTATATTGCTGCCAAGATATGTGTACGATAAGTTCAACCCTGTTATCATTACCTGCATTTATTCTCATTATCTTTGTCTTTTCCCTGCGTATTTTTAGACCCAATTGCTGTGACTTCTCATCGAGTGTTTTCAATTTGTCCTGCATCTGATTACGGTTATGGGACAGAAGAGCTAAGTCATCAGCAAAATCCAGATCATCCAACTGCTTAGTCAGAGTTCACTGGATTCCATTTCTGTTGTGTGTTGTCGATGTTCTCGTAACCCAGTCTATTGCTAGTAAGAAAAGAAATGGAGACAAGAGGCATCCCTGTCGCACTCCTGTTCTTATCCCAAATGGTTTTGTAAGCTGTCCTTCATGAAGAACTGTGCATGTCATGTCTTCATATGTTTTCTTTAATAAATTAATGATCTTCAGGGGAACTCCATAATGCCTCATCAATTTCCAAAGTGATTCTCTGTCTACATTGTCAAATGCCTTTTCGTAGTCCACAAATCCGATGTATAGTGGTGAATTCCATTCCAGACTTTGTTCAACTATTATTCTCAAAGTGGCTATCTGGTCTGTACAGGATCTGTTTGGTCGAAAACCTGCTTGTTCATCATTCAGTTTCTTGTCTATGGACTCTTTTAATCTTTCAAGGATAATCCTGTTTAATACTTTTCCTGGCACTGAAAGTAACATTATTCCTCTATAATTTGTGCATTCTTGTAAATTTCCCTTCTTAGGCAACTTAACCAGATATCCTTCCTTTCATTCTGCTGGTATCTCTTCCTTTTCCCAGACTTTACCAAGTAATTTATATAACATCTCTGTAGCCGTGTTGATATCTGCTTTGATGGCCTCTGCTGGAATGCCATCAGGTCCAGACGCTTTTTAGAAGCTTTATGGCTTTCTTTATTTCTTCCTTCGTTGGTCTTTCACCGTTAATTTGTAGCTCTTCTTCTGCTGGCTGAATGTCCGAGGGGTTTTGTGGAGCTGGTCTATTGAGAAGGTTCTCAAAATATTCTGTCCACCTCTTCATTTGCTCTTGTATATTGCTGAGCAGTTTTCCATTCTTGTCTTTTATGAAGCAACTTGTTTGCTTGTATTTCCCCGTTAGCTTCTTTGTTCTGCTATACAGTTCTCTCATATTCCCTTTGGCTGCAGCATCTTCTGCCTCTCTTGCCAACTCCTCAATATACTTCCTCTTGTCTCTTTTGATACTTCTTTTTACTTCTTTGTTTGCTTCTGTGTACACTTCTTGAGCCTTGGCTTTGGAACTTCTGGTTTTGCTTGTGTTTAAATCTGCTTTCTTGTTTTTCCTGTCTTTTATCTTATTGATGGTTTCTGTTGTTATCCATGCTTTTTGTTGTCGTTCTCTTTGCCCCAGTATTTCTTCACATGTCTCATTCCATACCGTTTTGATTTGCTGCCAATAGTCTTCTGTATTCTCTGCATATTCCAGCTGTTGGAGCACCTGGAATTTGTTGGATATTGTGACCGCAAATTTGCCTCTTGTTTCTTGATTTCTTAGATGTCCTACATTAAATTGTTGTCCATAATTTTGCATTGCTGCATAACTCTTGCATTTCATTTTTACTTTGCTATCAGAAGGTGGTGATCTGATGCCACATCTGCTCCTCTATATACCTTTACATCCTGCAATGATGATCTAAACTTCTTGTTTATGCATATATGATCAATCTGATTTTCTGTTCTATGGTCTGGTGATATCCATGTTGTCTTGTGTATTCTCTTATGTGGAAACACGCTTCCTCCTACAGCCAGTTGATTTGAAGCACAGAAGTTTGAGAATAGTTCCCCATTTTCATTCATTATTCCTAGCCCCTGTTTTCCCATGGCTTCTTCAAAGCCGGTGTTGACTGTACCTATCTTCGCATTCATGTCACCCATCAAAATTGTGATGTCTCTTCTTTTTACTTTTTCCATAATTTCCTGTAGTCTAGTATAAAATGCTTCTTTCACAGACTCTTCTCTGTCATTAGTTGGTGCATAACATTGGATGACATTTACATTTATTTTCTTTTTAGCTGTTTTAAAAGAAGCTGTTATTATTCTGGATCCAACGGTTTCCCATTCAATGAGTGCTTTCTGTGCTTCTTTAGATAACATAAGAGCTACCCCTTCACTGTGGTGTGAACTTTCGTCTTCATGTCCCGAGGACAGCACCAATTCACCTGTGATGAGTTTCTTCCTGTCTACCCCCTTCCACTTGGTTTCACACAGTCCCAGAACCTCGATTTTATATCCCCTCATCTCTGATGCTACTTGTGCCACTTTCCTTTGTTCGTTTAATGTCCGAACATGACATGCTTGGCAGGGAACAGTGTTACTATTCTTTGCTCCCCTTTCGGGCCCCGGTAACACACGGGTGTCTAAACTCTATGGACAATGTTTATTGAATTAATATATTTACAACTTACTTGCACCTTTAATACGTTCAGCACGCTAAGGTAGCATGGGCTGTAGACATAATAATTGTTATACAGGGGTTCCCTGAGGCCTGAACATTATTTAAAGGTTTCCTCTAGGATTAAAAATGTTGAGAAAGGCTGATCTAAGGTGTGGCTGTATTCTTAATAGACACACATGTTGCAGAGACTACACACGTTTGACATGTAACTATGTAAGCGGTAATTGTGTGGACTAAGCCGTAAGGCATGCTATTTATCCCAGTCTGGGCAAGGAAGGAAAAATATAATAGTCAAGATACGGGCCTTGACAGGAGAAAGACAAACTGATTAAATAGCGGACTAGAAGCTAACATACATTGCTACAAAGAGAGAGAGAGAGAGAGAGAGGGGGGGAGGGGGGAGGCAGGATGAGAGAGAGAGAGAGATGTCGTAAATTTAGGTTTGAAAGTTATTTATGGTCCCGCCTGAGTAGAGTAGATGGTGACATGAGTACGTGAGAAATAAAGGTGTGAGAATAGATTTCACGAGTGAATAGTTTAAGGGGAAGATCTGTCTCTGGAATGAGTAGTTTCTTTAGTCCAGCCTATCTATACCACTATCTTTTAGTACAAGACAATCTTGCACCTCCCTATATCTAGAAATATAAGTTTAACTAAACACACACACACACAATTATGTGACAAGAAGACACACAAACGTGAAAAACTATGATAAATTGGGTATGGGTCTGACCAACACACAAAGGTAAGTTCTTTTGTTGTTTATTATAATTTAAACTTTACAACATCGAATATCTAAAGAAAGATCAAATAAAATCAGAATTCATACATAGAAAAATAACAGAATACATGTGCCCTCCCCTCATTGCGAAGAAAAAAAACCCCAACAAGTTAATAACCCCAAAGGTTAAAGGTTAGCACTATGTTACAGAATAGACAGTAAAGAAAAGAACAAAGTTCCTACTAAATGTTATCCAGTAAAGTAAACAATATTTAAACAGAATTCAGATGATACAATTTTTCCTGTAACAAAGAAAATATTTCACTCTCTCTTTCTGTCATACGTGGCCACACATTCGCTTCTTACCTACTCTTGGTGAAAAAATCTCTTGGACATATAATCCCTGAAGATATATAATTTCCAGTGTTTTGTCTTCCAAATTGGCCCCAGTCCCTCCTCAGATAATTAATTTTTATAAGAGGGACGCCTAATTTGGTGGTTGATTCCTGGATAGACAAATGTCACTTCGAATAGTTAATGTAGCAAAACCGAGATCTGGTGTTCACAGTAAACAGTAGAAAATACGTCCAGTATAGGGAAACATCTGGTTGATAAAAACTGTTAATTATTGTTAATTGATAATGATGGTAAATCCTATCGGCTGGCTCTGGGTGAGTGCCGATTTTGAAACAGCGTAACTTGCTGGATAAATACGCTGATACGACTGTCAAAAGTCGGATGGAAATGTTATTGGTATTACGCCTCAGTGGGCTGATAAAATTTGAAAAAAATATCTGGGTATTTGTAAGTCCAGTTAACTTTACTATTTAAAATTGTTATGTGTCTCTTTGGTCTCTTTGGCCAATCCTGTTCACAAATGAACTTGCAGACGTGTAAGCCAAGAAGAAGACCACATTAATTCAATCAGTAAATGAAGAAAAAGGACCAAAATGGACCGCTGGTCGCCGTTTGATCAGGTCTGCAAGAAATAGAGAAACATTATTTTAAAAAATGCTACTATTATATCTCTACATTAATATATATATATATATATATATATATATATATATATATATATATATATATATATATATATATATATATATATATATATATATATACACGGAAGGGGACGCGACGATCTCTTATCCTCTCCGTCAGTCCTGATTAAAGTTAAAAGGCACACGGTGTCTTTAGCCTATTCTATCGCGCGTCGCTTAGCGAGTGCAGGTTTGGTTGAGGCATGCAGCCTTCCCCCTCCTGTCCCGGTTAACGATCAGCGCACAATGTCAATTATTATTTGTTTATCCTTACGCGCACTTAACAAATATCGCCTGTCATTAATAGCTATTAGGTTGTCGGCGTCTGTTTGTTTAGTCGTATGATATTAAACACTAATCACTTATATAATTACACAAAATGAAGTATAACGTGAATTCTATGGTCCACTATCAGTCACGCCTAGTGTATTAATTAGTCAACTAAACGTCTCTTCTTATGTGAGTGGTAAAATTACATTAAACTGCACAACTGGTAAGAAATATCTACGCGTTATTTATTTCACTAGTTTTAACGCAATGAAATCACAGTGAATTCAAGATGATACAACTTAGCACATTAAATCACGTAAATGCTAATTTCTATTACCACAAATGAAAAAAACAATCCCCACGAAACTATTAACACATCTTCCACAATGGTTCTAGAAAACGTGTTTAGACTATCCGACAAAATTCTGAGCAACAACTGATAACTGATTTGAGGAGCCACAGTTGATATACATTATTGTCTCTCTGATCTATAGATGACGTTACTTTTCACACTATAGCGCATAGCAGAAATCGGGAGACTACGTTTTCCCCGATAAAAGGTTTTCCCGGTCGCTTCTGTCGGCGCTGCTAATCGACAACAAAGACTTGGAACCGTGTAGCGGGTTCTAGTAGATTTGCCGCTTCTGGAGATTACAGAGTTGTCTCTCCCTGTATGTACGAACATCAAAGGATCCCTCGGGAAAATATTTCTGCCCGAGTGTCTACTTCAAAGAGCCGGTGTCTGATATCTGGTGATTGACAGATCAGCTCGCGTGAGAAACTCAGGTAAACAAACCAGGTTCGCTCCCTGTTATGACTGGCAGCTCGCGGAAGTTGGTAATATTTCCGTTTGTTTACGTTTCAGGGAAAAGATGCGTGTATTAAAAATGAGTAAACGCAGGCTGTAAGTTGCATGGCTTTGCTAGCGAATCATAGACGCTGCGAGGTCACGAAAACTGTCGGACACTGTAGGCTATATTTCCATTATACGTCACAAGAGAGAGAGATAGAGAGAATGCGCGCGAACGAGAAGCGGTAGTTTACGATACTCTGACTGCTCCCTTAAAGCAAGGTAGTGGGGCAAGTATTTTTTTTTTGGAAGTACAATTATTTTCAGGCACCTGACAATGCTTTCTGCTAAAAAAAAATGTGTAAAAGTAACAATGAATAAAACATGCGATATTGGAAAATTGCCGTATTTCTCTACAGGTCCACACCATCCTTCTGTATTCGAATAATACAATTAGTAGTTTTGTTTTTGTGTATGTTGATTTCTTTGAGATTGTGTAAACATAGAGATATTTGTTTGGCTGTGGGGGCTTCTCGTTCTATTACGGGTGTCATGCTGTGTAAAGCCTAAAGCTCACATTTCTTGCTTTGGGGGCGATATATGGGTTGTGTAGGTTGTTAAAGGTGTTAGTATAATTTGTTTTTAAATATTTCTGTCCTCTTTTCATTCTAAAATGTAGTGGTAGCGCTTTGAGTTTAAATTTGTGTTTATAGATTGCATTAGTTTTCTGGTGAATTGAATTGTCGGGTCCGTGAATGGTTTGAATGCATGTCCTATAAAACGACAGTAGTGGGACGAAGTGATGTGGGATTGTATTATTCAGCGGTCTCAGTCTAGAGTGTCTGAGCAACATGTTGTTGTGTGCTAGCGTATATAGCAAGTAAATGCAAAATGAACGTTTTAGGAACCACTTTTATTATTTTATTTAAATGAACTAAACATATTTTGAAAAGTTTAAAACCTAATGTACGGCTCACATGAAAATTAATCACACTAAAGCTATATTTAAAACAAAAACTCGCTGATTTAGTGTGTACAAGTAAATGTATTTATTTAATAGCACATAACCAGTTGTAATCCCAATGTTACGCACAGATTCTTTTGTAGGCAATGAATATAGAGATATATATATAGAAAGATATTTATTTGTCTGTTAACACTTTTTGTTGATAAGTCAAAGGTACATAACCCTTGATTTAGTTGATGGTACATTTTATTATGTCTGTTACTTTCTCTTGGGTCTTATATGAATACTAAGATTTACGTCGGCCCATCTTGAGTTGAACTCTGGGGGTCACACGCTTCTGCGCAGGTGTCGAACGGAGGTTGTCGAGAGAGACTTCCGTCATGATGGCGAATCCTGGTCGCTGTACGGACAGAAGTCCGAAGATTTGTTCTTTGCTGTGAAAGTCTGGGGGAAGGCGACATCGTCTGTGTGACTATTATGTCTATGTTCCTCCCCAGCATCTATTCTTTACGCCAAAGGATGGCGTGTGCTATTTGCTAGTGTTTTTCTAGGAGGATAAGGTAAAGAGAGACAGTTACTGTACCTTTTCAAATGCCTAGATCTGCAGCCATGGTATGGTCTGCACATGTATATGATTGACTAGTTTCGAGACGACATTTTGCTAGCAGCACCATTATTCGTATGATATACATTGCATTATTATGCATATGATCTACACAGCATTATTGATATGATGGACAGCGCCCTTTACTTATGCTTCATTATGCAGCTTCGGAGTGAGCGAAGCTCATCGAAGTTAATAGCCATTTTGGGATCTCGCCTTTGCCTAAGCGGATCATCGTTCGGAGAACAGGGATGCCTTACTATCTGATGATGATACAGAGATGTCTACTATTGTAATCCACTACTGGTGGTTTTAAGATTGTCGTCATAAAAGCCTGCTAATTTACTATTGTAGTTCTTCGTCAGAAGAGGTTCTGTCAGGGAGCCATTGATGATAAATATTTGAGAACATTAACTGACGTGATCAGTCAGTTAGGCTTGAAAGTAAATACAACTAGAACCCAGAGGGACTAGCTACTAACGTTCTGTTGTATTCACATTCTTTACTAATGTATATTTGATGTCGCCTTTCCACTAGACAGTTGACGAATCGCTTTCTTAGTTTCATCCAGAGTTGGTACATCGTCTAATGCTTCATTTATAGGAATTTGGGGCAGGCGGATGATGGCTTCGTCGTTAATAGATGATGGCTGGTTCAGAATATTATTAAAATGTTCAGCCCAGCGTTGGAGCATTTTTTCCTTGTCTGTAATTAGTGTTTTTTCCATCTGCATTAAGGAGGGGAAATGATCCTGATGATGTTGGACCATAGACCGCTTTGAGTGCAAGGTAAAAAAATTTTCAAGTCATGGCTGTCAGCAAAGCCTTGGAGCTCATCTGCTTTATTACTCAGCCATGAATCCCGCATCTGGCGTAGTTTATGTTGGACGATTCTACGCATGTAGTTGAAAGCGTCTTTCTTGGATGTAGATTTTGGATCATTTAAATATGCTTTATGGAGATGGTGTTTCTCAGCCAACATCTGCTTTATATCATCTGAGTTCTTATCAAACCAGTCATTTTGTTTCTTGATGGAAGGACCCAGGACCTCTGTAGCAGTGTTGTAGATCTGCTCACTTAGGGCTGCCCAATTTGTTTCCACACTTTGGCCGTCTAGCGAGATAGATTTGAGACGGTCTTCTAAGGTGTCAGTGAATGGATGAAAGAGTGACTTGCGCGGTGATTTGGATTAAAGTGAGGAAGAGTTGCGCAATTCGTCGACCTCACTCTCTCGCCTGGGTCCATCTCAATCCAGTGGCAAGACAAGTCAAGACGACTGGAGATGAAGTCAGGTGCAGTGGATGACCAGGGCTTTCTACGTGCCTCGCCGTGCTCCTTACGCTCCACAGCGCGTTGCTGGTAATCGCCGTCATGCCCGTTGAACCAACAGGTGGTTTCTTCCGCGCAGTCTATCGAATCCAGTCTTCGCATGCATGGGTAGGCAGACCCTAACTCACCGAAGGTTTATAACTATTCGGCTACCCTCACCTAGTTTAGCCGGCCTGTCAAAGCCGTTGCCCGGGGGGTGGCCGCTGTCGCATGCTGACAGCTACGAGGAGCCACAGGTGAGAGCTGGATGCCAGGTTTGGACCAAAGGTGGCCGAGCTGCCCTGAAAAGGGCATGACAGCTCCTTCACCAGAGGTACTACCAACACCTGACTTCCCAACACCCCCCAACACACAGCTAGCCAATCAGGAAAGACCCGTATGCGCAAAGACCGATCAATAAGCTTATGGTCGTTTAATATAGGAATAAAAGTTGTCGAATAAAAGGTTAGGTTTAAGGATGGTAAAAGAGAACGAGATGACAGACAAGGATAAGAATGGTCTCCTTTTAACGGGGATAACTTCATTCATGTACAGTTACAAGGAAATTTGGTGGAATGGTGTTGTGAAGATTTAGGCAAGAAAGAGTGTCAGTACCTTGAGAAATCCTGTGGTTTTCTTATTAGAAATTAATTATAAAATCTTAAACATGACAGATAATGGAAAACCACATATGGATATAAAGGTCAACTTACTTAGAATGGAAGTCTATAACTCTAAAGGCTTGAACTGGGAAAGGTTCGATTCACGAGACCAAGGTTTGAAACACATCTAGCACAAACCCACTCTGAGTTGGAAATATTTTGGGAAGGTAGCTAGAGTTGCGAGTCTTGTTTCTCATACGTCCGGAAGCTCCATATAAAAGGGCGATCGAAAATGACATAAAAAACACCATGAGCGCGACAAACATGACCACAAACGGACAAAGAGGAATCCAGACAGCCAGCTAGTGGTCCTTTTCAGGACCAGTCACCTCCAGGACTACGAACGAGATACCAGTGAAGAAGATAACACCCTATGTACCCCAATATAACCGTTTGTAACCCTGGTTGAACAGGGTATTACAGCAAAATAATCAGACGCAAGGAAAAAAAAAAAATTCAAATTCACTTGTACAGCGAACAAGACAGAAGGACGACGGCCGGAGAGAACGAACGAACGAACGAACGAACTTTATTTTCAAAGGGTTAAGAATTGGGCACGCAGGCCCGTCTGACATTCTGCCCTTCCTCTCTCTCTCATCATATATACTATATCCTTTCATCCTCACATTTACTATAAGCATAATTAAGGCATTTATCATTATAAAAGTAATATTACATTTGCAATAATCATCATAATTAAAGTACGTTTTTAACATTAAAAAAGAATAATAATAATAATAATGAATGTAAAAATAAAATAAATAAAAATAAAAATAAAAATTAATAGATAGATAGATAGATAGATAGATAGATAGATAGATAGATAGATAGATAGATAGATAGATAGATAGATAGATAGATAGATAGATAGATAGATAGATAGATAGATAGATAGAGAGAGAGAGAGAGAGATAGATAGATAGATAGATAGATAGATAGATAGATAGATAGATAGATAGATAGATAGATAGATAGATAGATAGAGAGAGAGAGAGATAGAGATAGATAGATAGATAGATAGATAGATAGATAGATAGATAGATAGATAGATAGATAGATAGATAGATAGATAGATAGATAGATAGATAGATAGATAGATAGATAGATAGATAGATAGACGCTTGTAGAAGGCCAATATCTTGTTATTTGCAGGCAGACAGTTCTATTACTCCACAAAGCCAGTCTTTACTGATCTTAATTAGATCATGCGAGGGTATGTAAAGTTACGATGTAAATTAATACAGTAATTATAACTTTTATTTCAGGGTTTATTTAATCTATATGTTATGAAAGTATCATGCATATTAATTGGTTACTTGGTGTAATTGTTGAAGGTTGGAACCTGATATATAACCACCGTGACTGAGTCCTTATCAGGGCTAGCACAGTCCTCTTCAGCAGGTGGATACTGAAACATCATACCATGTATGTGTGTACATATTATTTTTTATTTGTGATAATGTTCTCCAATAGACACCTGTCATGTCTCACTATAGCTTATCATGACTGATCCATTTATCATGTATATCCACGCATACATCTGAAAACAAATTCATCTCACCTACATTAGGGTGTGGTATTTATTATCAAAGATAGCCACATATCCTTAACTTATCTGCAGGTTCATACTTGCCACCCAAAGTAAGAGGTCCATGATCAAGAATTGCTCGATGATCAATGCTATTCGTCCAGAGGTGTCTGGATTGGTAGAAGCACGACCTACTGAAGCTGTACATCTCATATGAACACTGATTATCATAGAAGTTGAGTGATATTTGTGACAATCGTGCACCCAAGAAGTGACAACTGTCAAGCAGAATTTGATGATGACAATTTGCATGATAAACTAGTGAAAGCTATACAGTGAATAAAACAGCGAAGAAGTCTATTACCCAACAAATTGGAAGATTCTAAAAAGGGCATTTTAGTTTTAACTTGTTAAACTGTAATTGATTTCACCAAATTGGTTGTTTTGTAAATATACATTTTTTCATCAACTTTCACACACAATCCCCACAATTAGATAGATGTAAATAAAGAGGATATATAAATTGTATTCAACAGTTTTATTCATTCAACATAGTTAAAGTTGAATTTGGTTGAATTGTTATTAATATCACAGGTGGTCACATAGCGGAGGTGCCGCAATAAGATCTGACTGTTCTATGAATATTTTCAGTCCAGATACTTTCACAGCCGTGACTATCGAGTGATACCAATGTACTTCACTGTCACTGGGACCTCACACATTCTGGAGAGAATACTATTTCTATTCTAGCACTATCATCATCACACTTATAAAACCTTTCGCCACACTTGGACATCCACTAGGAATTTTCACATATTAATATTCACATGGCAATGAATACATATTAGTGCACATGTTAGTAATGAAAAATGTAAAATGCGCAACTTACGCCAATCCTGGTGATAAGGGTGGATTTAGGGCTTGCTCCTCTTTGGTGATAAGGCCGCTATCGTGATGCTTTCATAAATGATAATGGCAGAACTGACCGCCATGGACGTTGTAGGTATAAGTCCAATTTCGTTGGAAAATCTTTAGCCCCGTCACAATACCACCCCTATCGACACCAGGTATTATAGTTCAAGATGTAGGGTGTCTTATCTGGTTTTGTGTTGTTGTTGTTGCTGTGTATAGTAGTGATGTAGTTCACAGAGTTACAGCACATAGGGTACGACATGTGAAGTCCTAAATGGGCAAACTGCTCTTGACGTATTCATCATTTATTTTTCGACGCCACAAGCACAGGTACGTTACATCCAGTTCACAATAGAGCAAAGTCATGACATTCACGAATATCAGCATACATAGTTCATCAATGCATTTGGCATATTCTCAAAATGATGATATGGCGCCAAGGGATTATATGGTTGGCTCCAAATACAAAAGTACATCAACAAAAATCCTCTTACTGTTCAGATGTGCTAAATGAGTCAAATCATAAGTCGCACGAGGATGACATTCCAGGAGTGCAGGTCAAACTGACCTCTACAGGCATTCCTAAGTCTAACCTTGACGTAGGCGTAATCGCTGACACACAGCGACGTTCATAGAACATAGAACTGTCCTACGGGCTGAGTATGACCCGTGTAAATATAGATCTCAGGTATGAAGATACCTGGGGTGCGACTTCTAATAGAAGAACTTCCCTTTCTGTAAAGCATACGTGAGCAGAGATCGACCATCGTCAAACATAAAGTTAAGTTACAGATTGGATGTAAATGAGGCATTACCTTCGTTCGAAAATCCACACCACAGAAAACATACGCCTCCAGGCGTTTTTGAATACTCAAGGAAAGGACCTTGTAAGCTAACTAACTCACAATAAGGCTCCTAATTCCCTAACAAAATCACAGAGACGCCGAAACGCGTCTTCTCTGCTTCACAACTTTCCATCGACTCCCAAGATAAAGAAACTTCCCAGACGCCTCGCGTCCGGACATGCGCAGAATCCATACACTTGAATAGCAATGAAACAAGACGATCTAGGAACATTCCAGATAAGATTTCTACTAGATCGAGCCTTATATGGACATGAACAGAGACCTCAACACTGGTTTCAGACATTCCAACAACAGTTGACCGATACTACCAAATAAGGAGAATGGTCACACTTCGTTCAAAAAATATGGACCGACCGTGTCTCGTCACAAGAGGAGGTAACATCATATTAAATGATAATCTCAATTATCCAGAGTTATGTAGCTTTGACCGAAAAAAATTAAAGTGTACATTTCAGTCAATCTAATTATACAATGTCTTTAGCAAAAAATGATCATACAATGTCTTGAGAAAAAATGATCATACAATGACTTTAGAAAAAATGATCTGTGCGTAACATTACCGCACACTACCGGGGAAAAAAAATGAAACATTTTTTTTTTTTTGAATCCTGGAGCCGGGAAGAAAAAAAAACCTAGGCTCCTAACGCACGTATGATGCGCGGATATATTGCCTAAAATTGAGGCTAGCTCGACGCATGGAGCGTAACTGAGATTATATCTCAGATCCTTAAAAAAAAATTTACCAAAGTATATATTCCAGGAAGGTGCCACCAACACATGCCACAGTGATGGCAACATCATAATGAAAGTCAAATTATACTCATACAAATCTATGAAATTAAATATATTATCATAGTATTTTTAAAATGAAGTGTTGTGCAAACAGCGGTGTAACATACTAATATACCGCACTATAATATTACACATATTCAAACAAAAAGATATTATATAATGCATTATCAATCATTACAAATACATGCGCTGTTCCTCGTAGACATAAATATAATCGATACAAGAAGATGTGGACATCATCCGCGCCAACCTAGGACAGGACTTGATAACTTCAAAGTTCCACAATGTACATAATCTCGCAGACTTCAATGATGTGCTGCGAAAATATCAATAACACAAATCTTTAAGACAATTGCTAAATCTCTTAATACAATCATTAAAATACAATATCTAAATGTGGCCATGTGATCTTTTGGCCCGTATATCGCTAACTAAGCCTTCTTCTGTTATGATCAAATCGGTAACAGAAAAAAGGAAATTACATGGTACAATGTTATAAATTCCCAAAAAGTGAGAAAATATATGCTAATATGTCATTATAGTATTGGACTGTATATCAGGAAATATATATGACAGAAGAATTATGTGGAATCGTGTGGGCACCTGGACAGAATGTCTGCCATCACATTATCCGAACCACGGATAGCTCGCACCGGGAAATGAAATGGTTGAAGAGCTATGGCATATCGAGTGGACCTCGAGCTCTTCAAGTTTTTGCTCTGAATAGCAGTAAGAGCTTTCTGGTCGGTTTCCACAATGAAATGTGCGCCTAGAAGAAATCTTTGTAACTTCAGAATAGACCATACCATAGCCAATAATTCACGGTCTAAAACCGAGTAATTCCTTTCTGCAGCATTTAATTTCCTAGAGATATACATCACCGGATGCAGAGTATCAGAATACTCCTGCATAAGTGCTGCCCCAATCCCAGTTGACGAGGCGTCCCTTCGAAGAACAAAAGTCTTCTCAATAGTAGGTAACCTAAGGATAGGTGGAGATGAAAATAGAGTATTTTAACCTGGTCCAATGAGGATTGACATTCTTGAGACCAGCGGATCAGATTAGGCGATCCTCTCTTCAATAAAGTAGAAAGCGGTGCCATAATGGAGGACAGATTCGGAATGAATCGTCCGTAAAATTGGATCAAACCTAAGAGACTCCGTACTTGTTTCTTCGTCTTAGGGACAGAAATGTTAAGTATTTTTGAAACATTGTGGTCCTCTGTCTTTTAAAGACCATGACCAACACGATGACCCAGGAAAGAAATCTCACTAAATCCTATAAAGGCTTTAGAGGGTTTTGCAGTCAAGTTATACTCGCGAAGAGTAGACAGCAATTCGTATAAACTCAAATAGTGATCTTCCCAGGAATCACTGAACAGACAGATATCGTCTAAGTATGCTATGACATCTGTACGATATGCGAGAATTCGCCGCATCATGCGTACGAATGTAGCAGGGGCGTTCATAAGACCGAAAGGCATGAAATTCCATTGGAATAAACCCCTAGGTGTAGAAAACGCTGTAAAAGGTTTGGCACGTTCAGTTAACGGAACTTGCCAATAACCTTTAGACAAGTCTAGTTTGGTAAAGAATCTAGAATTAGAAAGTTTATTTAGTAGCTCTTCCAATGAAGGCATAGGTTCAGCATCGAACTTCGTAACTTGGTTCAATTTGCGATAATCTACGCAAATGCGAATGTTATTATCCTTCTTTTGAACAATAACCATAGACGAAGAGTATGCTGAAGTGGATGGTTCAATGATTTCCAATCGTATCATTTCATCCAATTCTTTTTCGACTTGTGACTGAAAATGGATAGGTATTGGATAGGGTCTGACTCTGATAGGATTATGGTCAGTTAGTATTATGTCATGTTCGATGACATGTGTGTGTCCCGGGATGTCTGTAAGGACATCCTGAAATGTTTGCAACATCGAAGAAACTTGTCGATGTTCCTCAGCGGAAAGATTAGGAGAAACTGTAACGTTTTTCCAAGATTCCGTAGAATGAAGTGGGACCAAAGGAAGTGGAAGATTGACATCAGAAAAAGTAGTTTCCTCATCATGTATAACTGACAGGGATGAGTAATGACCATGAGGTACTTGAGAATTGTCCGTTGCCTGGAAAATAGGCTGCAAATAGTCAGGTCTTTCATGAAATTCCGTGAGCATATTTATGTGGAAAGTTTTATGCTTTCCATCAATATCGACAACATAGACGACATCGGAAATTTTGGAGACTATTGCATATGGACCTTTCCATGCAATAAGAAGTCTGTTCTCCCATGAAGGAAGTAGAACGAGAGCTTTGTCACCTGGACAAAGTTGTCGTAGACATCTATTTTTATTTGCAAACTGCCTTGCCTTTTCTTTAGCAAATTCGGATGAAGAAGTTGCTAGTTTGCAAACCTCGATGATCTTTTGCCTAAGAGCAATGACATACTCGTAAGAAGATTGAGTCTCATCGCTAATATTATCGGCAGTGATTAGATCGTGAAGTAAAGACATAGAGCCGCGCGGTTGCGCGCCAAAGACAAGTTCAAAAGGAGAAAACCATGTGTGTTCATTGGGGACCTCTCTATAAGCAAAGAGAGCCGCGGGTAAAACCCTGTCCCAATCCTGAGGATGATCCTCAGTTATCTTCCCAAGTAAAGTTTTCAGAGTCCTATTCAAACGCTCCACCCGTGTGTTACCGGGGCCCGAAAGGGGAGCAAAGAATAGTAACACTGTCCCCTGCCAAGCATGTCGTAGAAAGCGACTAAGGAGGGTTGGGCATGGGGCCGGTTACCCCATCCTGTAAAAAATTTAAACCACAAAAAACTTCAACAAATATGGACAAGTCAAATAAAGAAAATAAAACACAGCCATCCAAGACAGAGGAAGGTCCTCTCGTGGGGAGGCGTATGATGCAACACAGAGAAAGCCGAAAGGAGTCTGTGTTGCTGACTAACCTTCTTTCTTCTAGGAGAACTTCCAGATTTGGCACCTGGAATGTTCGGACATTAAACGAACAAGGGAAAGTGGCGCAAGTGGCAGCAGAAATGAGGGAATACAAAATCGAGGTTTTTGGGAATGTGTGAAACAAAGTGGAAGGGGGTAGACAGGAAGAAACTCATCACAGGTGAATTGGTGCTGTCCTCAGGACATGAAGACGAAAGTTCACACCACAGTGAAGGGGTAGCTCTTATGTTATCTAAAGAAGCACAGAAAGCACTCATTGAATGGGAAGCTGTTGGACCCAGAATAATAACAGCTACTTTCAAAACAGCTAAAAAGAAAATTCATGTAAATGTCATCCAATGTTATGCACCAACTAATGACAAAGAAGAGTCTGTGAAAGAAGCATTTTATACTAAACTACAGGAAATTATGGATAAAGTAAAAAGAAGAGACATCACAATTTTGATGGGTGACATGAATGCAAAGATAGGTACAGTCAACACCGGATTTGAAGAAGTCATGGGAAAACATGGGCTAGGAGTAATGAATGAAAATGGAGAACTATTCGCAAACTTCTGTGCTTCAAATCAACTGGCTATAGGAGGAAGCATGTTTCCACATAAGAGAATACACAAGGCAACATGGATATCACCAGACCATAGAACAGAAAATCAGATTGATCATATATGCATAAACAAGAAGTTTAGATCATCATTGCAGGATGTAAAGGTATATAGAGGAGCAGATGTGGCATCAGATCACCATCTTCTGATAGCCAAAGTAAAAATGAAACTCAAGAGATATGCAACAATGCAAAATTATAGACAACAGTATAATGTAGGACAGCTAAGAAATCAGGAAACAAGAGACAAATTTGCGGTCACAGTATCCAACAAATTCCAAGTGCTCCAACAGCTGGAAGATGTAGAGAATACAGAAGACTATTGGCAGCAGGTCAAAACTGTATGGAAGGAAACATGTGAAGAAATACTGGGGAAAAGGGAAAGACAACAAAAAGCATGGATAACAACAGAAACCATCAATAAGATAAAAGACAGAAAAAACAAGAAAGCAGAGTTAAACACAAGCAAAACCAGAAGTTCCAAAGCCAAGGCTCAAGAAGTGTACACAGAAGCAAACAAAGAAGTAAAAAGAAGTATCAAAAGAGACAAGAGGAAGTATATTGAGGAGTTGGCAAGAGAGGCAGAAGATGCTGCAGCCAAAGGAAATATGAGAGAACTGTATAGCAGCACAAAGAAGCTAACAGGGAAATACAAGCAAACAAGTTGCCTCATAAAAGACAAGAATGGGAAACTGCTCAGCAATATAAAAGAGCAAATGAAGAGGTGGACAGAATATTTTGGGGACCTTCTCAATAGACCAGCTCCACAAAACCCGCCGGACATCCAGCCAGCAGAAGAAGAGCTACAAATTAACGGTGAAAGACCAACGAAGGAAGAAATAAAGAAAGCCATAAAGCTTCTAAGAGATGGAAAAGCGTCTGGACCTGATGGCATTCCAGCAGAGGCCATCAAAGCAGATATCGACACGGCTACAGAGATGTTATATAAATTACTTGGTAAAGTCTGGGAAAAGGAAGAGATACCAGCAGAATGGAAGGAAGGATATCTGGTTAAGTTGCCTAAGAAGGGAAATTTACAAGAGTGCACAAATTATAAAGGAATTATGTTACTATCAGTGCCAGGAAAAGTATTAAACAGGATTATCCTTGAGAGATTAAAAGAGTCCATAGACAAGAAACTGAGAGATGAACAAGCAGGTTTTCGACAAAACAGATCATGTACAGACCAGATAGCCACTTTGAGAATAATAGTTTGAACAAAGTCTGGAATGGAATTCACCACTATACATCGGATTTGTGGACTACGAAAAGGCATTTGACAGTGTAGACAGAGAATCACTTTGGAAATTGTTGAGGCATTATGGAGTTCCCCTGAAGATCATTAATTTAATAAAGAAAACATATGAAGACATGACATGCAGAGTTCTTCACGAAGGACAGCTTACAGAACCGTTTGGGATAAGAACAGGAGTGCGACAGGGATGCCTCTTGTCTCCATTTCTTTTCTTGCTGGCAATAGATTGGGTTATGAGATCATCTGCAACACACAACAGAAATGGAATCCAGTGGACTCTGACTAAGCAGTTGGATGATCTGGATTTTGCTGATGACTTGGCTCTTCTGTCCCATAGCCGTAATCAGATGCAGGACAAATTGAAAACACTCGATGAGAGGTCACAGCAATTGGGTCTGAAAATACACAGGGAAAAGACAAAAAAAATGCGAATAAATGCAGGTAATGATAACAGTGTTGAACTTGAAGAAACACCAATACAAGATGTAGAATCATACACATATCTTGGCAGTAATATAGACAAAGTTGGAGGGACAGACAGCGATATCAAAATAAGAATACAAAAGGCAAGAGGAGCTTTCATTGCATTGGGAAATATATGGAGATCAAGAGAAATAGGATCCAATACGAAAATAAGAATCTTCAACTCAAATGTGAAGTCAGTCCTATTGTATGGCTCAGAGACATGGAGAACAACAAAGACAACAACCAAAAAGCTACAGACTTTCATAAATGGGTGCTTGCGTAGAATAGAGGGATTAAAATGGTATGACAAGGTTACCAACGTGGAACTAATGACAAGAACTAGACAAATGCCAGTGGAACAAGAAATGAGAAGAAGACGATGGCGATGGATAGGACACACACTGAGGAAACCTGTTGATAGCATTACAAGGCAGTCCTTGTTCTGGAACCCCCAGGGCAAGAGGGCAGAGGAAGACCAAGAAGTACATGGAGAAGAGAGTTGGAAACAGAGGTGAAAATGATGAGGAGAACATGGAAAGAACTTGAGATGATGGCACGTGACAGGAGGACTTGGCATGTGTTTGTTGAAGGCCTATGCTCCTTTGGGAGTGGAGGGTTATGACATTATGACATTCAAACGCTCAACTAACCCATTAGACATTGGGTGATAGATACTGCTGAGAGACCTTTTTATATGTAGCATAGACATTACCTGTGACATAGTGTCTGATATAAGTTGAGTGCCATGGTCTGACAATATTTCTCCGGGGAAACCCAAGCGAGAAAATATCAGCCAAAGAGCGTCTGCGATATCAGCAGTTGAGATGCTCTTGAGAGGTATAGCCTCTGGCCAACGTGTGCACATATCGACACATGTAAGGATAAATTGATGTCCTCTGGCCGACTTAATTCTAAAAGGACCGATAATATCTATTGCCATTTTTTGAAAAGGGCGAATAGGAATGTCAGCAGCCTGGATAGGCGCAGCATGTCGTGGTCCTTTAGATTTGACATCCTGACATACTTTGCAAGAACGACAGTAAATTCGTATGTCCTTGCTCACAAATGGCCAAAAGAAAGCCGCAACAACCCTCGACTTTGTACGGGAAAAACCCATATGTCCAGCACATTGCGAGTCATGAGCATGTTGCAATATTTGCAATCTCATATTCTTAGGCACAAGAATTTGTGAATGAGTGGACGTAGATGAGTCTTGTACCATACGCACAAGTACGCCGTTCTTCGTGGAAATCCAAGACTTTCTATTAGTATTCTGATTTGGATCACTTTTTTTTTGCTAGAATGAAGAATTTTTGTAAAGAAGGATCTTCTTCTTGCAATTTTATAAATGAGTCACGTGAAATAATCAAGTGACTATCTTGGCTATCTACTTCATCATTATCAGTTAATGAAGTTTGAGGTGGATCCAGAGCATGTGCTCTTGTGACCACCGCATTGGTAGCTTCCATGTTTTGCTCTTCCCAAACAGCAATTTGCTGTGGTGTACATTCCCTAACTCCGTGAATACGACCAATAATAAGGTCCGCAATAGGGTTTGGAAGAAGACACGCGTGGACATCTCCCGTAAAGAAAGGAGTAGCAATATGTATTATGGCTGTAGGATACTTTTCCAAAGTGCCACCAAATGTGACACATTTGATGACCTTTCCTGTAGCACAGGATGGATTTACAAGAGATTGCCTAACACCAACAGTAGTACATCCAGAATCAAACAAAACTGAGACTGGATTACTATTTACAAGACCCTTATGTAGTATAAGAGAACCTCTCCCGTCATGCGCAACATTAGCAGGAAGAGCGGGAAGAGGATGACCACATCTTAAAGTAGTTACGGTAGTCGGGTCAAATAAAGTACTGCATTGGATACATTTATTTGCTCTACCAAAATCAAAAGATGAACATCCGATAGCATTATGGTCTTTATTATCATTAACCTGTTTATCTGCTCCCTGAGATTCTTGTTGTACAGAGTTTGTCTGTTGATATCTTTTTCTTTTATGTTGCGATCTACCGCGACCATTATTGCCTCTGCAATTATCATTAAAGTCCCTACTGTAATTGTTATCCTGGTTTGAATTCCAGTTTCCATAACTGTCATTACCATTTCTGTACTGTTGAGAACCTCTATTATATTGGTTTTGAGATCTCCGAGAAAAATATTTGCCTCTATACTGACTACCTTTGTGAAAATGTCTAAAATTACAGGGAGTAGTATACCGTGGAGTATCAGGTTGTCTCCAGTTCTGCGAAGAAGAATCACCCTGAAATTGATCGCTATGATTCTGAGCATAATTACGGTTACTCTTCTTATTAAAATTTTGTTGGCTACCCTGCAATTTACGCATGAAATTTGGGCCATAAGGTGCTGCCGAAGCTACTGGCAGACCTTTTACTTTAGAGTTGCTAATGGTTACGTGAGGATGCGCAGTGACATACTGGCAACAGTATTCTTCCATTTCTTTTATGTTTTTAGGCTTACGCTCATGAAGAAAAGAAAGAAAAGATTCATTGACAGAAGACATAACCTTGTCTCTAAGTAGTAAGTCCATAAGAGCTTCATATGTATTTTCTGTCTTAGACAGCTCAACCCATCGTGAAAAAGTAAGACGTATCCTTGAGATGAATTCAGAGAATTCAACTCCAGTTTCTGGCAACATCTTTTTAAATTGAAGACGATAGCCGTCTTCGTTAAGTTGGAACTTCTTTAACAAGACTGCCCTGACAATCTCATAGTTGTTCTTGTCAGGCACATCTACCATGCCCAACATAATCAAAGCATCACCTCTAATTATCTTGGACAGATGATAAACATACAGTGATTTATCTATGTTATGCACCTTACATGCACTTTCAAATCTGTCTAGATAAAATGTTATATCATCAATTGAGGCATTAAATGCTGGTAGATTAAGCTTGAAATTATTAGCGTTAGTCTTATCTGACACCTTATCTGCATTATTAGCATTACCAGTGTTCAACAATTTCATCTTTTCTAACTCTAAAGCTAAGAGTTTTTCTTCATGCTCCATTTTTGCTTTTCTCTCATCAGCCTCTCTTTGTAACCTTCTTTCTTCAGCCTCAGCCTCTCTTTGTAACTTTTTCTCTTCAGCCTCAGCCTCTCTTTGTAACTTTTTCCTTTCAGCCTCAGCCTGAAGTCTCTTATTTTCAGTCTCTATTTCTAGTCTTTTATTTTCAGCATCTTTTTCAAGTTTTTTCTCTTCAGCTTCTCTTTCTCTTTTTTGTTTTTCCATTTCCATTTGGAATCTCTTTTCCTCCACCTGCATCTGCAGTTTTAAATTCTCAGCATCTATTTTCTTTTGTTCAGTTTGTTCTTTCATTTTCTTTTCTTCCGACTTCAATGCCTTGGCATATTGAATAGTCGCAAATTCTTCTAATTTATCACCAGTCTTTCCAAGGGATTTACCCTGCTCAATAAAGTACTCAAATGTAGACATGTTGTCTAAAATATGAGTCCAAAACCTGAAATAATTAATTATCTTATTTCAACCTTAATAGTAACAAGACTTAATAAAGTACTTGTATAATCCCAATGTTTAACCCAATCTCCGTGGGAAACAAGTCTTTGACACCAAACTTGTATTATCAAATGTATAATAATATCACAAGTCACTTCTTAATCATGAAGGCACTACACAAATCAGTGCATAACCATCAGTTATTTATCATAACTGCACTACAATAGTGCGTAAGCAAAAAACCACCAGTTAGTTATGATAAGTGCACTATATAAACAATAGTGAAAGCTAATTATGCAAGAACCATGTAAACAATAACAAAGAACAAAGACAATGTAAACAATAACAAAGATCAAAGTCAATGTAAACAATAACAGAGATCAAAGTCAATGTAAACAATAACAAAGATCAAAGTCAATACGAAAACATTCGCATAAGTCAACTAAATAAACAGCAGAACTAAAAGAAAGTATCACAAAGAATGTGAATGACAAAATGCGAAAAAGTAAACAAACAAATGACGTCACAATGTATAAACAAAATTTTGTAAAGAACTGAATAATAGAAAAGAGGAGACCTACAAATACTAACAAATCAAAACAAAACTAAAGAATGTGAAAAAATACAGAAAACAACACTGACCATGTCGTCACAACTAATAGAAATAGCAACAAAAGTCGCTTAGCAAATTTCACTATAGGAAATTTGCATACCCTACAGAACACTCTCAATAGAAAACCTCTGTCACGTGGTGAGTCACCACCCATCCAGACCCGCTGAAATATAAATATACATATACATATAACATATAACATGTAAACATGTAAACAAATAGCAAAAAGTGTGTGAAAGAATTCAGAAGGCTCAGCTAGAACATAAGGGCACAGTTCACAAACAAACAGGCCACTTAACTTCTATATGTCCCAAACGTCAGCACGGTGCAGAACAGGATGTGATCAGCATTCTTAGGATAAACGATCCAACGTTGATCGACATCTGCTCCCATGAACAGCCATGACGCAGGAAAAAGAGCTTCTGATACTGAAAATAAGCTTCAGAACTTGACCTAGATGCAGACAAATTGATTCAAATGGCACTTGACCTTCTAGATGTAGACAAATCGATTCAAACGGCACTTGTCCTTCTAGATGTAGACAAATCGATTCAAACGGCACTTGTCCTTCTAGATGCAGACAAATCGATTCAAACGGCACTTGTCCTTCTAGATCCAGACAAACTACGATAAACTATCGAGCAGCGCCGGGTACTTTTAAGATATCTCTTGAAGGAAGTGAGTTGAAACTGCAATGTTGTATGATGAAGTATGCTGTCTGGGTTTGTTGATTCCCTTGACTGCTGGTACCAGAATTAAACCAACATCTGGCCACCATAAAATGATAAGGGTGGATTTAGGGCTTGCTCCTCTTTGGTGATAAGGCCGCTATCGTGATGCTTTCATAAATGATAATGGCAGAACTGACCACCATGGACGTTGTAGGTATAAGTCCAATTTCGTTGGAAAATCTTTAGCCCCGTCACAATACCACCCCTATCGACACCAGGTATTATAGTTCAAGATGTAGGGTGTCTTATCTGATTTTGTGTTGTTGTTGTTGCTGTGTATAGTAGTGATGTAGTTCACAGAGTTACAGCACATTTGGTACGACATGTGAAGTCATAAATGGGCAAACTGCTCTTGACGTTTTCATCATTTATTTTTCGACGCCACAAGCACAGGTACGTTACATCCAGTTCACAATAGAGCAAAGTCATGACATTCACGAATATCAGCATACATAGTTCATCAATGCATTTGGCATATTCTCAAAATGATGATATGGCGCCAAGGGATTATATGGTTGGCTCCAAATACAAAAGTACATCAACAAAAATCCTCTTACTGTTCAGATGTGCTAAATGAGTCAAATCATAAGTCGCACGAGGATGACATTCCAGGAGTGCAGGTCAAACTGACCTCTACAGGCATTCCTAAGTCTAACCTTGACGTAGGCGTAATCGCTGACACACAGCGACGTTCATAGAACATAGAACTGTCCTACGGGCTGAGTATGACCCGTGTACATATAGATCTCAGGTATGAAGATACCTGGGGTGCGACTTCTAATAGAAGAACCTCCCTTTCTGTAAAGCATACGTGAGAAGAGATCGACCATCGTCAAACATAAAGTTAAGTTACAGATTGGATGTAAATGAGGCATTACCTTCGTTCGAAAATCCACACCACAGAAAACATACGCCTCCAGGCGTTTTTGAATACTCAAGGGAAGGACCTTGTAAGCTAACTAACTCACAATAAGGCTCCTAATTCCCTAACAAAATCACAGAGACGCCGAAACGCGTCTTCTCTGCTTCACAACTTTCCATCGACTCCCAAGATAAAGAAACTTCCCAGACGCCTCGCGTCCGGACATGCGCAGAACCCATACACTTGAATAGCAATGAAACAAGACGATCTAGGAACATTCCAGATAAGATTTCTACTAGATCGAGCCTTATATGGACATGAACAGAGACCTCAACACTGGTTTCAGACATTCCAACAACAGTTGACCGATACTACCAAATAAGGAGAATGGTCACACTTCGTTCAAAAAATATGGACCGACCGTGTCTCGTCACAAGAGGAGGTAACATCATATTAAATGATAATCTCAATTATCCAGAGTTATGTAGCTTTGACCGAAAAAATTAAAGTGTACATTTCAGTCAATCTAATTATACAATGTCTTTAGCAAAAAATGATCATACAATGTCTTGAGAAAAAATGATCATACAATGACTTTAGAAAAAATGATCTGTGCGTAACACCTGGCTCACAGACTTTTTGCTCAGGTGAATAAAAGGCACTCTTACACGTGTACTTGGGGGTCGTTATTTAACATTAATTCCCACTATAACTCCGTGTTTCAGTTTCATCATATTCCGATTCCTTTTTAAAATGGTTTTCCTGGGCTCTTTAAGTCCGGCAAAATTTCCACAAAGTCCGGCCTGATGAATGAAATTCTGAATTCTAACTTCTGGCAAGGTCTGGTTGTGTCGTCTTTGGCAAGCGATTTCTCACAGTGAATGAAAACTGCGAAAAGGTCCGGCTGTATTGCCTGTCCTACCCCCGCATCTGTTTGTTATGAAGCTGCTCAGGGCGCCAATCATTTCAAACATGCTTGTTGGGTGAGGTAATTTATTCCGACACGGAATAATTTTGCGCGTGATGCAAAGGTCACGTCTCCCATATTTGGCAATAAAACATCCGATGCCTGGCGTACAAACTCACCAACACATTTGTCAACTCATACGACAATGTGTTTTAGATGTAACAACATATTACTTTAATATAAAGTAATGTCTTCGTGAGAGTCTGTCCATAAGGTGTCTCAGAGACGAGTAATCTTCTTATCTGTCGCTTTCTTACCGCCTTATAGGCGTTGACAAAGTTCAACGAGGAAATCGGTTAACGATCAAAAGGCAGTGGTGGTCCCAGAACAGACGAAGCAGCTTCACGCCTTCGTTTAGCACCTCAGTGCGAACCAGAGAAGAGCGCTGAAATCGCGGCGGACGAACAGACACGGGGGAAATCTAGAATTAATATTAGACAAACATAAAGGTATGTTTTCAGGCACTCGTAAGAAATAAAGAAGTAGAACACTTAGACAACAGAAAAACAACAGACGTGAGTGGCTTACCCAGGGTTCGAACCCCGTACCTTCCGTACGACAACACCGCCTAGCTATACAAGCGAATCACACTAACCTCACGGCTAGCTAGGCATCCCCAAAAAAGGATGCTTTACTGACAGGTCATCAGTGCGAAACACAAGATAACACCGGAAGTTTACAATGGGCACCTCAGCCTATTAATGACGCAATCACTTCTGTTGTTCCTCTATTCTGCAGTGTGTGTCAGTCCAAACAAGACAAAGACCTTGATACTGTGTCCAGTAAATGATAGCAGACTTAAGGACAGTAGTATAGAACAGAGGGTAGGTTTCTGGTATTGTATAAACATTAATAACACATAAGGAAGGGAAACCCGAGGCCTGTAAACAGTAAATTAATATTAGACAAACATAAAGGTATGTTTTCAGGCACTCGTTTCGCACTGATGACCTGTCAGTAAAGCATCCTTTTTTGGGGATGCCTAGCTGGCCGTGAGGTTAGTGTGATTCGCTTGTATAGCTAGGCGGTGTTGTCGTACGGAAGGTACGGGTTCGAACCCTGGGTAAGCCACTCACGTCTGTTGTTTTTCTGTTGTCTAAGTGTTCTACTTCTTTATTTCTTACGAGTGCCTGAAAACATACCTTTATGTTTGTCTAATATTAATTTACTGTTTACAGGCCTCGGGTTTCCCTTCCTTATGTGTTATTAATGTTTATACAATACCAGAAACCTACCCTCTGTTCTATACTACTGTCCTTAAGTCTTCTATCATTTACTGGACACAGTATCAAGGTCTTTGTCTTGTTTGGACTGACACATACTGCAGAATAGAGGAACAACAGAAGTGATTGCGTCATTAATAAGCTGAGGTGCCCATTGTAGACTTCCGGTGTTATCTTGTGTTTCGCACTGATGACCTGTCAGTAAAGCATCCTTTTTTGGGGATGCCTAGCTGTCCGTGAGGTTAGTGTGATTCGCTTGTATAGCTAGGCGGTGTTGTCGTACGGAAGGTACGGGGTTCGAACCCTGGGTAAGCCACTCACGTCTGTTGTTTTTCTGTTGTCTAAGTGTTCTACTTCTTTATTTCTTACGAGTGCCTGAAAACATACCTTTATGTTTGTCTAATATTAATTTACTGTTTACAGGCCTCGGGTTTCCCTTCCTTATGTGTTATTAATGTTTATACAATACCAGAAACCTACCCTCTGTTCTATACTACTGTCCTTAAGTCTTCTATCATTTACTGGACACAGTATCAAGGTCTTTGTCTTGTTTGGACTGACACATACTGCAGAATAGAGGAACAACAGAAGTGATTGCGTCATTAATAGGCTGAGGTGCCCATTATAAACTTCCGGTGTTATCTTGTGTTTCGCACTGATGACCTGTCAGTAAAGCATCCTTTTTTGGGGATGCCTAGCTGGCCGTGAGGTTAGTGTGATTCGCTTGTATAGCTAGGCGGTGTTGTCGTACGGAAGGTACGGGGTTCGAACCCTGGGTAAGCCACTCACGTCTGTTGTTTTTCTGTTGTCTAAGTGTTCTACTTCTTTATTTCTTACGAGTGCCTGAAAACATACCTTTATGTTTGTCTAATATTAATTTACTGTTTACAGGCCTCGGGTTTCCCTTCCTTATGGGAAATCTAGAAGCTTTGCCCAGCGGCAAGTAACGCAGAATTTCCCTGATATCAAATAAGTTGTGAAATTTCGCGTGTCCCCCTGATCCTTCAATTCTTTAATAAGATTTCTCGAGGATATCTTCTATATTGGAGACTAAAAATTTCATTCTGTTTGTGCAGCGGTAAGATATTAGTTCCAAGTGATCAGTGGTCTAGTTCTTTCATTTTATATCGCTGGATTTTGTGTTAATTTAAACCTATTAAATAAAACCATCTCAAAAGTTTTCAGTTGTAAATTAAATGATATATCTATACGTTATTTCCCAATATAATAGATACTTAAATTAATTTAGAAGCCGCTAAGGGATTTATAACCAATTAATACAGTTTAGTTCTGTATATACATGTGTTTTTTTAACTATTAGACTCGCGGAGAGTTTTCTTAAATATATATATAACTGAATACGCTAGTGTTTAAAATAGTCTTAACTGTAAATTTATCGCGCGTCAGAATATGATTCGTATTGGGTTTATGATTTCATGTTTTCTATTTTTCACATAGGATGATCATATACCTTTGCGTCCCAGCAATTATAGAGTCCTCCAGACTCGGTTCTTCTACCTTCAGAGATTTTATAACCATTTTAAATATAATCTTCGTGTTGTGGCCCTGTGCGGTCCCACTCTCTATTTTGTTACATGAGAGGAATCCAAACAAGAACATTTAAATGATAATCTCAATAATTCTGTAAAGATAACTGGAGAAGAACAATTGCCAGAAGCTATACTATATATATATTTTTAATGCTCTGCTGTGGAAAAGAATATATTCTTCATGTACACTGACAGTCACGTTATTTCCACTGGATTTAAACCCCGAAGAAAAACATAACTCACTGATCAGTCTTTGTCATCACTCTGTGTTCATCACGCTATAGAAGTTTTCCACCACCAGCGGTGAAATCCACGAGACCACTACCTTCTCATAACTATACCTGTGACAGTGCCATCCCATAGAAACTTTAGATAAAATCAAAAGGAACACTAAGGCTTCACCTTCCAGCGATTACGGGAAAATTAGCTGAACGCCAAACCCGATAGTCTGGGGCTGGAAAACGAAGGAAAAGACTCATAAATTTGTTGAGTATTTACTAGCTGTTATGTTATTCTATGGATTGCCAGATTCAACGATCGGTAAGTGTGGAAGTGTGTGATGGCCATCGCTAGCGTGCATGAATGAATGACATTTTTCTTGATAAACATATAATTTTCTATACGTGGTAAACATCCATATACTGTATTCCTTGCATTGTTCTCTTTAAGTGGGGTTGCTTACCGTTTCTTATTTCCCCCTCTCTTAATCTGCTTAGTCAAGGGATAACTTGGAAAATACTAGGACTCTGTTCCTACACCCCATACTAAATATTGTAAAACCCCCTATCAGAATAAATTAATCTATCTTTTGGTTAAATTGTCTCTTTCTGATAACACTTGTCTTTGGGCTGGGTTTTTTTTGTGTCTATACAAGCGGGAAGGGCATATTGGGATACTACTATTCAAACCCCCCCCCCCCCCCACCCCCCAACCCCCACCTTGTTATTTGTATTTTTCTGTAACTATGATCTTTTTTACTGTACCATGCTAAATGTTGTGATTTTGGTTTTAATGATAATAAATGCCATAAACCTTATATTACTGTGTTGGCCGACCTATTACCCCATATCTGTTATATGTAGTTTGTATTCACGTCTGTGTGTTTGTAGCACCAAACTGGTGTGTGTACATGAGTGTTGAGTAACTGGCAAAATTGTTTAGCCAGGAGAGATTTAGGAGTCTACAGATAAATAAGATTGTCGTAAGATAGGCAATCGGCGTCTGTAGCCTAATGGATATGAACGCAGTTTCATAATCCAGATATACCAGGTTTGAAACCTGCTGCAGGCGGTTTGGTAGCAGATCGCTTTGTGTGGATTTTTAACAATGGTATAAGCGCCGTACCGTTCAGAAAGCAATGGCAAACTACTGAATGAAAAAAAATGCCTAGAAAAATCACAAACAGCCAATAAAAGCTGGGGTTGATTGCCACGTCCTGTAAAGGATAAGCAACTAACTAAGATAGGCAAATAGAAGAAGATTACCCGATTTCAGAGACTGTCCTTACTCTTTTCAGCACCCTTGTGAAGCAACGATCTATTTCTTAACCCTTACTATCACAGAGCCTTCACTATCATTCTCCACTCGGATGGGACCACTATTTCTAAGACCTATCTCAAATAACATTACGACAGTGACACACTTCACAGTTTCATTGCGTTTGAATGTGTGTTTCCATTTCTTTACGTGACATGTCAATTTGGTACTCAATAAATGCTGTTTTGACTGATACCAATTACGTTTATATCAGATTTGTTTTATGGTTTCAACCAAGGTTTTTCTAAGTGGCTATTGACTTTTCACGAGTAGTATTATATTCATCTGCATTCACCCTCAAACGTCAGCTTGAATATGTTCAAAGAAAGCAGTGGTCAGCTTGAATATGTTCAAAGACAGCAGTGGTCAGTTTGAATATGTTCAAAGACAGCAGTGGTCAGCTTGAATATGTTCAGACAGTAGTGGTCAGCTTGAATATGTTCAAAGAAAGCAGTGCTCAGCTTGAATATGTTCAAAGACAGCAGTGGTCAGCTTGAATATGTTCAAAGAAAGCAGTGGTCAGCTTGAATATGTTCAAAAGAAAGCAGTGGTCAGCTTGAACATGTTCAAAGAAAGCAGTGGTCAGCTTGAATATGTTCAAAGAAAGCAGTGGTCAGCTTGAATATGTTCAAAGAAAGCAGTGGTCAGCTTGAATATGTTTAAAGAAAGCAGTGGTCAGCTTGAATATGTTCAAAGACAGTAGTGGTCAGCTTGAATATGTTCAAAGACAGTAGTGGTCAGCTTGAATATGTTCAAAGACAGTAGTGGTCAGCTTGAATATGTTCAAAGACAGTAGTGGTCAGCTTGAATATGTTCAAAGACAGTAGTGGTCAGCTTGAATATGTTCAAAGAAAGCAGTGGTCAGCTCGAATATGTTCAAAGACAGCAGTGGTCAGCTTGAATATGTTCAAAGAAAGCAGTGGTCAGCTTGAATATGTTCAAAGAAAGCAGTGGTCAGCTTGAATATGTTCAAAGACAGCAGTGGTGGTTAGTTCAAAGAAAGTCAAGCTATAATGTTCAAAGACAGTAGTCGTCAGCTTGAATATGTTCAAAGAAAGCAGTGGTCAGTTTGAATATGTTCAAAGACAGTAGTGGTCAGCTTGAATATGTTCAAAGAAAGCAGTGGTCAGCTTGAATATGTTCAAAGAAAGCAGTGGTCAGCTTGAATATGTTCAAAGAAAGCAGTGGTCAGCTTGAATATGTTCAAAGAAAGCAGTGGTCAGCTTGAATATGTTCAAAGAAAGCAGTGGTCAGCTTGAATATGTTCAAAGAAAGCAGTGGTCAGCTTAAATGTATCAAAGACAGCAGTGGTCAGCTTGAATATGTTCAAAGACAGTAGTGGTCAGCTTGAATATGTTCAAAGAAAACAGTGGTCAGCTTGAATATGTTCAAAGACAGCAATGGTCAGCTTGAATATGTTCAAAGAAAGCAGTGGTCAGCTTGAATATGTTCAAAGAAAGCAGTGGTCAGCTTGAATAGGTTCAAAGAAAGCAGTGGTCAGCTTGAATATGTTCAAAGAAAGCAGTGGCCAGCTTGAATATGTTCATATACAGCAGTGGTCAGCTTGAATATGTTTAAAGAAAGCAGTGGTCAGCTTAAATATGTTCAAAGACAGCAGTGGTCAGCTTAAATATGTTCAAAGACAGTAGTGGTCAGTTTGAATGTGTTCAAAGACAGCAGTGGTCAGCTTGAATATGTTCCAAGAAAGCAGTGGTCAGCTTGAATATGTTCAAAGACAGCAGTGGTCAGCTTAAATATGTTTAAAGAAAGTAGTGGTCAGCTTGAATATATTCAAAGACAGCAGTGGTCAGCTTGAATATGTTTAAAGACAGTAGTGGTCAGCTTGAATATGTTCAAAGAAAGTAGTGGTCAGCTTGAATATGTTCAAAGAAAGTAGTGGTCAGCTTGAATATGTTCAAAGACAGCAGTGGTCAGCTTGAATATGTTTAAAGACAGGAGTGGTCAGCTTGAATATGTTTAAAGAAAGTAGTGGTCAGTTTGAATATGTTCAAAGACAGTAGTGGTCAGCTTGAATATGTTGAAAGACAGTAGTGGTCAGCTTGAATATGTTTAAAGAAAGCAGTGGTCAGCTTGAATATGTTCAAAGACAGTAGTGGTCAGCTTGAATATGTTCAAAGACAGTAGTGGTCAGCTTGAATATGTTCAAAGAAAGCAGTGGTCAGCTTGAATATGTTCAAAGACAGTAGTGGTCAGCTTGAATATGTTCAAAGACAGTAGTGGTCAGCTTGAATATGTTCAAAGAAAGCAGTGGTCAGCTTGAATATGTTCAAAGACAGCAGTGGTCAGCTTGAATATGTTCAAAGAAAGCAGTGGTCAGCTTGAATATGTTCAAAGAAAGCAGTGGTCAGCTTGAATATGTTCAAAGACAGCAGTGGTCAGCTTGAATATGTTCAAAGAAAGCAGTGGTCAGCTTGAATATGTTCAAAGACAGCAGTGGTCAGCTTGAATATGTTCAAAGAAAGCAGTGGTCAGCTTGAATATGTTCAAAGACAGCAGTGGTCAGCTTGAATATGTTTAAAGACAGTAGTGGTCAGCTTGAATATGTTTAAAGAAAGTAGTGGTCAGTTTAAATATGTTCAAAGACAGTAGTGGTCAGCTTGAATATGTTTAAAGACAGTAGTGGTCAGCTTGAATATGTTTAAAGACAGTAGTGGTCAGCTTGAATATGTTCAAAGACAGTAGTGGTCAGCTTGAATATGTTCAAAGACAGCCGTGATCAGCTTGAATATGTTCAAAGACAGCAGTGGTCAGCTTGAATATGTTCAAAGAAAGTAGTGGTCAGCTTGAATATGTTCAAAAACAGCAATGGTCAGCTTGAATATGTTCAAAGACAGCAGTGGTCAGCTTGAATATGTTTAAAGAAAGCAGTGGTCAGCTTGAAAATGTTCAAAGACAGTAGTGGTCAGCTTGAATATGTTCAAAGACAGTAGTGGTCAGCTTAAATATATTCAAAGAAAACAGTGGTCAGCTTGAATATGTTCAAAGAAAGCAGTGGTCAGCTTGAATATGTTCAAAGAAAGCAGTGGTCAGCTTGAATATGTTCATAGACAGCAATGGTCAGCTTGAATATGTTCAAAGACAGCAGTGGTCAGCTTGAATATGTTTAAAGACAGCAGTGGTCAGCTTGAATATGTTCAATGACAGCAGTTGTCAGCTTGAATATGTTCAAAGACAGTAGTGGTCAGCTTGAATATGTTCAAAGAAAACAGTGATCAGCTTGAATATGTTTAAAGACAGTAGTGGTCAGCTTGATTCTGTTCAAAGAAAGCAGTGGTCAGCTTGAATATTATCAAAGACAGTAGTGGTCAGCTTGAATATGTTCAAAGACAGTAGTGGTCAGCTTGAATATGTTCAAAGAAAGCAGTGGTCAGCTTGAATATGTTCAAAGACAGCAGGGGTCAGCTTGAATATGTTCAAAGGAAGCAGTGGTCAGTTTGAATATGTTCAAAGACAGTAGTAGTCAGCTTGAATATGTTCAAAGACAGCAGTGGTCAGCTTGAATATGTTCAAAGAAAGCAGTGGTCAGCTTGAATATGTTCAAAGAAAGCAGTGGTCAGCTTGAATATGTTCAAAGACAGCAGTGGTCAGCTTGAATATGTTCAAAGAAAGCAGTGGTCAGCTTGAATATGTTCAAAGACACCAGTGGTCAGCTTGAACATGTTCAAAGACAGTAGTGGTCAGCTTGAATATGTTCAAAGAAAGCAGTGGTCAGCTTGAATATGTTCAAAGAAAGCAGTGGTCAGCTTGAACATGTTCAAAGAAAGCAGTGGTCAACTTGAGGCTGTTGACATCTCCGTATAGTTTTTGCAGGAACAGTATGCGCTTTCTCTGTTGCTCATGTTGGTCACCTTTGAAGTAGATGTTCAGCAGTCATTTTATTGGTGCCACAGTTACACTCATCAGTTGTTCCTATCTGTAATTGAAGATGAAATCCGAAATTCTTCTAAATGACTTTATTAAAGCATTATTCTTACTTATAGAGTCAAACACAAATCACGGAACCTCAATAATAAAAAAGAATAAAAATAAAAAAATCGACGTGAAACCTTTGATCAACTATCAAAATGTGGCTGAACATCTGATAGCCCACATCACTGCTATGCCTCCAAATTCTAGTTTGTTATTGCAAAAGGCGTATATGGAAAATATACCCAGACCGTAAGGTCTTTTATTGTTGGACATGCGCCCTAATATAACCAACGGGCCATGTGTCTAGGTTGAATGGGGCGCTCATCACCAAAACGAGACAACATTTTATTTTAAAAGAAAAGTCCATTATTCAAGATCTGTATTTCAACTTCATCAAAGTAGCTGAGGAAAAAGTTGATTCACCGAGCCATGTCCAGCCACACTTTGAAGATAGTCTGGAAACGGCCAGTTTCAAAGTAAAAAATTCCTCAACTCTCAGAAGATGTTCCGACATCTCCGTAATTGAGAGAACATTTGAGTTGAACTTCAGTGTGCACCTTGTCACGAAATGGATTTAGGACTAGAGGTTGTCTACATATAGTGACAAGACACTAGTGAGAAGAAAGACTGAAAAAGATAGATTTAGATGAAAATGATAGTGAAATGTGAAAAGTTGAAACTATTGGCCCCGAGTGGTGAGAACCTAGATTTGACTCTTCCCTCGCCACTCCGGACGTCTTAGATTGCTATATCTTCAACCACCTCTAACTACCCTAAGGGGATAAGGTTATATAAGATTCACATACACCACGATACAGACAACAGATAGCTACTGTACGTAAATAAAGTGACTGATCCAGACTATAATGTACAAGTTTTATTTACACATAGAAAACTCACATACATGTCAAAGAAATAAAATGCGTGTGTGTGCACACCTGGAAAACAAATCAAGTACAGTTACAATGATTTTTCATCAACCAAACCCTTCACCCACAACTGCCACATGTATGGGAAAGAAGTTACGATTACACACAAACCACACTGAGCTTAGTGGGGTCTCGGACTTCGAGCCTCTACACCAAACTAGCTATTCTAAATTATAATGTTGCTTCTAATTTCACATTCAGCTGGAACTACTACGACTTGTCTACACACTATTTGCACAGACTTCGTTACTACACAGCCTATCCTGAAATATCCTGAACACTGCTACACCGCTAACTTCACCTCTAACACTTCAGCAGCTGTCCTCGGCTATACTCTTCAACAAAACGTGCTCTCAGTTCTGTCTATCTGTTATAGCAACTGTAGAGGGTATTGTAACCCTTTTTCCCTCTACAACTTCTGCAAGTGACGACAAAGTTTTTAAATACTAGATTCTGGAACTGGAATAGGTAGCTATTTCACTGCTACCACATCTGGAATCACCTGCCCGGTTCCTCTCTCTGGGTTCAGGGCCTTCGGTTTTATTATGATCGGAACGAAGCGAAATAATTACGACAACGCTGGCAGCATGCCAATTTGCGTGTGTAACAAGATCGAGCCTAATGCAATCCCTGCATTCCGAAAAAAAAAGAGAATTATATATAATACGCTGTAAAATCCTCATAATATTTTCTATCTGTTTCCTTTCGGGACCAAAGATGCAGCAATAGAGATTGCAGTCAGCAACTGTTACTACTGTTATTTCTGGTAGGGGTGACTTATGGGAATGTTTTCTTGTGGGCCGTCGCTTCGTCATGAAAATGATGACAGGACAAACGCAACGGTAACGACTGGGTCATAAGGCTGACCACCTGGTAAATAACACATACTGGACCCATTGTTGAATATGTATGACGAGACGATTTATTACAAGACGACGTTGACATCACTGGCAGGAACAGTTCATAAATATAGTTTTGGAAGTAAATATATTGGCCTATCTCATAATCAACTCGGACTTTGATTGACTTCAACGGCCGTTACCACACGAAGGTCAGCGGAAGTTCTTCGGTCACCAAGTTGTATGAAGCATGAGGTTATAAAGATAAAAAAGTTAGTTGCTTATCCTTTACAGGACGTGGCAATCAACCCCAGCTTTTATTGGCTGTTTGTAATTTTTCTAGGCAATTTTTTTCATTCAGTAGTTTGCCATTGCTTTCTGAACGGTACGGCGCTTATACCATTGTTAAAAATCCACACAAAGCGATCTGCTACCAAACCGCATGCAGCAGGTTTCGAACCTGGTATATCTGGATTATGAAACTGCGTTCATATCCATTAGGCTATAGAGATAACCATGTTAAAAAAAGCGTGAGCATAAACATATTCAATGACGATCCAACAGCCTCTCCAAACGTTGTATTGACGCACTAGCAATCGACACCACTGGTCGATTGAAGCTCTGCAATGACAGTGCTGGAGGGCACTATATCTGAGGTGTGATATAGTTATGAGCCGATTGTGGCTGAATATTCTTAGTATATTCTTCTTGGTACGTCGGGCACAAGGAACAATATTATCATCTCACAGATGATTATAAAATAAATCAAGGCCGTGTCCTCCCTGGACTTGGGATAAGATCCTGGCCAAATAACGTCTATTCATCACGAAGGATATATCAAACTGCCTCAAGTATGTATGTTGGACGGCAACAAATCACCGCGACAAATGGCGTCATAACCGTTCAATAATATTGAACGGTCGTATGCAAATACTTAAACATGCAATTAATTTAGATGCGCTCAAATGTGCGCCTATAAAATACTAGACTCACGGAGGAGTGAGGAACTCAAACATTTTACTCCCCCTGTTAAAATAACTTAACTGCGACCCATAGCTTGACTGCTTGCGTCAGGGTGAGCGAACCAGAGCTGACCAAGACCCTACTCCACCTCCACGTGATGGTCCTGGAAACAGGCTGCATCACTGCAGTCTGGCTCAGAGAGTAGGGATCGAAGAGGGAAGGCAAACCCGGTCCCCCAAAAAATGCCGTGCTGAAGTTGGATGTGTCGGCCGAAAGGCACAGATATCTCAGCTCCGGTGTAAACAGACACAACGCAACCAACGTCCTTTTCAGGACGAACGAGGAAGAAGAAGATGAAGTTTCCTTTCAGCCGCTAGAAGACCAGCCAAAGACTGTTCTGTCGTTGAATAAACGGAATTTTGTAAGAATAAGTTATTTCTCGTCTACTTTGTACTATTTTCCCATTACTTATGTTTTTAAAATGTGTGCATACCTGTAGCAAAATTCTTGCAACCAGTTTTGGATCACTTCAAGCGTCCGACCGATTTGCTTAAAAAGCCAACAGGAAAAAAATCACAGTGTTTGCTCTTGGTGAGTAAACCAGTCGGTGCCAGTCGATAGAACAAATAATTTGCTGTTTTTTTTTTTGTTTGTTCCTAGTTGCATAGAAAAGACATCCACGTTCATCTTTTGGAAAATAGTCAAAATTATCTTTAAGCACTTGCTGACAAGGTTCTACTTCAAGAAGGGCATGTACTAGATCAGATGTTAAAGGTGTGTCACAAAACCAGTGTTGATTTTTTGGTTACCTCCTATGTGTGTCAGCGATATTTCCGAGTCTTACTGAGTCATTCTTGTCCTCTGTACGAGATAATCAAATCTTCCATGGACTCCAGTTCCACTACATGTGCAGCTGCAGCATCCTGGATGCTGTAACCATTTTCTAGATTGAAGGTATGTACCAAGACTTCAGGGGCTTTCCCCTCTTCTAGAACCACACGCGCAGCAGCCGTGGCATCGTCACCTGCTGCTGAGCTGAAAGTACATAACAAGTCGCCAGAATGTTTGACTTATGGTGCGAAGGACGTGGAATAAAATGTCTGTATACAACCTCAAGTATTTTGACCATTCCTATATTCGATTTAAATCTTTCTTTACTTTCTTCCTGTTTCTCATAGATAGTTACTTCTTAGTGCGCTTCTCCACTCCTTATTAGAACAAAATAAAATACATTTGAATAATGTACATTTTGTGTGGGATTTTAAAAAATTGTCACTGCTCACGATGCTACTCAGTTTTAATGCATTATTAAAGCGATTCTGAAAGGTTAAAAAAAAAAGGCACCGAAAGTGTTTTTTAAATATAATTTTTTTTTAAAGAGTTTATCATATTTAAACCTGAAAGCGCAGTGGAATCAACCTGTACAATAATTATTAAACAAAGAAAGTGGAATCAACCTGTACAATAAGTATTAAACAAAGAAAGTGGAATCAACCTGTACAATAAGTATTAAATAAAGAAACTTAACTATAGTAAACATCCACAGCAGTCAGCTTTTGTTCACAACAGGAAACATTTCTTATGAATACGTGCGTTAGTGTGGGTGCCTGGGTAGGTGAACATTATTTTTAAAGATTGAAAAGGAGACATTTTTGGAGAATGTGCTCACAAAGAGCGGCCGCTACCCCTGCTCCCTCTAACTGTTCTACCGATGTGCCGCGATATTTAAAATGTGTGCCCTGAAGTCAAAAAGGTTGCGGAGCACTGACTTAGACAATTGGTATATAGGGGATTATATAATTTAACACAAAAAATGGAAGCACAAAAAATGTTAAAGACCGCATCTCAATAAAAAATATAACGCTTCAGAACTCCTGTTGCTCGAGACAGCATATTTCAGTGTAGCCAGTTGCGAAAAATATCTCTTTAAGCAGTGTTTCATAACATTTTAGAACTCCTGCACCCCTTTACATCACATTATGAAGCCTCGCACCCATTTACAGCACCTTATGAAGCCTCGCACCCCTTTACAGAACCTTATGAAGCCTCGCACCCCTTCAAATCATATTAAGAAGCCTCGTTATTGTTATTGTTAATCAGAATCGACCTCACTGCCCTCCGGGCAATCCCATAGGTGCTCAGTCTCCCTCAGCAAATGTCAAAGAGTATGAATGCTAATTGTACCTGTAGCACGCTGGTTGTACATACGATGGATGCGTCCTCTCTCACGTCCATCTCTGCTAGTCCCACGTTTGATGCCAAACTCCAACAGTCTCAGCCTTGTTGATTCATCCATTGCAGTGTCATTATCTAGCAGGCGATCATTAATTGCCCTTAGTAAGAAGCCTCGCACTCCATTATCTTCTAGCTCGCGAAATATGCCAGAAAAGAGACAAAAGTATGTTTTGAGAAAATGTTATTTACAACACGTGACTATGGTTCGGTATTTAATTCACGATGTCAGTGTTCTATTTTATACAAATACGTTTGAGTTTTGTGTATTACGTAGCGTTTATGAAGATTTGCTTTCTACAATATCTGCATGTATCGCACGCCTAGAGGGTGAGTCTCGCACCACTAGAGGGTGGGTCTCGCACCCCCATGGGGGTACGTGCACCCCTGGTTAAGATGCACTCTCTTAAGAAATGTGCTGTCTGTCGTGAGTGTGTAGGATTTAGAAGTATTTGTCGAGTTTGACAATTTGAGCGAAATCGACAATGTGAGTAAACTGTCAAAGTTACAGAGGAAAACACAGATAATGTGTGAAAATAGGGTGAACTTAAGACAACCTGGATAAAGATCTGTTAAATCTATCTCTCTTTCCAAGCCCGCAACTCACTATTATAGTCTTATGTGTCACCCGCTCTCTCTTCTTTCTTATATTATATATATATATATATATGTATATTATATAATTTTAAATTATATAATATAAATTATATAATTTTATAATTTTAATATTAAAAAATATATAAAATTATATAATAAAAATTATCTAATATTATAAAGTTTTATATTTTTATTATTTTATTAATATTTATTAATTATAATAACATTATAATAAATTATATAATATTATTATTATATAATAATAAAAATTATATAATATATAAATTATAACATATATATATTTATTTATAGATATATATCTATATATATAATTATAAATTTATATATTATTTATATATATATTATATAATTTTAAATTATATAATATAAATTATATAATTTTATAATTATATAATTGTAATATATAAAATTATATAATGCAAATTATATAATATAATATAATTTTATATTTTTATTATTTTATTAATATTTATTAATTATAATACTATTATAATAAAATTATATAATAAATTATATAATATTATTATTATATAATAATAAAAATTATAATATATATATATATATATAATATATATATATATATATATATATATATATATATATATATATATATATATATATATATATATATATATATATATAATTATATATATATATATATATATATATATATATATATATATATATATATATATATATATATATATATATATATATATATATATATATATATACTATATATATATATATATATATATATATATATATATATATATATATATATATATATATATATATATATATATATATATATATATATATATATATATATATATATATATATATATATATATATATATACTACTCGTCAAAAGTCAAGGTCCACTTAGAAAAACCTTGGTTGAAACCATAAAACAAATCTGATATAAACGTAATTGGTATCAGTCAAAACGGCATTTATTGAATACAAAATTGACATGTCACGTAAAGGAATGGAAACACACATTCAAACGCAATGAAGCTGTAAAGTGTGTCACCCACCTTTTCAAAAGTCACACAATAGATATTGGACAAATAGACATTTCAAAATCGGGTATGACCACCGTTTGCAACAAGGCATTCAAGACAGCGTTGACGCATCGAGTCCACAAGGGTCCGAAGAGTATCCTGAGGAACAGCTTGTCATTCCTGAAGCAGAAATGCAGTCAGCTGTGTAACATCCATTGGCAGGGGGTGATTTGTTGACAATCTTCGACCAAGGACATCCCAGAGGTGTTCAATCTGAGAAAGGTCAGGTGAATGAGCTGGCCACGCCATCCTGATGATCCCATGTTGCTGAATAAACTCATTCGCCACACGAGCTCGATGGGGTCGAGCGTTATCATCTTGGAGGATGGCATTACCACCTATGGCCTCCAGAGCAGGCTGAACAATTGGTCTCAGGATTTCGTTCTGGTATCTTGGGCCGGTCAAGTTGCCTTGGATGATGTAGAGTGGGGTCCTGCCGTGTCTGTAGAAGCATCCCCAGACCATGACAGAACCCCTACAAAACGATCCACCTCTCGAATTGTGTCATCAGTAAATCGCTCTCCTGGTCGTCTCCAAACTCGAATCCTGCCATCATTGAATGACACAGTGAAGCGAGATTCATCAGTGAAGAGAACTTGACTCCATTGTTGCCTTGTCCATCGGATGTGCTCGCGACACCAAGCAACACGGGCTCTGCGATGAGCAGGAGTAAGAGAGATTCTGACTGCAGGACGTCGAGCAGCCAGTCCAAATTCATGTAAACGTCTGCGAATGGTGCTTTGACTGACATTAACGTTTACAGTTTGTCTCAGCTGACATCTAGAGTGGAACAAGTCACTGTTCGATGGCGCAGGGCTGACATGTCTATTGGTGCATCTAGGGCGACCTGGCCGGTGGCGATCCTCCACACTTCCTGTGGCCTGAAATCTCTCCAAAATTCTTTGGATAGTAGAGTGTGACACTGCAAGCCGTCTAGCAACCTCACGGACAGATAAACCACTTTCAACCCACGCTATAGCCCTAATTCTTTGTAAGGTGTCAAGACTTCTTCTCGGTGGCATGGTTTTTGCAAGTGATGAAACTACCCTAAGTCTGCTGATTGTAAAACAAATTAAGAGTGAACTATGTTCACGAAAAGTCGCCATTGCAAGTGGAATGTCAATCAGCACGATTACTTCACCTGTTTGGTTGTACGGAAGTTTGAAAAAACAGATTAAAAATGTGAATTTATGGTCAGCAAACCAAATTACACGTGATCACCATGGTTGTCGGTGAGTTGTTTTTATGCTTAACGTGCATAGAGGACTGTCAGAGGAAGATATTGAACCCATTTTTACTAAAAATTTCCTTCATTTAATCATTCTATGCGCTTATATAAAAGTGTATTGAAAATAATAGGGTGGCCCTTGACTTTTGACGATTAGTATATATATATATATTTAGTATATATATATATATTTAGTATATATATATATATATATATATTTAGTATATATATATATATATATTTAGTATATATATATATATTTAGTATATATATATATATTTAGTATATATATATATATAGTATATATTAGTATATATATATATATATATATATATATATATATATTATATATATTATATATATATATATATATATATATATATATATATATATATATATATATATATATATATATATATATATATATATATATATATATATATATATATATATATATATATATATATATATATATATATATATATATATATATATATATATATATATATATATATATATATATATATATATTATATATATATATATATATATATATATATATATATATATATATATATATATATATATATATATATATATATATATATATATATATAATTTTATTATATAATTATAATAAACTTTCCGGTCCAAAATATGTAATTAGATTTTGTTAAAACTATCTGTACATTGTCCCATTTTTAATGAAAACAAAAACTGATGTGATCATCTGGATCCAGTAAAACTGTCAGTGTCTACAACAGTCATTCACCAGTTTCCATATTTGAAACTACGTAAATAGTTCAATTCGAAGGGAGTATGTTTTGCTAAATGTTGCAATTCTAACGGAATATTTGTTGCTAAATAGTGGAATTCTGACGGAATATAAAATTCAACGGAGCATGTGTTAAAAATTCACGCTACTGATTCTATTCAACAAACCGGTAAGTAAACTAGTTTTCTTCTTTTTGTTTTGTTAGTTGAAATACAAAGAATAGTACAAATATGTGCTACTGTATTTGCATCTAATTTTATTTCAAATTATTAGTTAACCTAAACGAAAATGCAAATTGGGTCTGAAACTCGCGATTGGGTCCATTTTCCTGCAATACGGGTACAGCCGAAAATGGCGGCCAAATTTTACTTGGCGTAATTCTTATATGATAAAGGGGCTCTAGTAACGTCTGGAGCGATAAATAGTCATTTGATTCAGAAGTAGTTCGTTTTTTTGTGAAAGGAAAATTAGTGGAACATACGCTTTGTGTTAGTAAAATAGTGAAGATGTCTAAAAGGAAAAGAAACTGTGCCGGTGTAGACAAACTTTATAATTTAGAGGAAGACAGAAATATGTTATTAGATAGTGACAGCAGTGAAAGTTTGTTGAGTGACGATGAAATTATTTTTCCTTTAATGTTAGCTTCCTATACTGTTACCTGCTGTAACTGTGGCTCTATGCTCCCTTTAGTGTTTGTTTCTTATAAGGGGACCTGTTGTAAATGTGGCTCTATGCTCCCTAGGGAGCCACTACAACATCTGATCCCCTGGTATGAAGCCTACACTAAGCTCTATGCTTCAAAGGGAGCCACTACTACATCTGCTCCCCTGACATAAAGCCTACACCAAGCTATATGCTCCCTAGGGAGCCACTACTACATCTGCTCCCCTGACATAAAGCCTACACTAAGCTCTATGCTACCTAGGGAGCCACTACAACATCTGATCCCCTGGTATGAAGCCTACACTAAGCTCTATGCTTCAAAGGGAGCCACTACTACATTTGCTCCCCTGACATAAAGTCTACACCAAGCTATATGCTCCCTAGGGAGCCACTACTACATCTGATCCCCTGACATAAAGCCTACACTAAGCTCTATGCTACCTAGGGAGCCACTACTACATCTGCTCCCCTGGTATGAAGCCTACACTAAGCTCTATGCTTCAAAGGGAGCCACTACTACATCTGCTCCCCTGACATAAAGCCTACACTAAGCTCTATGCTACCTAGGGAGCCACTACTACATCTGATCCCCTGGTATAAAGCCTACACTAAGCTCTATGCTACCTAGGAAGCCACATCTGGTACCCTTACATGAAGCCTACACCAAGCTCTATGTTCCCTAGGGAGCCACTACTACATCTGATCCCCTGACATAAAGCCTACACTAAGCTCTATGCTACCTAGGGAGCCACTACTACATCTGATCCCCTGACATAAAGCCTACACCAAGCTCTATGCTCCCTAGGGAGCCACTACTACATCTGCTCCCCTGACATAAAGCCTACACTAAGCTCTATGCTACCTAGGGAGCCACTACTACATCTGCTCCCCTGACATAAAGCCTACACCAAGCTATATGCTCCCTAGGGAGCCACTACTACATCTGCTCCCCTGACATAAAGCCTACACTAAGCTCTATGCTACCTAGGGAGCCACTACAACATCTGATCCCCTGGTATGAAGCCTACACTAAGCTCTATGCTTCAAAGGGAGCCACTACTACATTTGCTCCCCTGACATAAAGTCTACACCAAGCTATATGCTCCCTAGGGAGCTACTACTACATCTGATCCCCTGACGTAAAGCCTACACTAAGCTCTATGCTACCTAGGGAGCCACTACTACATCTGCTCCCCTGGTATGAAGCCTACACTAAGCTCTATGCTTCAAAGGGAGCCACTACTACATCTGCTCCCCTGACATAAAGCCTACACTAAGCTCTATGCTACCTAGGGAGCCACTACTACATCTGATCCCCTGGTATAAAGCCTACACTAAGCTCTATGCTACCTAGGAAGCCACATCTGGTACCCTTACATGAAGCCTACACCAAGCTCTATGTTCCCTAGGGAGCCACTACTACATCTGATCCCCTGACATAAAGCCTACACTAAGCTCTATGCTACCTAGGGAGCCACTACTACATCTGATCCCCTGACATAAAGCCTACACCAAGCTCTATGCTCCCTAGGGAGCCACTACTACATCTGCTCCCCTGACATAAAGCCTACACTAAGCTCTATGCTACCTAGGGAGCCACTACTACATCTGATCCCCTGACATAAAGCCTACACCAAGCTCTATGCTACCTAGGGAGCCACTACTACATCTGCTCCCCTGGTATAAAGCCTACACTAAGCTCTATGCTACCTAGGAAGCCACATCTGGCTCCCTTACATGAAGCCTACACCAAGCTCTATGCTCCCTAGGGAGCCACTACTACATCTGATCCCCTGACATGAAGCCTACGCCAAACATTTACATGTTCTTGCAGCATTGATATCTGTAGCAATCCGTTTTACTAGAACGGGTTGTCAGCTTCATTCATAACCTCATATTTTTCGCCTTGTACGACATACCTGAGGGAGCAGTAATCCAATTATTTATTTGTCTCATCAGAGACCCCCCAAGAACCACACGGGGCAATATGCGGCGGATCTGTGACTAGTAAATATTCAACCATTTCAAACGGCGATATTTGCTGTTCTCATTGGGTGACAAAATTTGATACCACTCTGTGAACTCTGGGCATTCAGAAATCTTGTTTCATTTGAGAGTGAGACTGTAATTTCACAAAAGCAGAAGGGGGAATTTGCGTTTTATCGCGACGGATTTTACCTACATTGTTATAAGGTGTTGAGGTTACTTCTTGGTGTGATTTTTATCGCGGCAACTTATTAATAACACCGGATTTTTGTCACACCATGTCGTACTTCAACTGAATGCAAGAGACAAGAATATAGTTACTATGTGATGGGTAGCTAGGCAATGACGTAAAAAAGAAGAGTTGGATGTGTGACGCCATAGCGTCGAGCTGTGTGTTTCTATGCTGCTTGTGTGTCGGCCATTGTGGTATTTATTAAAGGAATATACAAGAGAATATGGTAAGCAATATATGCTTTACATTATAGGTGGCATACAGTGCCAGGATTAAAAATGAAGTTAATGCGGGATGATAATTCCCATGAGAAGAGAAATGTGTTCTAAGTAATATGTATAAACATTGGTTATGCCGGGACGCCACATTCCCCGAAGGTAATGGATTAATAAAAATGAACATTTGATACCGGGATGCCTATTTCCCCGATGATAATGGAGGTATTATATATGAATATTTGCTATGCCGGGATGCAATTTCTCCGATGATAATGGAGGTATTGTATATGAATATTTGCTATGCCGGGATGCTATTTCCCGATGATAATGGAGGTATTATATATGAATATTTGCTATGCCGGGATGCAATTTCCCCGATGATAATGGAGGTATTGTATATGAATATTTGCTGTGCCGGGATGCAATTTCCCCGATGATAATGGAGGTATTGTATATGAATATTTGCTATGCCGGGATGCAATTTCCCCGATGATAATGGAGGTATTGTATATGAATATTTGCTATGCCGGGATGCAATTTCCCGATGATAATGGAGGTATTATATATGAATATTTGCTATGCCGGAATGCAATTTCCCTGATGATAGTGGATTAATGTATAGAAACATTTGATGTGCCGGGACGCTAAATAACCCGATGATATTGGAAAAGATTGAATGAAATTATACAGAGCTATATTACGAAGTTGAAGAATAATTTAAGAAAGTCGAACTTAGAGAAAGCAAGACTGAAATGGAGGTGGAGCCTACATACCATTATTGTAATTGTGATGTTGAGAGTATGCACTTACTGTTTATTAAAATTTTGCAATATCGTCTAAGCCAAGAAGTTTCTCCAGTTAATGCAAGTTCGCTCCAGAAGTTGTCAACGTTATTCAGTATTTGAATATTTTGAAAGGAGAAAGGTTCAGACACGAAGGGTGGTTACCATAATATTTGACATTGCAGACCAAATCAAATGTAAGGAAAACCAAGTCAAAATACATGAATTATCAAATCTTTATTAACAACAATGAACCCTAGACCGAGCAAGAATTCGGGCAAATTCTCTGTCCCTTAACATAAGGCTTTAGCAGAGCAGTTACTAGTAAATATTCAAACAGTTAGGAATACATTCGCGAAAGCAAAATTCGAATCCACACCGTGAACTCTTTTCTGGTCGGAAAATGAAATAACAATAGCCTAGCAATTTGATTTGTTGCGTTGGCGGTTTGATCGCTTGGACACGGTCCGTGACATTTAATTGCAATTTCCCTCGCGCAGGTGATAAACTGTTAACATGTCATAATAGCACCGCGGTTTTTATGACTATGTCTAGGAACGTCAAGGAGAGGTTTTGGGTGAAACTTCAGCGTCGGGCTCAAAGGGTTAAAAGTAGATTAAAATAAAACTTAAACGTTTTAAAAAAAATATGTGAAAACGAACATAAAATTTAAGAGACATACAATAAAAGCATGACATTATGAATGTGTATATTAATAGCGATATTTTATTTTAATGCATTTTGCCCCTTAGCTCGCATTATTACGAATTCGCGTAAATCGCGATTGCATTTATTCTCGTTCATAAAAAGCTACAGAGTTGTAACGGAGCCAATAAATTACTATTCATCCGATTTATCTTTTCGGGCAAATAACTGAGCACTATTACAAGTAATTGAGCTGTTTTAGACTGCGCTCTCACAAAAATGGCATAATGAATACACAGACACCAATACTGCAGAACCATAATAAACATTACCCCACACTTCTTAGTTCGAGCTTGAGACCAGATGTGACGATCCTTTAAATGCAAGCCAGGCTGGAAAAACTGGAGCTCATGACTTCAGCTCAACACGTTTCTGATTGGCAGAAAAGCCACAGAAAAAGTCTAGATCGGCTGTGTAGATAATACCAAGGATTCTTCAACATGATATAGGCTGCTAAAGAGTGAGAAGCTCAGCAGCCCTAGTTAAACAACAACAACAGCAACAACCAAGAAGAGATCAAGTGATAAGTTTCAGACTAAGAGCCGGCCACTGTAGACTCAAATACCATCTATATAACAAACTGAAAATGGCACAGACAGATATGTGCTCATGTGGGGGAAGGGGCAAATAAACAGTAGAACATGTAATACAAACCTGTCGGCTCCATGAGAGAACCAGGGTGACAGCGAGGCCTTCTACAACGCAGTTGAGGGAGAAACCGTGTGGTGACGAGAGAAACCTGAGATAAATGTTCTTATTTGAGAGAGAACAAAGAAGAACGAGAAGGGGGAGGAGAAAGAGTAGCAGAAGATGAAGAAGGGGAAGTAGACGACGATAACTGTGCAGGCATTGTCGCGGGCATACAATTTTAGTCTATTTAACATTGTCGCGGGCATACAATTTTAGTCTATTTAACATTGTCGCGGGCATACAATTTTAGTCTATTTAACATTGTCGCGGGCATACAATTTTAGTCTATTTAACATTGTCGCGGGCATACAATTTTAGTCTATTTAACATTGGCATGTCATACAATTTTAGTCTATTTAACATTGGCATGTCATACAATTTTAGTCTATTTAACATTGGCATGTCATACAATTTTAGTCTATTTAACATTGGCATGTCATACAATTTTAGTCTATTTAACAATGACATATCATACCGTCAAATGTGTACTTCTGAAACCAGAGTAATTGTATGTATTGATCAATGCGAAGGGATGCGACCATTCCTTATCTTCTATCAAAAATTGATCCAAGTCAATTTTTTTAAGTCACACATCTCATGCGCGAACATGATTTCAGTTGCGTGTGGCAATCTTCAATGATTCACTCTTCTCCCCCCCCCCCCACTGTTTTGTTAGAAACCGTAAATAAAATATTGACAGCAAAACATGAAAACAAAGAACAGATGAGAGGTAATTATATATATATATATATATATATATATATATATATATATATATATATATATATATATATATATATATATATATATATATATATATATATATATATATATATATATATATATATATATATATATATATATATATATATACACATATATATATATCTATACTGAAGCACATTAAAAACGCACCACTATTATATATACTGCTGCCGAGAAGCTGGGGAAAAAAATGTGTGGGAATGGATTTTCCCCGTGTTTGTCATGAGGTAGAGAGCGAATGGCTGCTGGAATGGAAAGTGCATGATTCAACCCACGGGTTTGTGTACAGACTACATGAAAACAATGAAAGTTACACGTGTAACTCGATTCCCAACAGCTATGACCCTGAAAATGTGTACCCGTTGTGGCAGTATACTCGGTATAAAAAGGCCGTTGAGACAAAACACCCAGTACATGTGCTTGAAATGCCACGATTATCTGAAGACGACTGCCAACGAGCCATTGGTATGTTGGAGACCGGAATGAGCTTGCGGGCCATTGCCAGAAGGATGAATTGCCACCACAGCACTATTGTACGTCTCAATGAACGTTACGGAACCACTGGCAGTGCCCGGGATAGACTTCGGAGTGGCCAACCACAAGTTACTACCCCTGCGCAAGATCGTCATATTGTGCTGAGTCACCTAAGGAATCGTTCTCTCCCGGCAAGTCAAACAGGTAGAGCAATAGTGGGTAGACGTGGGCAAGTCTCTCGAATGACAGTCATACGACGACTCAGATACACAGGCGTTACTGCAAGACGACCTTATGTTGGGCCAAACATGACTCACAGACATCGTCAGCAGCGCCTGCAATGTGCAGAGCAACATGTCAGATGGACTAGACTGCAGTGGAATGCTGTCCTATTCACAGACGAGAGCAGATTCAACATATCCTTTGCTGATGGGCGTATGCGGATTTGGCGACGGTGCGGAGAGCGCTTTGCAGATTGCTGTGTTCGTCAGCACAACCGATTTGGAGGTGGCAGTATTCACATTTGGGGAGGATTCAGTTTTCACCATCGCTTGCCTCTTCACGTCTTCCGTGGAAACGTTAATGCTGTGACATATCGAGATGATGTTCTGGATGCATTGGTTGCTCCTGCGTTCACAAATTATCCAGACTTGCAGCTTCTCCAGCAGGATAACGCACGTGAGCACACCGCATGCATTACGCAGCAATATCTACAGCAGCAGAACATTGTGACGATTGATTGGCCTGCCCTATCACTAGACATGTCCCCTATAGAACATCTGTGGGACGAGCTTGGACGCAGAGTCTACAGGCAAGGTTCTCCAGCTAATCTGCAACTGCTTGAAGCTGCTCTTACACGTGAATGGGACTTGATTCCCCGGAATTTCATTCAGAGACTTGTGCGTTCCATGCGGAGCCGCTGCCAAGCTTGTTTGCAAGCACACGGTGGACATACCAGATACTGAGGATAGTGTGAATGAATTTTTTTATTGGTTGCATTTTTGGTTTTCTCCCTTGCCTGCACAGAATGCAATGAATTTCATAACAATCAAATGTACAAATTAATGACCAGCATGGATTCATAGGAAAATGAATAAAGATTCCAAATATGTAAACTTGTAAACACTTATATTTACATTTAACACTCTGTTCCTGGATTATACAGGTGGTACGTTTTTAATGTGCTTCAGTATATATATATATATATGGTTCTTTTTGTCAATAAGGGGAGGGCACATGTATTCTGTTATTTTCCTATGTATGTAATTCTGATTTTATTTGATCTTGCTTAGATATTTGGTGTTGTCAAGTTTAATGATAATAAACAACAAACGAAACTTAACTTGTGTGTTGGTCAGACCCATACCCAATTTACCGTGGGGTTTTTTTTTCACACTTGTGTGTCTTGTTGTCACATAGTTGGATGTGTGTAGTTAAACTTATATTTCTAGGTATAAGGAGGGGCAAGATTGTCTTGTACTAAAATATAATCGTATAGATAGGCTGGACTAGAGAAACTACTCATTCCAGAGACAGACCTTCTCCTTAAACTATTCACTCGTGAAATCTATTTCTCACACCTTTATTTCTCACGTACTTATTGTCGTGGAATATTCTAATCCACATATATAAATTATTAGGTAAATATGAAGCCTAACAAATAAAATTAATAAAGAAAAGAGCAATGGTAAAATAACAGTGCTGTCACAAAGAAGGTACTCGAAATCCCCCTTGTTTTCTGCTTCGTCTGCAAATTGTAACGCTTTCACGTTGATAGTAAAAGCTTACTGTATTATTACCCACTTTCTTCAATGAAACGTGTGCTGTATTTCTTGGAAAAACATTGAGAGGCACCCTGCGTAATGACCTAAATTAATCCTAACATTAATTATACTGCGTTACCAAAACGAACGAACAGATGGACTCAAATAAAAAGAGAGAGGGGCGAATAAAATCAGGAACGCATGCAAAATTAAACACGCGTCTCGCTATTAATGCCACCCCCAACAAGCGTAACGCGATACACAATTACTACTATCACGCGTGTTAGGCTACATGCACTAACTTTTTCGGACGAACAGTGATAAAATACACTACCCTTCCCAGAGTTAGGTTTTAAAATCATAAAAAACGCTTATTAGGAAAGATAACAATAGATGGGTTTACGTTTGAAAACATTACAGTACCCAGACAGCACATCTTCGAAACAGGAGGTAGAAGAAATTGCATATTTTTTGAACGCAGCCACGTAGCTCTTTTAAATTTGGATATTTGGGTTCCTTAGGGCTTGCTGACAAAGAATATGTAAAACGTTACGCAAATAGTCCAGGAATTAATAAATTATAACCAAAATAAAATAGTGGGGATGCCTGACAACATGAAATCATTTCTGCTCATAAAATTTTTTTATAACGTGTTTGAAAAAAACCTTACGTTACAGAAATAGCCTACCATGTAAACTCCAAATTGATTGGAGCGCAACAAATGAAAGACTAACCACGATTGGTCGGGCTATAAATACTATCTATCATTGTTAGGGGAGACGTGGAAAGGTAACATTTTTTCAAACACTTGTCGAAACGTGGCTCGATTGGCCAGACTCGCTGATATAATCACTTAGGAGCGTTAGTTCGAAACCACTTGTTTAAATAAGCTTGATAAAGCAACAGTGCGTTGAAGCCAGCTCATATTTTTGCTAAATAAAAGCCTGGAACATAAGCAGATGGGAATTTGTGCCAGTAAATGTGCCAGAATTCATTGCTAATCAACGTATCTGTGTTTATTCTATGAATTGTGGTAAGCTTGAACCATTCAGTATCTTTTAATGAAAATTGAATGTGAATTGTTAATTTATGCCTGTATATATATATGTGTAGTTCAGTGGCAAACAGGAGATAAAGCCTATAATGCTCCAGCCTGAACAGAGGGTGTCGGAGGAAAGTAAAACGGCATGGAATGGCCAAATAGTACACTGACACCTGGATGATTGACTAGAAAGAAATAATGCTGGAATGGCAGAGGCGTGGTAACCATTAAGGAGGTTAATGCTGGAATAAAGTATTTCACATGAAGCTGATAGTTGGCCTAACGCTCTCCTTCTTGTTTTCAGGGACCGTGGTCTTGATGGTACTGAGCAGCACCTGGTCAGAGCTTTGCTGAATCCAGAGTCGGACAGCATACTCCTTGGTCTTTTTAGCTATCAGTGAGGTGTCTCCAGAGCCCAGGGGAGAATTCGAGCAGAGGAGTCCTTTCCTGCCGCCATCACGCAAGATAAGCTGATTTGGCCAGCTGAGCTCAACATTATGTCCCCTCATCTTGAAATGACTTTGTAAAAATAACATTCAGAGGGGAATTTAATTGTCTTAATATCAGGAACTGAGAACATCTCCAATACTAGTCCCAAAAGACAAACTATTGAAGTCATGATGACAAATACCAACAGAGCTTGAACAAAACAAAACCAGTATTACCTCATATGACCACTACACAACTGACACACATAGGATATTTTAATAATATATGTCACTACAATATTCATATTGATAAAGTCTGTACATATACTTGGTAATT